>VZRJ01005113.1:998310-1471556 GCA_013397565.1 Ptilonorhynchus violaceus | reverse complement strand
AAGAAGGGACCAATAGGGCTGTTCAACCTCTTTAAAACACACCCAAACAAATGAACGAACATTAGTCCAGAATTCTGTAAAGAGTTAAGTGTGCCATTAAAAAAAGGAATGGAAGTGAAACTTACGCTGGGAGTCCGCTCTGGATGTTCTGAGGGTCAACAGTGGTGCTGCACATAGTGGGCTACTTTGCATGGGAGTTTGAAAACAGGCTGAAGAAAAGCTGCGTAAAAGAGAGACATGTTCAACCAAATAGGTTGGGTCTGAGTAAAATGAAAGAAAAATCTATATAGCAGCATGTGTCGTAAGATCATAGTATGATACCATCAGCTGCAGTCAGCCTTTGACACTTCCTCAGAGAGAGGGAGAGAGGCTTGAAACACCTTCTAGCATCCGTGCTGCAGATGCAGTAAAAAGGGTATGTATGTGACAGATTTACCAGGTTGCTGGACAAAACATGGATATATATAAAAAAGATATATATCTTTTTATCTGCATTACATTTATCTGCAGATATATTTATCTGCATTACATTTATCTGCAGATACTACTTTTCAATGCATGTTTTTGCCCTAATAGGAATTTCTGGAGACTGTTACTTCAGCAATGTTAGTAGGACCAGGTTACAAGCTTGAGCCAAATTCATGACTGGAAGGCATGCAGAAGCTCCAGAAGTGAGTGATACATAGTCTCACTGGGTAAAGGATGCTGAAGCTCTTACTACCACCACCTGGGGAAAAGGTAATACTGGGAATTCCTGTCACTACCCTTCCCAAAGGCAAGCAAAGAGAAGCCTTATTTCCTCTGATCCCTTTACAAAGGCTTTTCCTTGATCACAGAAGCCAGAAGGAGATGTGGTGCTTAGGGAGCAAACAGTTTGTAGCACACTACAGCATAGCCAGAGAGTGAAGAGAGAAGGCAGTTATTTCATTATTATTCCTTTTATTTTCATATAAATTAACATTCTAAAAAAATTGCAATAGAAACACTAAATACAGTATTGCACATAGTGATCTTTGTTAGATGATCTATTGTCTCATTTAGTATAGTAATATACATACTGTAGGTACTGAAGAGAACAGGAAGGCTACAAATGAAAACATGCTACTGTATCCTTGCACTTAGGAGCAAAGTTAGGAGGAAAAGACTATTGTTTACATAAATACAAACATGGATTTGAATCAGTGCCATTAAAATAGCTTTATTCTTTAAAGTTTTTTTTTCCCATAAGTTAGTCGTAACAGCAAATAATCTCTTATTTTCTTTTCCCTAAATAGTAATGTTACTCCCATCAACACAAAAATTTAGAATTCCATTCTTGGTAATTTATATCCCTGCCAGAAATTATTAGTAGTACAGATTTTCACATAGGTTTGTCAGCAACAGGAGACTTGCTTTTCACACAGTGAAAAAAACCATCTTTTCTAGTGCTTGGTATATGTGAAGAGTAACAGATTCCTGAGGTCATATTTCGCACTTCCTTTTATGACACCCTGTAGAGTATATTAGCCTCTGAACAGCTCGGAATGCCTCTGGATGTGCTAGATTAGACAGGCAATAACGCAACCCAGCAGGTTAGAGCTCATTTGCCTCACCCTGGTGTCTTTCAGGCCCCAAAGCTGTGAGCACGTGCATCCAACTGAGTTGCACACATGGTCTGCTTTCAGGAAAAATTATCTTTGAAAGAAAAATGTTATCAATCAAGCTGATTGGTTTGGGGCTCTTAAATAAGGGCTGGAGGAAGGAGTTGTTATCAGTTGAGCAGACCAAAACTGATATAACGAATTCTGGATTGCAAATAGGAATTAAGCACGTGGTCTAAAATGGAAGCCCTAAGTCATATATTTCAATAATTAACCTCCTAGTCAGGGACACTGAAAGCCTGGAGGAAATGTCTGCAATTCTGTTAAGTGTGAAATTGATGTCAATTAGTTGGTAGTCTATGTTCTGTCACTAGAATTGGCTACTGTTTTCCATAAATGTTGTCTCCGTGTGCATCCTTTAATGGCTCTCTAAAGGAGTTTTAAATTAACTGTAAAGCTAATTCCAGAAGGGAAATCATGTACATGTGGCCAAAAGCCTGTCTGACTTAAGTGATCAGCAGTTAAAACTATACTATACCTTCTAAAGTTCATGTAAAATTATTAGCTGCTTTATATATTAACAAACTATAATAGCCAAATCTCTCATACTCTTTATCATACTTCTGTGCTTTTCTGTATTTCTGTATTTTCCTGCTTTTCACTTTTTTCCTTTTTTTTTTTTTTTTTTTTTTTTTTTAAATGCTGGATTTCTGACCCCCATACCACCTGGCATTCACTATCTGGCAAAAGATGAAGTAAAAGTATGCTGCCTTATCGATTTTAAAGATAGTTACAGTAAACATCTTGTTCCACAAATATTTAGTCATGGAGGGCAACCAAACAAGTTGGGAAAGCATTGATTATACTGTATAAACAGCACTTAACGATTCAAAATACAAACTACAAATGCCAACATGAAACGGATACGAACAATTCACTAGGAGTAACATTTCTTTCCCTAATCTAAGTGCAGTGCCATGAAGTATTTGTGTTAGATGTTGCCAGTAGGAATGGAAATGTTTTACTGTACCAAGTAGCATTCTTATGAAGTTCAACTTAATGCAATTTTCAGCATGTTCAGAACTGATGCAGATGCCAGTTTTTATGCATGCTGACTTGTCCTATTTGTAATATACCATACACTTTACAAAATACCTTTTTTGAGTGGCAAAGGAGATACAGAGTACAGGGAAGGTGTTTCAAGTCCATACCTAGTCTATTTCTGGGCACTCCATTAAAGTGATTACATTCGTGAATGAATGTACAATAACACATCAGTTGGTGGAAAACTCTAGAGAACAAAAAGCAAATTTTAAAAGGTCGAGGAAGCAAATGATCAGGATGATGTTGTTTCCTTCCCTCTCACTCCCCACCCACAGGCATGTTGAGTTTTGGTAACCAGTTAACAATGGCTTTTGAACTTCTTCTCTCAGATTTTCATACTTATCTTTGCTTTCTGAAAAATAAAATACATTAAAAAAAAAGGATAAAATCTGACTGTACATAAAACCACCTCACACAAATATGAAAAGCATAGAAATCCATAGGCAAATATTGTTATTATACTCACTGTAGGACTGACTTCATAAATAAACTTCTTTGAAGCTAGAACTGAAGTAGACTACAGCTATACACTGCTTATTTACTTTCATTTTCACTCATCAAATTTTCACTAAGACTGTTGGTCCCTGTTTCAGTGCAAATAATAATGATAATGGTACAGGAATAATTAAGCAAATAGTTATTTCTTAAAAGAAATCTCAGTGTCTTTATGTACAGCAAGATTAAGTTAGATGGGGAAATCCAAAACGATGTTAATTTTGGGGTTTTTTGTAAAATAACATGTTGATCTGGTTTTAAATAAAATTGATAAAATGTAGCTTATCATCCCTTACCAAACTAGTACTCCATTTAATTTTCTTGTGGCACTAACTACTGCTAACTCTCACTAAACATTTGGAATAAGAAACAATAAATGCAATATTATTTCTTCCTGTGTCAGATTATGTTAGTTAGAATACAGTAAATTACCACATGCTTCATTTACAAGATGTGTCACAGTAATATAGCCATGACTACAAAGCACAAAAGAATTAAGTCATGTCTCAGGGTTGGGGTGGGGGGAGGACACAGACAGAGACACATGAAAAATCTTCTGTTATATTTCACAAATATAAATGATGTCCAGTTGCTACAGCTATAATTTAAACGTGAGGTACCAGAATAATTTTTTACTAGAGGAATACTACTTTTCTGTAAAATCAGTCATAATCTTTGCAATGCTTAGGCAATCACAGGGGAAATGTTTCATTAAATGACCAGAATTACTCCTCTACTGTCACTGAAGTTAGTTGTTTTCAAAAAAATGGTGAAAGCACAATATTATCTTTTTCTAGTGTTTCTATTCCAAACAAATCCACATCAGTGGATCAGAAGCCACTGTATTTGATACAGTGATCCAGCATGAAAAATGTGTAACTATCAAAATTCTTCCGTATATTTTGTGTCTGTAGAGAAGAGAGTGAATACAGACTGAATAAGCCTGAAGACCAGAACTGCCTTTCTGCCTTCTACATGCATTCCACCCCACAACTGGGAAGAAGAGACTGGCAGGGTGGGGCAATTATATACTGGTCATGCTTGTGCTACAGCTGTTTTGTGGAGTAATATTCATAGACAGATTTCAAGTTTGTTAATCTAACACCTTTAATGAAAATGTTAAACATTAAAACAAACAACCAAACAACCAAAAAACCAACCCCAAACAACAATATACATCAAAAATAACATACCTATAAAATGCAAAAAGAAAAAGGTTGAACGAGTGATGGAAAGAGAAGCATTGCTACAATTTTTACTTACAATTCCAGAGTCATGTTTTGGTCTTATATTGTATAGCGACTTCCCCTTTTTCTGCCTGCAGACTTCCTCTGCTTCTTTGACTCTGAAGAGAGACAAAAATCTATAAATACTCTTGGAGACCAGCAACATTTACAAAGACAGTGCAGTATATCACTTACAAGGCCTGGGGACACAAGTAGATAACTTTATTCTCTGTATGTTCATTAGCATGCTCCACAAAATAGTACTTGCACTCTAGGGCTGTTGTGGCCACACTTGGCACTTACAAGGACAGGCATAATCAATTGCATTATCAATTCTAGTTAAAAAAGCAATCAGTTCTTACTGCAGTTCAAGATTCAAATATATGAGGCTTTAAAATACACTGCATAACATGAAGTTTACATTTCAGAGCATTCATGCAAACATTGCTAAGAAAACTCCTTTTCTTTTTATCACTGTTTAAAACAATTCTTCATCCATTCCCAACCTCAGTACTTCAACTACAGTTTAAACAAACTTTCTCACCAAGCTATGTTCCCTTCCACCCATTTTTGTTTGTATTTAAAATGGCAAAATAGTTTAACCTGAATTTCCAGCCTTTCGTGTCTAACTTCAAACAAAAAATGGAAAATTGCCATGGAGCATGATGTTTAAACCAAGGTGGTGCATGTCACTGCACCCACCTCTTTCATCTCAAAGTTGAGGGAGCTCAAGGCTTACATGACCACTGGGAACAAAAGCACTTGGGCTGCTTGGATGTAAAGAGAGGAGCAGGTTCTAGAAGTAAGGCTCCACTTCTTAGTGCTTCCTGACTTGGCAAACACTACCAACTTAGGACCTTGTGAAATGCCACCACATTTTGATGAGAGAAATGTCCTTTTATGTCACAGAAAACTGTGAAAGGCAGAGGACTACACTCAGACTGTGAACCTGCCAGAATCAAGCTGATGGGTTCAATGTCACACTGTAAAATGTTTATCATTTTCACTCATTTTGTAGATCAACCTTGTAAACACACAGGGTTGTGGAAACACTGATAATACAGATTTATGTTATGATTTCACTGAGCTTCAAAGTCTTTCATAAACATTTTCTATAAGGAGATGTAATCATGTGAGATCTGTAAATTTTTTCTAATGAGAGATGAGAATTTTATTGATAAATAAAGTAGAACACAAAAATGTAAATCCTATATTGGCTTGATCTTGCCAAAAATATGGACTTTAGATGGCACTTAGTCTACCTTTTCATCATTATCCAACAGTGAATAAAAGAAACAACAGTTAAATGATATTAAGAAATCATATATCCTTGGCTGGGTCCTTGCAGTTCATCTCCAGACCACTTGTATGTGTGTTATTTCACTGAGGCTACACAGGGCAATGTGAGAATCAGGCTTTGTGTTACTATTATTTTTAAATATTTTTGTGTGTGCAGTAAGGGCCAAGATTTTGAAAATAAAACTCCAGCTGGGTCTGCTAAGCACATTAAAAAAACAACCTTCACTTTCATCTCTCCTTTATTCAGCTTCACCAGACACACCTTGTTCTTTTCATAAGTTTCAAATCTTTACTTTCAAAAATTCATTTAAATGTCAGTTCTTTTCCAGCACTTCCAACAAGCTGCCCTCTTCATTTGATGGCCTTATATGTTATCAGTGTAGGGAGACCTTCATGTGCACAGGCCAAAGGGGAAAAGAAGCTTTGAAACCTGTTATTTTCAAGCTGTAATGCTTTCTATCTGACTGCAAATCAGACAGACTGCTGCAGCATGATCTAGAAGAAAAATGTCAAGCAGCCAAGTAATTCACCTTTAAAATGTATTTAAATAGATTCAGTAAAAGTGGCAGCCAAGATGTGGTGATAACTTCAAGTACAACGTTATGGGAATGTTGCAGAATGAAATAAAATCCAACGACATTTTCTTTTTCCTACAACACTTTTTCTTCTGCTTCATGTCTACTTTCCTCCAAAAGAGGAAAAATATCTGACATTGATCTTACCAGGATCTTTTCAAAATATTCAGACACATTCCAGCCTATCAAAAGCCACTCTTACAAAGTCAGATATAAAATAGCATGTCTATCATATAATTTCCTTTTTTTCAAATACAAGTATAGCTGGCTCCCCTCACTGGTAGACATCATTTAAATAGAAAAATGAAGTCTTACTTGGGAGTAAATTAGTATCAAATCCCAGGGATTGTAAAAGTAATATTGAGCTTATCAAAATGACTGTTTTAAAGAAGCAGTGTAATATATGCAGGTATTTCAACTACTTGACATGCAAATGGCAGCATATGTAACATACAAAAATATTTACCAAACCAGTTCACACAGATCCAGATGTTATTCTCGGGAAATGCCAGGGAATCTTCAATTCCAGTCTTTGTCCCACCTAAACATCTTCCTTCCAGGATAGATTACCCACTGCTTGCTAACATACCAGGTCATGAGACAACACAGCTATCTGTGGGTCTCGCCTTAATTCAAAACAAAAATCTTCATACAGTATGGAACCCTTGATAATGCAGTTCTTTTCTAAAGAGCAGGTCCCATTAAGTGTCACTGTCGGTTTAACATCTCTATATATTCTGCTTCTATTAGAGAAACAGCAATTTGGAGAAAGACTGTCTCTGTTGAAACAGCAAAATGTTAATAACACACCACTCTGTGAAGGAGGAAGTCAGAACGTCTGTGTCTCTTAGATAGTGCTTCAAAAAATGATCTACAACCTCCAGACTGAGAAGTGACAACCATAAGCTTGTGCTACTCATTTTTCCATGATTATGTAAGAGGTACTGGTCTCACTAGTACAGTTGTGGTCCTGAAGGTTTTGGGGGCTTTTATGAAATTCCGTGGAGTTTGAGCCTATTTATTCATACCAGGGGAAATACAGAAGATGAGAAGCATTACTCCCTAATGCACTTAAAGCTGAGAGCTAGCAGCCACTCATTTCCAGTTCCAACCATATCACTGACTCACTGTGTGGGTTTGGGACAGTTCAGTGTCTCCTGGCTTGCATCCTGCTCTCTGTGCAGGAAGATCCAAGTGGTTGGATACAGCCTCAGTGAAGCCCATACGACCCATACATATGCTTTTTCAGCAAGAAATGTCCTTAGAAATGTAAAGATAGCACACCAAACGCTCATTGTGAGATGGCTTAATTTGTGACCATGTTAAATCTGAAAGCATGGAGAACTGTATAAATCTACAGCTGTATCTAAAAACGAAAAGCCAGCAGACTAGTGAAATAGAGGCAAAGGCAACCATTAGCCTTGCACAGGGCTAAATCACAAACTAGTGAAAGATGTTATCAATTTCTACCGTGTGCAAGTGTATTTTCTGAAGGCTGATCATTCAGCTTAATCAGGATGTCATTAAATGTAAAATTAAAATAACCTAATCCTTCTGGGAGAGGAAAAGGATGTTTCTTGATAGAAGCATCCACAAAATTTAAACTGCCTGATCTAGAAAAGCAGATAATGGGTTACCTTTAAAGTCAGGACAATAGTCTTAGTTCTGTTGGAAAACAATTGCCATCAGCAATTTTTTGTCAGCTTCTTAGGTTTTCTCTATTGGCCATGAATAGATTTTTTGTCTTTCCATGAAACTAACAAGATTTAGGCAAAACCATATTGCTTCTGTCAGCTCATGCCTGGTTCAAGTCATATTTCTCACAGTGGCAAGCAAACTCCTGAGTACCTTCCTCTTGGCTCAGGCTTTTCCTGCACTACTTCCCACTGACTTCAGCAAGACCCTGATCAGCATGGAGGTGCAAGATAATTATTAAAGACAAAAAAGTGCAAAAATCGCATGAACACTAGTGATTATGAGTAAACTCAACTCAAGACTGGGTTAACTCAGCTGTGGTGAATTGATAGAACTTTATGAAGAAAGTAATGGATCTAATTCAATAATGGGAGGAAGGAAAAGGATATTTGGAGAAAACAACACAAGACTCTCAACAGTCACAAAAGGAGAAGCAATTGCATACAATGACAAATTTCCAAGCTCCAGATCAAAATGACACTACCACTGTGCCAATGCAGAGCTCAAAGAGCACAAAACAGTTAAACACATTTGTAGAAAAGGATTGGGGATTCAATTGTCAGGCCCTGTGTGGCAATTTAGGCTGCCACTGGGGAGACTGTGGAAAAAAAGTTCTGAGGAAGGTGTGTGTTCCTCAGTTCCTGAGAATTATGACCCCTAGGAAAAGGAAGGCCTGTGATTGATTGATTTATTGTCTCAAGATCTGTTTTTAATTAAACTATTTAGTTCTACACTACAAATACTTTCTGTTAGAAAGGCTATTCAGCTTATAGAGCCATCACTCTCAATTGCAACCAAATCCTCAGAAGCAGGACAGATCCCCAGGGCATGATCTGAGAGCGGTAGAGGAAGATGGAGGTGGCAAGGGACATGGTGTGCTCTTGAAGAAGCCAGGTAGTACACTTAACTTGGTAAGTGTGATGGGAATGACTTGCAAGCTTGCAGAGCGCTAAGATTCTTTGCTAAACTGATGCTCAGACTATCTCACTTCATACTTTTCAACTGCTTCTCAAACTAACTTTCTTTCAGCAAAATGACTTTGGTTCATTTACTCTCAACCCCTGTCATCTTATGCCAATTCTGGCTCAAAAGTGAGCACATCAGTTTGACAGAAAAGATAACATCAGCTGTGTTACCTTTAGCAATTTTTGCCTCTTATTCTTTTCCCAAATAATTTCTTGATTTTGTCTTAATGAGAACATAATCCTACAAAAACTAGTCTTCCCAGCCTAGACAACCAGAGAGTTGATTAACTCTCACTGTAGTAATCTGAAGAGCAGAGTTATTCAGGCCCAGGGCAGATTCTATAAATACTTGTTACGAGTGTTTATGACTTGAATCTCCTTAAATATTAAATTTAGCTAAAGCATTACTTGCATTATTTCAGAAAGAATATACTTCCAAACAGCCCCAACAATAAGAAAACGTATAGAAAACACACAACAGTGGGCAATCCATGGATCAGTTAAAAAAAATTTTAAAAAAATCTACCAGGGAATGAACAGCCAGTCACAGAGCCTGAGTTAGTCCTGAAATCTGCTACTTAATAAGATTCAGAGAGTCTAACAATTGTCACCTGTAACAAAAGTAGTTTCTTATTTCCATCATAATAAAAACTCTTCTCCAGGACTATCACGTACTTCTACCTCATATTTATTGTGAGACAAACATAAAAAAATTATGATTAAGTTTAAAGACAGCCTGTAAGATGAATAAGTAAGTTACACTTTGGCATGGACACAGGAAAAAGAAACCAGACATGCTTAAAAACCCAAAAGACAGAGTATTTTTATCTAACTTCTAGACCAAAAGCCAGCCTGGCCACAACCTTATCAAGGCTTAGAGACTTTCTGTCATCATTCAATCCATTGAAGGGGTAGCCACTTTCCTGCCACTAAACATTAATAATTTTGTCTGAAGTATCTGTGGCAGACAGATTCATTTCCTACTGGCTCCATCAAGGCTTGGTCGCCTTACGCTTCACTAGTGAGCACTAAGACATGACAAATGTTATCACAGTGAGAAGACTGGAAAGTTATGCCTTAGATAGTAGAGCTGCTCACAAAAACTTGCATGATAAACTCAGAGAGATATTACTTTTACAATTGACAGTACAGTTCCTGAAACCCAAAAGACATTTTTCTGCAGATATTCTGTATTTTTTAACACAAAACAAATCTGAGGCCAGATACACTCTTTATACTTCTAAGTGCTTATGATCAGATAAATAGAAGGGGTGTTGCCAAAATATTTTATGTAGCTTTTTCTGGGTTGGAAATTGAGTTAAACTTGTTTATAATAATAATAATAGTACCTTTACGTATAAAAACAAATAAAAAATTCTCCACAAAAATATCAAGTGCCAGATGTCTTTCAGTTTTCAAAAGCAGAAAAATTTAAAACTCTCTCCTTATACTCTTCCAGGGCAATGTTCCTATATTTTATTTGTTGACTAAAACATTGAAAATATTTTTTGCTAAGGAATTTTTCTTAGGAAAAAAAAAAACACAACAAAACCAAACCAAAAACCAAAACCAACAAACCAAAGAAAAAAACAAGCAAAAGACCCAAAACCCAAACAAAACTAAACAAACAAAATAAGCCCCCCAGAATGGAAAATTACAATTCCCAACATAAAAATAAGGTAAAAAAATGTAGAGCTTTTACTGTCATGCCAAGAGGGTTAAAGTGATGACAGAGATATGATTCAGTAACTGACTGCAAAGACTTTATACTGATAAGAAGTACATTGTAATGGACCAGGTCCTCTCAAACAAACTGATGAAACCTAACCTCTGCCTACCAACAAAGAGATAATGTATTTGACTGTCTTGACATCCCTGCTACCTCCTTGCACTGTTAAGTCAAGGACCACGAGGCAGACAACGGCTGTTGGAAAGACACAGTGATTAATCATAATTTCATCCAGAGGACCACAGACAAATAGATTAAAATGTTTTAATCTGGCCACTTAACACAGAGAATAACCTCTAGCAGGACCCTGAATAAGATACCTCCTCTGCCAACAGGATAGACAGACTTTGGGGAACACATTTCAGATTTTTTCAGTGTGCATCATGTCAAATGGGCCTAAAATAAAGCTTTGAGGCCAACTGAAATGAAAATTAGTCTTTCCCATTTGCAGAGTCTTACTGTAATTCACTAAACACTTAAAAATACTCTGAAAGTATTTCAATTCAAAAGGATTCAGTTTCACTTGGTTCTATCTGGCAGTAATGCTCTTGGTGATCTAGGGGTTCCACTCTTCTCTGTGCAGAGATATACAGATGTGCATAAATACAAAAAAAGAGAATACTCTGTGAAGCATGATTTAAAGATTATAATTTTAACATTAAAGAGAATTTCACCTTGAAAATGTAATGACGTAAAAAAATTGAACTGTTAAGGGTGGCTATGTTTCTAATAAAATGCAAACATGCATATAACTGCTTAAATAGAATAAATATATTTCATGACTTCTGTCATCAAATTGTCAAAGCAGTCAGTATTTCAGGCTGTACCTTGCGACCTTCAGGCAAGATGGAAATCACTTTCCTATAGACTTTGCATATGAAAATTGAAGTTAATCTAAGAAAAGATAGTCATCACCTTCCACTGTTTTTCTTGGAACTGAAGCCAGGTTGCTCTCAAAGAAGCTGGCTACATTTGGGCTATTTGGTCAGGAAATTCAACAGGAAATGATAAGGGAAGAGAACATGACTAGAGGTGAGGTAAAACTGGTAACATAATCAGCAAGCAAAAGAAAAGAAACTCGTGAGTGAACAGAAATGTGAAACTGTGTTAGCTGTAAAACATTTTTAAGGAACAGATGGGGTAAAAGAAGGCAAAAAATGCAATGTGTAAAAAAGGATGAGAAAAGTCTCAGTGAACAGACTACACGGAGAAAACGACTCTTAAAGAGGATATGGAGACATACCCTGGACAGATGAGTTGCTACACTGGGTATGCTGGGGCTACTACATAGGATAATTGATAGCTACAAGACAAATATGTACAAGCAAATATGAGAATTGAGTGAATAAAGGGGATCAGTCAAAAGAAAATTAAAAAAAAATTGAAGTCAGCTGGAGAGCTACAACATTAAGAGATCACCAATGCAGGAGATGGAAAACTAAGAGGCCTTGAACTTTGCTGCATGAGGTAAAAAGTGCCCATTCATCATTACGCAATGACTCAAAAATTACTGCAGACGCAGTAAGGCTCTTCTTAAATATGTAAGAAACCCCGTGATGTTAGACTATTTCCTATACCAATAATATAAAACATCCACACAGCCATGCACTTAACACTTACTGGATGTTGCCATTATGCCAACTCCACGTACTGGTTTGGCAAACTGTCAGTGAGCAAGGAAGTTAACATCTTCAGCAGTTCAGGATCAGTCTGGGTTACAGTAGGTTTTAAGTCTTTTTGAGCATCTCGAACATTTGGGGACTAATGTTTAATGACAAATGCTGCTCATTTGTAAAACATTACAATGCTTTATTGCAGCTCAAATGTCAAAGTTATCATTTTGCCTGGGAATGAAAACACTAACAAGTATAAAAAGTGTCGCGTCTGACAAAAATTCTGTTTAAAATCTTTAATGATGTCATTATTTTCACCAGTATGAAAGTATCTATTGAATATGTTGGCCCTATTTTTATCATAGGCAAATGTCATTCTTTATTCAAGAGATGGGGAACAGAAAAAAGTTAAAAAAGATTGAAGAGATCACTACATGGTAGGAATAATGGTATACCATATCACTATGCCTTTAACTATCACACCCAGTCTGACATTACAGCCATGAAAACAATCTGTAAACTTCATTATGAAATTACAATTGGTATCTACCTTCTTTTATGCACAACACACATACTAGGATGCAACATAATGAGCCAGCAAGATACAACACTGTCAACAGAGACTACTGATAAGCCCTTCTGCTGTTTATGGGGGGGGCCATTCTGGTATCCAGCCTCATGCAAGTCACAAAAATTAGGAAATATTGCACATTTGGGACTAGTTTTTTATTAGATCCTTCACTTTGTTCAGGTTTACTGTTTGTAAGCACCAGTTGGCTCACAGCTGCGAATGGAAATATTTATTCCTGTCTAATAAAACACAGAATTGCTTAAAAATGTTAGACTAAGGTATTCAAAAAGTTTTTCCACCAAAGATCCAGATCAAGAAACCTATCTCCAAAAGCTTTTTCTTTTTCACAAATTTCGCTCAAAAGCAATGCTAAAAATGAAAGTTCTTTTCACCTCCCCTAACCAAAATACGATGCTGTATTCATTGAAAACAAAGAAAAAAAAGAGACTAATTGCCAAAAATGATCAAGGAAGAAGAAAAAAAAACCATACTGAAATGTTGGGCAACCTCTTTCATCTGTACAGCAAATGGTCTCTTTGTGAGGTACAGCCTCACAGGACCGTTTGTAGCTGCTGAATCTTTGGTGTGTTTGGGCTTTTTAAGGTAGATTTTCCAGTGCCCATAACAATGTATCCAGTGATCAGAAAGCTATTAAAGTTAAAATTTTGAAATACTCCCAAAACCTGAAGATTCTTTTAATTATTCAATGTCATAGAAACTGCCTTCTCTTTTGAAATGTCATTATAACTACGATTTGTAAAACCAAGCCTACCAGCATGCAACTCAGTTGCTTAGAGTGTAATAAACACATTGAGATAAAAGCTCCCAAGCCAAAAAATGGATCTACCCATGACTACTTACTAACATAACCCTTGGAGCTTTTAGTTGGCATTTACAAGAGCATGCCAAGTAAAATGTGACCCCACAAAACATACTCCACATGTTCATCATTTCCCTCTCATGTTGCAACTCCATATACGTTTTTCTTCTCTTTCCTTCCATCTCTGCATTTCTTTGCAACTACCTATTCCCATGTCCCTCGATTTCTCACTCTCAAGTCTGACTCACTGGTTCATATTATAAGCGTTAACAAAATATCCCTTAAATTACTCTGAGAGGACATTGCTCGTGCTATGGGATTTAATGCCCTCCTCTGCAAGCAAAAGTGGCAGCTTACCAATATGCTTCTCACTGTGCAACGTACAGATATCCCATGCCAGACTTTAAATTGCTCAACAGCAAGTTTTAAATCATCCTGCCGAGGAGTCTGTAGGGAGACATACCAGTCTTTCTGCAGAGGGAGATCAATGAGCTGTGGAGACATGCTGGCCAGGAATCTCCCTTTCATCTAGATATACACAGTGTGACACACCAGGTGCCAGCTTAACTGCTATTCTTACGGGAATGGGCAACTCCTGCATTTGAGAGACGAGTGCATTTTTTTGAGTTTATAGATTATTTTTAATATGTCAAAGATTTATCATGGGAGTTAAAGGGTGAAATAAAGTCAGCCAAAAGAAATTCTCAAGCTTAGTGTGATGCAAGATATCAGGGACTTACAGAATTTTACCATCATGCTGATCCTGCTTATGAACTCTCCTCTGCTGGCATCCCTGACACAGTCTCTGTTCAGCAATATGCCTCTTAATAAAGGCAAGGGCCACACTGAGCATTATATACCTTATAAACACATTTACAGGGCACTTATATCTGCCCCTTGCTCTTTCCTCCTCCAGCTCTCCTGTCTAGAAATACAGATAATACAAGGTAAATCTTTGGGAAGTTCCACAGGCCCTCTAGAACAGCAAACAATCTGAAGAGGTGGAAACACATCCAGAGGTGGAGTGGACTAAAAAGTACCCAGGGAAAGGGAAGGTGGAACTGCGGCCCTGCATACAAGTTTCTGCCATATCATTGACCTGTTTCTAGTAAGGTCTGAAGTGATATCTATGACCTAATGATACTGGTACTAATCTCTGACAGCAATGGAACTTGAAAACATAACATTTCCTAAAGGACTGACTGTTTTTTTGCTATTGTCATGAGCCCAGAGTATGTTTCATGGCCATAAGGAAAAGATGTAGTTCTAAAGATGAATCATTGCTGTCCATAGTAATATGAAATTTTCACATAAATAACTGTATTTGTGTAAAGGATTCCCATGTTTTATATTTGATTGCCATGACCAGCAGTTTCTTAACTTTTTAATTTATCATAATGTTTCAAGATTTCCCTCTTGGGCTGTGTTAGGTATTGCCTCATGAGCTCTTTTTATCTTTTCATTTCTAGGACAGGGTATCTTTTCCTGGCTCCTAGGAAAATGGTAGGGTCTGCAGCAGTTCTGCAGGCCTTTGCTGGATGTCAAGAAAAATAAAAATACTTCTTGCTCTCACAGAAGTGCTAGAGTGGAATAGTGCACTTAAGATTGAATACATCTACCTCAGACATACAAAGAATCCAGGGTAAAAGTGAAAGAAAGACAGAGATTGCCAAGAAAAGGGTTAATATCTTTATAAGTCAGTTTGTAAAAGACACTTGCTTTCCATACAGGAGGAAACAACAGGCATTTGTAGATTGGTGGTGTGATTGCCTAAGAGTTTTCCTAAGAAGGTGTGACTTTTGCAGAGCTGTTACTGCAGCTGTGCATTATCTGACTATGTATTCAGAGAGCAACATGCATCTGTGGGTGTGCAGCACCTGAAATTCATGCATAGATAATAAGGATGCTGAACAGGAAGCTTGCAAAGTTCAAAATCATACTCTCTGTTTTCAAACAACATTGAAAAATATTAGGGAAATTATGTCAGCTCTTCTACTCTTTCTTGCTGATTAAGCATAAAATGCAGGCTATACTGACAGTAAACCTTTCAAGAGTTTGCAAAGTATGAAAGCAGACCATAGACTATGACTGACACATTAAAAATGTATTTAAAGGAAAATGACAATGACAACAACAACTTTAAAAACTCAAAACATGCCTCGTTAAGTTTGATTGTGGCTTTCCTTTTTTTGTGGTTTTTTTTTTTTTGGTGGGCTTTTTTTGTTTGTTGTTTTTTTTTTTTAGACTTGCTTAATCAGAAAGAAATAATATTTGAAAATTTTCACTTAGAAGGATACATATTTAGAATAGATATAGCATCAGAAATTTCCATCTCCACAAAATATTTTCAAAAACTTTATAAATAATTCAGTATCAATTTCTATTGGAATGATCTAGTTAGCATTAAGTGCAGTGTGACCACAAAAAATTAGTATTGCTCAGAAAGCCTCTTGACAGATCTATGCTTTTACTGTAATTTTCAGGTGCATTTTTTTTTTCTATTGCTACTGCATTTAACAGTTCATCATGCATAATTTTCTCTACAGCTAGTATTTTCCAGTTCTGCTTTACTTCAAGTGAGAGAAGAGTGAAAGCAGTAGAAAACTTCAGAAAAATTAATTGTTTTTAACTTTGCACCGTTTTTCTCCTCACATCTTCTCATAGGAAAATACAAATTCTGACACTTCAATGTTTATCTTTTGCGTAGAAATGCCTGGCAAACCAATATGCAAGTTGAAATGCCAAGTGAAAAGTGTTTAAAATAAGAACTGTCTGACAGCTTTCCTTAAAACATAAACATTTAATCTATCGGTAACAAAAAGTAGTACCACCTTAGGAAATACCACCTATGAAAATCCTTTGGGTAAATTATTGTAAAACAGTATGACCATATTTGCAGAGTCTAAATAAGGAACAGCCTCTATTAGCAGTCCATATGGAAATGGATATAAAATATTCTAGAAACATTTCCCACAGCATAAAAATTTGTTAAACTAAACACTAAAGTAAAGGAAGAAGCAAATAAAAACCCCAAACCAACCAAGGGTTGAGGAGGATGATTGAACTAAAAAAGAAAGGGAAATAAAGTTATG
This sequence comes from Ptilonorhynchus violaceus, assembly GCA_013397565.1. Taxonomy (NCBI): domain Eukaryota; kingdom Metazoa; phylum Chordata; class Aves; order Passeriformes; family Ptilonorhynchidae; genus Ptilonorhynchus; species Ptilonorhynchus violaceus. Next base: position 1,454,792 of record VZRJ01005113.1, on the reverse strand, counting down.
CATTTTATGAATAATTATTGTAAACAAAGTGTGTTTCCTGAGGCAGAAACCTGGTTCATAGTTCACCAAAGGTGGCATACCACAGTCTTTTAAAAAATCTCACTGTATCTGTTACTTGATTTTACTGCCAATGAACAAGTACAGAAAGTTTCTCTGACCATTAAAGTTCTAGCCTGCTCTTCATCTGTACCAGCAGAAAAACTTTCAAGGACATCAGCTAAAGGGGAAAATCTACTTTCTTGAAATAAGTATTTGTATTTCAGTGGCAATAGGCAGATTTCAGGTTTTTGTCACCTACAGATCTCTCCAACTAGGCTGAGATTTTGAAAACCATCATGTTGTACATTCTTACACCTCTGGGCAACGTGTATTTTTCCATCAAGATTTTTCTCCTTTGATTTCTCAGTATGGAGACACCTTCATAGCACAGCATCTTGTCTTTTACAAAAGAGAGGCAAAAATGTGAAATCAACAAAAAAAGCCTAAAAGAAAACTTCAGATATCAGGTTGAGCTATGATTGGAGACTAAGTATTTTCTGTGTAAAGTCTTTGATAAGACAGTTGTTTAACCAAAGATGATTCTTCATTTTCAAGAAAATGGTATGCCTTACCTAAAAAACTGTTACTCTTACTGCCAATTTGCCAAAATATTCTAATTCATAAAATGCAATGAAGAGAGCTTGATTTTGCCAGACCTGACACAGCGCCATGCCAAACACGTCTGAGAGGTGAGCAGAACCAAGATATCAAAGGTTCCCAAAGTCTAGGCCCTGCCTCACTGGAACAAATGAAATAGAGTGGAAGATTCCAACTTGATAACACAAGTAAGAATTAAAATTCAAAACAAAAATCTACTTGTGATTTTCAGGATGTATCATTTCCAGTCTTAATCTCAGTGACTTCCTGGACTGAAATGACACAGTCCTGCCTGTCCCCCTGGGAGAGCCTCCTTCAACCCACAATTTCCAAGTCTGGGTTTGGATCTCCCTGCTGTTCTTCCTAGGGATCTCCCAGTTTCTTTTCCCACTGTAGGTCCTTCTCGCTGTCCTTTCCCTTCCCTGTCCTATCTTCCACCTACAGCCATTTTTTAGGTTATACATGTTCAGCTCATTTCAGGCTAAAACACCCTTGCCCTAGAAGGGACAAGCTGGCTGACACCTTTTTTTCTCTGCTGCTTCAACACATCCTCTTAGTATACACATACGCTGAACTGAAAGAGGGTTAAATGATTGTATCACATCCCCATTCTTCTCTTAAGCTTTAGATGTTTAAGAAAAATAGGAGGAAGAAGTTTTGTTCTTATTTAGTTAATGTCTTTTAAAGAAAACTATTTTGCAGTGATAACTCTCTGGAGGATTTTTGTTGGTTTGTTTTTTAGGAAAATAGTTTAGTATTTTGAAATAAAAGGACATTTTTCTTAAATCCTATTCTATAAAATATACAAGATTGAATTAACCTGTATTAAGTAGGCAGCTAAATCTCTGCATAGGAAATGAAAGATATTATTTAACTGTCAACTCAATTTCAAAGAGATATACTTAATTACATAAAATTAATCCAGCCAGTCAGTAAAATGAAATAGATTCCCAGAGATTTGCTGTACTGTGTTAACATTTGCACTACACTCTTGCTATAGTGGCAGAATCCAGTTTTCTTAACTGGGAGACATTTTGTTCCAAAATGTATCCACTTACAGCAAACATATATGGTATACAAGACACTGATTTTATAGGTGCCTCAGGAAAGTTTTCAGTAACTTTCTAAACCAGTTGTCAGATGTCTGTGACAGTTACATGGGATAAGTATTCTTGGAAAAAGGGCCTGTTCTTGTCAATTTACCTAATAGCAGACAGAAGTCAATAATTTAATAAGTATAAAGCTTCGATCCCATTAATGTTTAGGCTAAGAAGTAGCTTCATTATCTCTATACTGAGGTCACTCAAGTTGCTAACAGTTGTAGGATTATATAACAGTGCTTAGTATTCGCATGCTTGTATTTGTTTAATTTGTCCTTGTATGACATTTATTACTTTTTAAACAAATGATTAATTCTTGGCATAATTTTTATAAACAAAGGGTGACCGCAGTGGACTATCTGTATGCAGACTTCATAACTCTTCTAAAACACACACCAGACAGCATGGCTGATTTTTCAAAGCTACTGTCTCATTTCTTTATGCCATATACACCACACTTGCTCATGTCCTTGAGCTGTGATTTCCAGCATGGTTCAGTCTAAGTCTTTTTTTAATGCAGGGTCAATTGACTTATTCTTTCTGTCTTCCTTTTTCCCAGCATCATCAGACAAATATTTACAATATGCCATGTCTTGATGCCTTGACTTTCTTTGATTAAATTTGCAAATGGAAAATCTTTAATCAACTTTCAGGCCTAAACCAAGTCTTCCATTCCTTGGATTCATCATAGCATAGTAGTTACATGCTCTGCCAAAAAAACCTGTTTGGATAATGGACCCAAAAAACTTCAGCACAAACTGGTATTAAAATCCCATTCAAAAATTAGGATGACTGGGAGGTTGGGGGTGTTTGGGGTGGGTGTCATGATCTGTTAAAAAAACAAAACCTGAGAAAACTCCAAAAGGCATTCAATAGGTTGTGTGCTAATGAAGTGCGGCTGACTGGTTTCTGTGCTATTGCTCCCAGTAACATTCTTTGAGAAAAGCCTTTGAACAAACAAACAAATGTACCTTTCTTGAAGAATAAGTTTGTTTTCCTTCTTCCAGAAGTCTTTGAAGTCAGAACTGAATTCATGCCAAATACTGAAGAAAGAATGAGGGGACACCTCCTTCTCGCCCATTTTTGGTTTCATACAGAAATAGGCTGTAGTTTCCAAAAAGCTGTCAAAGAAAGCAAAAATAGAAAATTCTTCAGTACCCAGTGATGTATTTTTTTTTACTTAATGCTGACATAATATTTAGTTATTCTTGGTGGTAGATCTAAATTAAAAGAATATAAAAATGTAACAGTTCTGAGCTTTTCATCTACAAGTATCATCTATCCAATGTAAGATGATTCTTCGGTAAAGCTGGGATCTGGCATTCATCATAGTTTCTGGTTTTGACCAGAATATTTTCCATTTCAAAAGCTAAAATGAACAGTCTGTCCACAGCCCTGCAAATCCAGATATCCACACCTGTCCATATCCTGCTTTTCTGTTGTGTTTAACGCTGTTTCCAAAACACAGAGTCAAAGCCCATAAAGGATTGTAAATAAACTTCTTCAAGTTTTGTTAGATCTATGCTACAACACAATAACTTAGGTTGAAGCCTATGCAGAAATATTAAACCTCAAACCTGCTTTGTACTAAACAAGAAATGACGCAACAGAAAACTGGGCCAGCAGCAGCTGTGCTGGAAAACAGGTGCCCATCATGATTCTACCAGAACAATCTGACAATCCCTTCTGAGCACGGCAAAAGTAAAACCAGTGTAGCAAACACAAAAGCTACTCCTCAAGTAAAAACCACTCCTGAAACACAAAGGTCATATTTCCAGCACTGAGTGAGGACTGTGACTGCAACTAATGTATTTCTGAGTTGGAGCTGCTTCTATTTTATTCCAGGAATGTTATAGGAGGGTACAGAATAATTTAAAAAGATGTATTGCTTGATTAACAATTATTCCATTTCATTTTTTCCCTTTATATTTTGTAAATACTAGAGATTTTAAGAACGATTTCCCAATCTGAAGGTCAACATAGAAGCCACTGGAGAATTGCTTATTTTATGAAAAATTCAATGGAAAGCTCTCTCTTGAAACAAAATTGTAGGTGCTTTGCTCACTGATCTATTAGTACCCATTAAATCCTATGATAATTTTCTCTGAAGCATACATCACAGTTTTAATCACTTTAATTATGGGGGAAAATCCAATTCCAGTTAAATGGACGGAAATGTAATTTTAGTCACAAAAGTTGTATCTTCATTCGTGGATTATGATGGTGACAATAACACAAAGATTCAACCATTCAGAAGGGTCAATCTCACAAATTCTCCAAGAAACTTGGTTTATTCTAATTTTCAAACCCCAATATTCCTGTTGCTTTCCCCAACCTGAAAAATAAACATCTGCGTGTATTATTATATTTCTGAATAAAAAAGCCTAGAGCTTAAAAATTTAAAATAAATTTACCAAATTCTACACTATTTTTCTTTTAATTTGCAATTCGTTTCTCCATCTGCTCAAGCAAACTGAAGCTGCTTCAAAGAAGCAGCAGAGACGTAGCACATAAAAATACAGAAGACAAAAACATCCTCATTTTTAAACCCATGACATTGATACTTAAATGCAACCTTACCTGACCAAGCCATTTCTTCAGCTTTCTCAGTTTGCCTACCATGGCACTCTGTTATGTAAGTCAGTCCTTGGTTAATAAAGAGAATGCCTTTTTTTGGCTGAGTTCTCTTGTGAGTTTGCTTGGGTTTTTTTTTCAAATGATTTATAGATGAGTAATACTACTGATTAAAATATTCTGTTTTACTTACTTACATTTTCCCCACAGTTTTATACTGGGGAAAATATTTATCCTCTATCCTCTGAGTCCACAAAATCACTCAAAAAGAATATCCCTGACATTCATCAGTCAACTGCACTAGGTTTCAAACTTTTTCCTATTGTCACATATTTTCAAATTTTTGTAAGACTGCAAATATATCAGGGAGATATTTTGGTTTTTTTCCCAGTTTCTTACCCCAGGCTTACAGCTCTGCAGCTGGCTAATGGGGAAGTCATATCAAAGGCTCATTTGAATTTTCAGAGTGAACTGACAATATTTTTGGAGGAACATGAGAAAATAAAGAACAAGAGAGAAATCTGGAGGCATCAGCTGACTCAATGACTTATTTTTTAAGAAGATCTTTGAATGAAGTCCATTAATGATTTACAGAACAGAGAAAGAGAGAAGTTCAAATAAAAAGCTTTTGAGAAATGTGTCTTCGAAACATTTTGCAAATGATAATAATGAGAAAAGAATTTGACAGTGAATGGCCATCCTAAGTAATGATTTTATATTTGAGATAATGAGCTAAAATTCCATCAAAGGAAACCATTGCAAGAAACAGGAAGCCAATCAAATGAAATTCATACTGTGTAGGAGAATGCTCAATAACAAAAACAAAGAAAAACAGCACTAACATCTATTAGAGATGCAAAGACTTCCATTACTCTTCAATTATTTCAAATATCCTCTAGGAGCAGGAAGAGATAGCCAATGTTTTTTTCTCTGGTGACTAAAAATCTCCCTGAGGACCACTTGTATAACCAGTACAACCTTGCACATGCATACAGCTGTGTCTAACAGCTGTAACCTAATTACTGGGCTTAGAGAGAGAAGAGAAATGCTCATACAGGTTGCTTGCCTCCCTAGCAGTTAGTTTGGGAGGTAAGGAAAATTAGCTGTCTGTGAAATGTGAAACAGCAGCAGCATAGCAGGTTGTCATTGTTAATATGTCACACCTTTCTAATGCCCAGTAACAATGCACAAGACATCAGCTGCAACACAATAATACTTCAGGGCAAAACTCTCCATGAATCAAATATTTTTTTCTATATGTGCAGATCAAACAGTCAAGACAGTTACTATATTTTTTCCAACCAGAAAGGTCTACCCTTATTTAGCAGTTAAGTCTCTTAGAGTGCATTTAGAAGACATATGGAAACCTGCTAGCTATACATTTGATGCTGTCATTTTTGTAGTACAAGACAAAATGGCATAATTCACACATGAAAGACAAAGCAAATAAAGTGAATCCAAATGCATCAAATAATAAAACATGGACAGCAATAAATCCTCTGTTACCATGGTCTTTAAATATCTGATTTGGAAATGTTTACATATGTCAAACTAGACATATCTCAAGGCTAATTCCAGGAGGGAGCATGCATTTTAAATACAAAGACAAATCTGGATGACATTGCCATAGCCCCAAGACTAGATACAATCCTTTCAGACTTCAGCCAGGCAGTAAATATCTTAAATATCTCTGGTGCTTTTCTCTGGGCCAACCCATTCAAATTTTCCTGTTCATTCTTCAGCAGATTTTGAAACAAAATATCTGCAAATACCATTGTTACTATTCCTAACTGTGCATCACACAGACATTTTGAATCAAATAAGGGAATAGTGTTCAAAAGCCTTTTGTTACTATACTCAAATTAATTTCTGCATCATACAACCTTGGGAAACTCATCTGACCTCTCTGAATTTCATTTCACCTATCTGCAAAATTAAACATTTATTAGGAAACAAGTATTGCAAAGCTTATTTAGTGTCCATTTCTCAAGTAAAATGGTTCATACTTAACCATACTCCTCCTGAGTGTCCTAAAGGAAAAGAATGTGTATTAGAGAAGATCTTTCAGTCACGGAAGAGAGAAGGAAGGGCATGCGACTTAGTTTCAGGGATTAAAAGAGAGAAAGGAGGTCATTGCCTTTGCTTCAAACAGCCTGACTTTTCAAGCATGATTAAAAATAAAATAAGACAGTGATGTTCACTCTACTGTCTTATCCCAACATGGCAAAAGCCAGAATTCTTTAAACAGGTTTGAGACTGGGTTCATATCCCTCATGCTGACCCTGAAGGAGAATTAAATAACATCAACTCTCTCAAAACAATGGAAGAATTGCTTATCCCTGACAAGTAAGGAAGGAAATAAGATCAAGAAAGATGGTTAGTTCCTTTTCTCCCTTTCTTGTCTTCTAATTTCCTTGGTTCAAGTGTTTGTGTAATTCAGAAAAATCACTGCAGACTGATGTCTGAACTCACTGCTTACTCAAATGTGGAAATTTGATGAATGAATCACTGGACTTTTATGTGTGCTCCCTTGAGTACAACTATGAGCCTATGAAAGTGATTCTTCTATTTGGAGGGAAGAAAGGAATGGATGTACTAACAGCCAAACCAAATTTAATCATATGAGAAAGAAGCTATTCACATTGCAAATGGCTCGTTGACAGCAACACTAGTTAATAGATCTGATCCATTAGGAATATTTTAAGAGCAGCTATGGATTATTCAGCTTTTTTTCCATTCCATTCTGAAAACAGCTAGCAAAAAGTTGCAGACAATGATTCAGATCCAAGCCTGCTGTCTGTGATGCATTGGCTGGTTTATAAATATGTACAACACATGCTTGTACACATGTATGTAAATGTACGCAGCAGGTCAAGCAACATGGAGGGAGAGGAGATAAAGCATCTGCCAGCAACAAAACCACTTCTTTTGATAACTGAAAAAAAGAAAAAGCAATAAGGAGACAAATCAGCAATGCTAAGCAATAGACAGCAGTACTTTTATCTCAGCATTATTTGATCAGGCTTCTGTGGCCAAACAAATCACAAAGTAACCATAGGTACAGACACACCCTGGCTGACCTTTCTGGGAAATGGGGAACACGGTGCACAAACACACATGCATCTGGTTTCCCCGTGCAGCAAACTAAATCCCTTGCAAGGGTAAAGATTTGTTTCAATGTGGATTTAAAAGCAGAAAAAAAGTGTTTCTATTCTGCACTGTTTAACAGACTATTTTGGTTGAAGTTCGAACCTGGACATTCTTTACTATTTGGGCTTTATAAATCGCTAAGCATCATTTTTGTACCTTAGAGATCAGGAACAGTTAGCGTAAATGGTGGTACTCTGTTAGTTTTGTGAAGCAGTTGTGTTTCAGAAGCAGTTCTCAATCAGTCTGAAGATACTAAAATACATTTTAGTTCAATTAAATTCTCAAGTAAAACTTAGAACTAAGCATAGTCTACCAAACGAAAGAAGGTAAAAGGTAAAGAAAAGACTATATGTGCCTTCGTCTTTTTTAAATCTGACATGAGTCTTATTTTAAGCCAAACTGAGTTGATGGGCATATAAGCCTGTTCAGAGTGTTGATCCTGAGTTGCTGACTACAATATATAGGTAATAGTATTTTCTTCCTGGAAGCTAATCATTTGAATCATCATATTAGTACATGTTTTGTTTTATAAAGAGCCCAAGGCTTTGTATGTATTTTCTTAGTGTATTCAATATCTGAAAGCAATAACGAGAGTTAATCTTCAGACAGAATACCAATCAGTTCAACAAAGTCACAAAAAATTATGTAAAATGAAACAGAACCAGCATCCTGGTTATTGAGATAGCAAAAGACTGTTAGGAAACTTCACATGCACAGCATCCTAAGAAGGCTCTCATTTTCTATTGATGTATTTTTTTGAGAGTCCGTCTCCGCACTATAACTTTACATCACTTTCTTCACCTTTTCTTTTTTGTTTTTAAAAAGTATCATTGCCTCTCCTCAGTGCTGTCTCTTGTCCTGCATAGTTATAAGTGAGAAAATAAAACAATAAATATAGGCTCGTTCAAGATATATAGTAGTGAAATGCTGGTAAGAAATTTCTTCTTGTCCTTTTGTTTTTCCCCCTTATTATAAGGGAAGAAAAGTAACTCTCTTATATTAAAAAGAAAGTTGAGATAATATGCCAGCTTAAATTAGCTGCCAGAATCATTAATCTCTTCTTTCATTTGCCAATTTATATTGTGTAACTATGCATTTTGTAATATTGTTCCTTAGAAAACAAAGGTCTCAAGAGATTTTTCCTTTCCTCTAAAAAAAACCTGCCAAACATTTGCAATGTTTTGAATCCTAAGTCATCTCCCTCATCTCTAGTCCCTTGCCTCCTATAAATTCATATTAAACAGAAAAGGGTTTTATTGCATCAACCATATGAAAATTAACAGCTTCAGTAAAAGCAAAAAAAATCCCTCTACCTTTGATGTACCATTTTTTTTCTCCCAACAAAAAGCATCCAATGTGAAGAAGAATCCAGAAAATTACGTTTTGACAGGCCAGTCTTTCTTGTTCATGAGAATTTTAACACCCTTCCTTCCAATACTAGGAATGCTTTACAGTTTTAATGTTCATCTACAGTGGTGATCAGTATTATCAGTTGTACATAATGATTAGTAACAAAAATGCACAACTTCTATATCTTGTACTGATGGCAGCAGACCCAGAAACTTAAGCAGAGCATACACTGTGACACAGACCATCAAATTCAGTAGGTATTAGGACTATAGCTTTGCACTCAAACATTTTGGGAAAAATAAAATTTTAGGAAGACTGACGATCTCATGGTGTTAACAGTGAATAAACCCTTCACATATCAGATTGCCATTTCAACCACAGTTTAAACTGTTATTCCAGACCATTATATTTACTTCATTCAATGGGTGAGTATTTTAGTCCTGTCTTTCAGGAACAAAGTGCCTCATAGAAGGAAGTTGCAAAGCAGCAAAATAAAATGGCCATAATTAAATTATACTTTTGTTGAAAGGTGGATTTTAGCACTGAGATTTTCAAACTATCTATTTTAGAAAATAATTTTATCAGGTCCAGATTAAGGTATATTGGTTGGGTATGATGAAATTTGCCAAATCAATTCTTGTTGCTTATATCTTCTGGAAACATTAGGCTATCAGGGATCACAGTTAATACTACGTTTAAAGAGCATTCTGCAAAATTTTCCTTCCCTGGTTAAATTATTTTTTTCTTCCTATTTTTATTCTAATTCATTTCTAAAACAATAGGCTACAGCCCGGTCCCTCTGTATGTTTCAGGCTGGGTTTGGGTTGAGTTTGCTCTGATGTAAGCAAATACTCCACTGATATAACAATGCCATCTTTTATCCAAAGTGGCCTAGGATTGGGTACTAGATTTCATCAGGAGGGAGCTATCTTGGCAAACAGAACTTTTCTGATGACAAAAAAAATACAGGGTTTAAAAAGTCATTCTGCATAGACTGAGTCAGCCTCCAGCCATATGAAATTCAAAGGTCAGGAAATGTAGGTTAGAGGTATTTTTACTACCTTCTCTATATCACATACAAAACATTTGTCTCACCCAGTAACTGGGGTTTATGTGAACCTAAATTCTGTTGTGCGTATTTAAAGATTATGTCGCTATTCAAAAATATTATTCAGAATAAAATATGAATTGAGATAATACATTAGAAACAGAAATAACTTTGTGTCCTTTTTTTTGCCTCTGGCATTTGTATTGTAAAGGGTCACTCTGATTAAAAAAAAAGAAAAAAAATCAAGCTTTTTTTAGCATGAGTTTTCAAATGCATTTTTAAGCTGCATGTGCACGTTCATGTCATTTTAAAATGACAATTTTAAATCAGTTCAAACTTTCTTCCAAAAACTTGGCTTAAGGTAGTTACAGTTCCATAGATGCATTGGTGTTCGCTGCAATCCACTGTTACCTGAATACTTTGCATGAATGTATAGGCTCTCTATCTTGGACTTTAATGCTTTTAATTTTATGTTAGTGTGGATATCATGCCCATGCTTGCCACCTAAGCTGCTATGTAGACACATGAATAGCCCTGTGCTAAACTGGACATAGACAACATGAGCATGTGTAAAACAATACCATGTAATTTTGTGCACTGGAAAGTCAGGCCCAGTAACATATGCAAGAGAAAACTTTTTTTCTCTCTTAAAAAGACTAACATAAGAGAAAACTTTTTTTTCTCTCTTAAAAAGACTAACATATGAGCTTCAAGCATATTAAATAACCCTTGGCAGGTTGAGCTCGAAGAAATAATAAGGTGCCATTAGACACAGATACAGCCATAGAATGAATTTCAACAGCAGGGATCTGACACGCAAGCTGTTAGCCTCAGTGCTGTAAGAAACAGCTAAATGCCTCATGGGAAAGCCCAGCTTTTCTTTAGACATTTCTATTAACACACCTCATCTTCACTGGAGGCCTTCTGAGCAATCATTATTATTTAAAGGGTTTATAATTACATATGGAGGTAGTGCAGAACTCTTGTGCACTAAATACTGTGCTAAAAGTTTGTTATGTTTTTTTCAATTTACTGATGACAACCTCAGCCTTGTAATCTGCCTGCTCCCATGGTATGGCTCACTTTTATAACTGAAATTCATGGAGAGGCAAGGGAAGGGTTATCTAAAAAACTAATAACAGTTATATAATGAAATAATAGTTTGTCTTCAATCTAGAGCAGATTATTTAGATATCTAGACAGAAACATGCTTTACTACATTTCAGGTGCACATAAAATTAACTCATCCTCTAAGAATATAATTCAGCACAGATTAATAAGCATTGACAAAAATACAACAAGTGTTTATAACAAGTGAAATGAATGTACAGGTTTTTTGGCATAATAATGGGCTCCTTTCTATTTTGGTGCTCAAGTCAAATTTAGGCTTCATTTTCTACTTTTTGAGAATTATAGAATAAAAATGCTCTGAAATAGTGGGTATTATACAACATCCTAGCATTTTAAATATCTTGTGATGCAGTTTCACCCTAACCCTTTGGGGTTGCTCTGGAGAGTTTTCTTACTTAATTCAGAGCTCTCTCCTTAACACACATCCACTATCATCATCATAGGCCAGCACAACTATGAATTGAAGAAATCCAGCCTTTGCTGAAAACTGAACTGATCATGGGGGCTTTCATATTCTTAGAGTCAATTACAACAAAACCTTACGAAAGGAAAGACATCAAAATCTGTCTCAATGAACTGTCAGGTTGAAAACGTTTTTACTTGCATTTTTCAAACATTAAGAACTTGAGATTCAACTCTCACCTTATCCCAATATATTCTCTTCATAGAAGTGACAGAATCCTTGTGTAAATGAGTAGAGAAAATGGGCAGCATTTTCTATAAGGATTAAGTCTAAATGCAAAGGTGGCAGCCACCAGAATTAACAGAAATATTGTATTAAATAACCGTATTGCTCTGGATCTGTGAATCATCAATATTCAGACATCCAAGCAAAGCTAAACAAACCATGCTCCTTTGGCCTAAGAACACTATCTCATGTCTGGAAGAGCTGTTCCCATCCCTTCCAAAGATTACATGAAGACTTCATGGTGTTTCTGGTCTGGGGTGACCATGTAGCTGGTGGTTTTCTTTAAGGTGAAGAAGGAAGTTTTACCTCCTCAACAGACTGATTAAGGCAGAACTATCTTTCAGGCAGCAGTTGAGAAAAGAAGCGGGTGAGGTTATCTCATGTGAAGCCCTCACTGAAGACACAGCATGGAAGGGATCTGGCCCAGTAAAGCTGTTTCTGAACTAGCTTGTTCAGGCAGTCAAGAAACAAGGCAGCAAGCCTAAGGAACAGTAAAGAGACAGCACATTTTTCCTGGTCACTCTATCTCTGTATATGAGAAGCACAGAGGAGTTTCAGCAGTAGGCTGAGGCAACCCTATATCGCGGAGGGGTTTGTGGATGGCAGCCTTCCATCAGCTGGAAATTATTATGGAAGGAATGACCTATATAGTACAGATTATTACTGGATAGTTCCCAGATGAGTTAATGCAGCAATTGTGACCTAATTAAATCTCATCCCCGACGTTCTGCTTTTCTATTTGCATATACATGACAACATCAACATAATATAATAATACTTAAAATAAGTCTTAACATACAGCAAGGAAGAAAGGATCAACTGTAGTGGCAAATCAGCATAAGAGAGTAAAAGAGACACATTATCCACATTAAAGTCACAGTCCTTGCAAATGTGAACACTCTACTGTGAAGGTCTTAGGAAACAATCTAACCAAACAGTTCAGGTAGACAGTATGTTGAAAGAAAAATCCTGCTGAACATAATCAGAAGCTGATGCACAATGGAGAGGCACTGGAGCTAATCACAAGTACACACACGCACACAAGCATTTTACTTCAGCTGCAACAGCTCAAGAAGAATATCTTGAATTTTTGAGGGCTCCTCAGTGAAACCACCTGCTGGACGTAAATTGGAAGCCAAAAAAAAAAAGTGCCACATTGAAAGACTTTAATTCCTGTATTTTTTTTCCCCACTGATTTTATTAGCTACACGATTCTTCTATTCTTTTCTTTTTTTTTTTAAATCCTCAGTTTGATTCCATAGCATTAGTTTTGGGTTGATCAGACCCAAGTTATTTTAACTATATCGTTATAAGGGTGTTACTTATCTGTATTGTTATCAATGCTATTTAGCTGTGTAACTATAGTTGCACCTTAAACTAATATCCTTTATCTTTTACTGTAAGATCAAGAATAAATCCTCTAAATGAAATTTAGAATAAGTTGCGTAAAGATCAATTTACATTGCAGAATATTAGATCTCTGAATTGTACCCCAGTCTGTTAGAAGTTCTATTACCATTTGTTCATAATAGCACCGAATGTCATTAAATGCAAACTAAATCAAAACAAATAAAATAGAATTGTTTTTCAAAGCAAGTAGACCAAAATCTTTAAAAGAAAAGATAATGCTCTTATAGGCAAAAATCAGTCATCCAGATGGTTAAGGACTTGTGTCATTTGGCAAATATTTTCAGAAAAGGACAAGGACTTCATCTTTCAGGATAAGATCAATTACCCATATTTTAGAAGAGACTTTCTGACATAACTAAACTAAGTTTTCCATTACTGCATATCTACAGGTCCTGATATTTTGTCAGAGACAGGATACTAAACTAGAATGATCCAAACTGTTTAACAGTCTGTAAGCTTCTTCTATACACATTTCCTTTGCTCAGCAAGTATTTACTTTTTGCTGATCCAACTAATGTATACCTACAGTCTGAAATGTATTACCCTTAGCAATTCCAGCCTGCATGCTGGGAGCCACACAGCGAGAAAAGAGACATAACAGTGAAGGAACTAACAATAGATGAATGGCCAAAGAGTAGTGAAAGACAAAGTCCAATAGCATATTCTTGCCTTTCAGTTAAACGTTTTCTGCTGTTGGTTTTTTTTAACTACATACCTCTTCCATTCTAAGCTTTTCACCAGTTTATTTCAATCGTTAACTCAATTTTCACTTTAACTTTACAGTTCACGTTTGGAAACAATCCAAAACAATGTGTGGAGGGTAGCGAGGTGGGAGGAACATTTAATGTTTTAAAGGATTACCAGACTTAGGTGCTACATTTTGAGGTGTTGCTTTTCAGCAGTGCCATTGTACCATACTGTCTGCTATTTCTCTAAGTGTCATCAACTTGTCAGCTCATAAGCAGGTGTAGACCTTTTTTCCTCCCCAAGTCTCATGTTCAGTGAAGTCACTGGAAGTCTGCAAAGACTGTTGCGTCAGGAGCACTTTTTCTTTTTTCAGAGAATTTAAAGGTAAACATTTGTCTTCAAAATTAATGTCGTTTTGTTGCTACAGCAAAAGAAAGCAACAACACATTTCTAACTGGATTATTAAAAGTCCTGAAAACAGAAGAGGTGCCTGGGAGGCTGCACTAAGGAAGCACTTAAAAGCCCAAAAATCACTGGAATGTGCAAGTAATGGAAGCAAATTATAAAATAAACCAAATAAAAATATCCCAACATGGAAAGATGAGCGCTCCATACCAAGCCACACACATCTTAAATTCCCCAGTTGATACTTACGTCAAAAGGCAAAAAGTCCTCTGTTTGACTTTTTATAAAACAAATACATATTCTCATAATGCAGTGAGATTTACTAAAGAAAAGATTAAATTCTAGGACCTTTTAAAATCAGTGACGTACAGAAAGCCATGACAGCGAGTGGCATTTCTGTGTTTCCAGCTCTCGTTAGACACCAACAGGAAAAAGAGGTGAAGATTTTTAAGCCACCAGTTGACCTAGTGACTTATCACTTCAAGCAGGGTTATACTCTCTGGAATACCAAAAACCAAATGAATTTTAAAAAAATGAATATTCTTAAGCAATTCTCAGCATATATTGTCTCCTATAAGAGTGCAATATGAGTTAATTATATTAAATACTAGTAACCGAAAAATTTTCAGTGCTACTGCACTGAATTTAGAATCAAATGCTTCATTGTTAGACTGAGAGAGAACAGGAAAAATTGAAGATCATCTGACTGTGTCTCGGTTATAAAAACCAAACATCTCCAGTTCAATTTTTGAATACTTTCCAAGGTGTTATTCCAAGAAGACACAAATGTTTGCAGGTAAAGGGGAAGGAAAAGATCATCATAAACATTTCAGTGAAGGAGAGATCAGTGTTACAAGTCTGGATTTATTTTCTTCTAAAAAAACATGAATCTGGAAGCCTTCTAAGGAGATGAGAAATTAATAGTGGGTGAGGTACTATAAGAAAAAAAAAAAAGTATAAAGATACATGCTGTTTCTCTAGGCCTATTCAGCTGTCCCGGTAGTAAGGCAGAGAATTAGGACCTTCAATTTCACTGAATGCTGTTTCTAGTAATTCCAGTCAGGTTGTTTAGCTATTGATTCTTCAGAAATGAAGTGCAAGAAGAAGAGTAACTCATTTCTGATTATAAATCTGCAAAATTATATTGCTGCTGTTGCTATTGCCCTTTATCCTGGAATGGTAAATGAGATATCAGTTGTCATATTATTTGGACAATAAATTGGAAACAATAGTACTTCAATTTTTTTCTTGCTGCTTAAGTAAAGTCACATCTTAAAAAATGAAGAATATTTAACACTAAGTAAATGAAAATACAGAAAACAGAGAACATATATATAATAAAAGTCTTTGGACAGAGGACATTATTTAAAATAAAAAAAAAAAAAAAGGGCCAGCAAATTGAGGACTGCTAAAATACAGAATCATCTCTTTCCCCTCCTCCTCCTCCTCTCTCTTTTCTGTTTTACTTCTTTCACCTCCCCCCAAACGAGTGTTTTTTGCTTTAACTTGACAAGTATTTCACAGTTTCTCAAGCATTTAGCAATGAGGATCTAATTGGAAAGTGCCAGGTTCTTTCTTATTACACTTTATCAATATTGTTAAGGGAATGATGTAATTGTTTGGGGTTTGGTGAAGACATTCCATGTCACTTCAGTGTTAATACCAGGCTGGAGCCTTCCTTGTCTGCCTGCGTAAGCTAGATAAACATAGACCTGTGTGCTTTCTTCTCATCTCAGGATACTTACTCAGAGAGATCTTGGAACATATGCCTATTGCGAGCTAAACATTTCACTTTTCATTTTATCCATGTGCCAGAAATCCATTCCTTGGATAAACACTTTACATACTGACACTCTTAAAGTCACTAAACACGATAAATAAAGAGAGAATACATCATTTCAAAACTGATTAAACATTTTCTCACTTGTGACAAATGAACAGCTATACACTGTATGGAGTCCCTGGAGCAGACATTCCATTTTCTTTGTCTTTATTTTTTGTGTAAGATTAACTTTCCATTTCAGCTCATCTATTGCACAACTGAGCTTTTTTAAAATACACATTGCTGCATTTTCCCCAAATCATTATTCATTTCAGAAACATTTTTTTGTTATTGCTGCAAGATCTTTTCTTTTGGACTTGTGTATTTTAATGGAGACAAACTAGCAAAGAAAATAATAGTTAAAAAAAAGTCATAGTTTTTAATGAAAACTAAAGAAATGCTTCCATGCAGTAGACCTGAACTTCTACAAGGGCTGAAGTCATCCACTTCAACAAGGAAAATTCAAGCACATTAATCACATTAACTTTGCTCCATCTAATCCATCACTTTTCCTTGCACTACTCGCTTGTCTTGTCATCCTATGCACTGCTATCTACCTATGATTAGTCAAATGCAACTAATCTTTTATTTAGCTTCTTAAGCTCTCATCTTTTTCACCCACCTCTGCCAAAAAGGACCCCAAGCATTTTATTTCCAAGCTAAATTAAAAATATTAGTGAAATAATCACACATAATACTAAAACTATACATGAAGTTGTCTTCAGTGTTTTAAGAAATACTACTAATCTGATCAAGAATTTTAGTGGGAAAGTGGAAGGAAGAAAGAAAATGTAACCTAGATACTAGTTAAAAATTACTTTGCTCCAATGTGATCCTAGCATAATTCCTTATGTGTTCCACAAAAGACTGTTTCTGTGAATATCCTTGCTAGGTATTCACACTAACGAGGAACAAAGAAGCAGAATTTTCTTCTTTGACAAACTGTGTAAAAGGAGCTGCTACCCTCAACATAGGGGAAAAAGAAAGAATTAGGACAAGTCAGAAGAAGCAGAGCAAGTTGACTGAGAATCCATTGCTTTCTTCACCCATTATGTGGATGCTAACTAAATCAATAAGAAGTTTTTGATATGATGCTTCCAGGCTTGTCAGGGAAAAATATTAGAATGGAAAGTGAATTAGACACCAAAAGATAGTGATAAATCACAAGATTTCTGAACAGACTGCAGATTCCATTGTTGTTAGATTTCTGTCACTTCTGGACTTGTATCCTAATTCATTTTCCACAGGCCAGACAGCTTCCTTAATAGAGCAGTCACAGATCACAAAAATCTCCTAACAGCAGTATCCTTTCTCAAAGTTTTATTGTGAAGGAAAAATTTAAAGATAAGAATTATGTAACTGAGCAGCTAAACAAACCCAGGAAATGTCAGGAATGCTTTTCATATACTTGAGCAAGAGGTATGATACTAAGCCAAAGCAATACCCTGATATTAGCTCAGTTGGTTAGAGAATGGTGCTAATAACAACAAGGTTGTGGGTTTGATCCCGGTATGGGCCATTCACTTAAGAATTGGACTCACTGATTCTTGTGGTTCCCTTCCAACTTGGAATATTCTGTGATTCTGTAATGAAACTTGAGGGAACACAGATCTACTCAAGGCAGCTCTCTGTGATTCTGTAATACTCCCTTTGCTGCATTTTTCCATCATGATCCCACACCACTGATGCACCACTCAAGGACCTACCATCTCCTTACAAGTAAGAAGGGAGGTTCTTGTGGCAGCAAAACACCCACTCTCCTCCTGGCTTCCTTTACAGGTACTGTCTTTAGTAGATGGCCCAAGGGAATAGAGATGAAGTGTGGTACTGTACCAGGAAAGATGTCAACCGCCCTGTGGTATTACTGCAGGTAGCAAATTTGGGCATTGAGGCAGTAGAATGGCTAACAAACCATAGTAAAAACTAGAAACTTTCATAGTGATATCTTTTACAGGAATCCTATTGAGAGACATCATAATTCTGGGAATATATAATGGATGTATTCATTAGTATACATTCAGTGATAGTTGCAGCTAGCACAAAAAGAAAATGCTATTTTTAGTGAAAGAAAAACAAATGCAGGCCATGAGTTTCACTAAATCTGGGCTATAAATGGTGTGTGCCATATTTTGATCTCTTGCTGGGACAGATAAAAATCTGTCCCATTTAAACACTGCTGCTGGAGAACTCTTCCAAAAAACCAGAAGAAACCACATGTTGTGCAATGCAGTGAGGTTCCCAGTTTTGAAAACTCTCAACTGCACGCATCTGTAATGAAATTTAATGAGGTATTTTGCTTTTTGCCACAGAAAATATTTGAAGATCTATTAGCAGTTCTACAAAGGAAGTCAGATTTAACTTTACATATCATTAGTTTATTAAGAAAGATGTTTTAATTATTTTTTTTAAAATGGACATTTCATAAGCACAGGAAATGGTACCTAATGAATACTACTTGTTTGGGGAATGCTAAATGGCTCTCAAATCACCACGATTCTGGTGTAGTATGAACAGTTTTCTCTCAGTTCAAATGGTATATTCTGAATTTTTTTTTACATAAGGTTCATGCGTTTTCTGAAAGACAGGAGTCATTTACAATACTTCTTTAAAGAATTTCAATTTTTTTTCATTGTCAACTTAAAATTGACAATAACTAAATATCACTTTGTTTTCTGAGTTCATTTCTATCACTATTCAAAAATACAATAATGCTGGGTACCAATACAGCAACTGCTACAAAAACATATTTTTCAAAGAAAGGTCTTACTGCATTGCTCTTTCTTACCTTTTATGTGCTTCTGTCAGTGACTTCTCTTCATTTTCTTGGTCTATTTTGGCTGTAAAAATACAATCAAATAATTAGCAACAAGGTGAAAGATAGACATGTTTCAGGATAACTTTGAATATGTCATGTGTAAAATGTATAGAAACCACCTGAGGATATACTCATGTAGATCAATTCTGAAAGAAAAGCAACCAACCAACCACCCTCTCCCCATTCAACAAGAAAACACACAAACAAGACTACACAGATTTTGATAACCCTATTAAAAAAAAAATCCAAACTCACAACCACAAAAAAAAAAACCCAACCCAAAACTCAAAGCTTTGAAAATGAAAAAAAATAAAATCTTCCAGTAATATAAACAACAACCAGGTCATGAAAGTAGTTTAAAAGCAGATCTTAAATAATGATTCCAAGAACTTAAATAATTCTTAAATGGGAAATTCTTAAATAAAAACTTAAATTGGAACTCGTCTACCAAGAGGAAAAGCTGAGTGAAGAGCAGGAAGGATTCAGCCTCACAGCTTTTCTATAAGTTGCTTGACAATTACAAATGAAAACTCTTCCCTCTCCCTATGCAAATATCAGTTAGCAAAGTACTAGAGCTCTAGCATGCCCATATTGAAAACATGACCATTTTTATATGAGGGATATTATCATTTGATGATCATATGAAGGAAATTACAAATAAGAAACTGTCATTCCCACACATTGATGAAAAAATTATCTATTTGCCACATGTTCTCTCATAATTTTTTGTACACATTTCACTTAGATCACTGAAAGAACACAACAAAAAATGTACAAGAACATGCACATTAACTTAGGCATCACCAATGTGCAAAGCAATTGCCAGTCTCTGTGCATGTGCTTAGGTGAGATTTATATTTATACAGTCATTCAGGTAACACAAATCTCATTTAAGGTCTGCACACTTTAGCAGAAAGCTTTTTAATTTGGTACTAGGTTCTTCTTTTCAGTCTGCTAGACTTCTGGCCTGATAACTTGCAAGGAGAATTTTAGGATTCCCAAGAGTCAGTAGATTTTGGAACATGAAAAGGCTCTGAACTGTCCTGGTAACAAATGCCAATAGTATAGAATTCATACAGAAATCTAAAAAAAGAAGAAAGCTATTTCTTATTCCACTTCCCTACATTGCTCTACAATAATAATTAATTAAAATTATTTTTCTACATTGTAGATACACTGCCTTTGAAAAAGGAAATCTTGATTTTAAATTTGATGAATAGGATAACAGAAATGGCATAATTAAGATACAAAGATAATCACTGTTTTTCTGTTACAATGTTTGAATCCACAGCAATTTAGAAAACATACACTAAAATAGGCACATGAAATCTGTAGCAAAGATATACAAATTAAAGTTCCTTATACTTTCCCCAGTCACAACACTGATCAGAACTTTGTCTAGTGCTGCAAATGCAATGTAGCCTGCTAAGCAGGGTGACCAGTGACTGGATGTTTGCAGCAGAAAACATTGTACTCAGTAATCATTACTTGAAGACTCGGGCCCCACCATTGTTATGCTGAAAGTGAAAAAAAAATCCCAGCAAACCACAGAAAACTTGAGGGAGAGACAGGTAAATGTTCTCAAGGAAATTGAAGAGCACGTGAATCCTGCTTGATTACAGGTTTCAGTACCGACTTGAAACTCAGCCCAGATTCTTCAAAAGGTTTGAGAGGGCTCACAACTATTTTGAGTGAACTTGAGCCCAGTGCTGAGAGAATTTGGGCTGACTTAGAGTTTTTTTGAAAGCCTTGCTTTGCCTTGGATAAGAAACCAAGTGAAATGTGGCAGCTTTGACAGAATTTCATTAATACTTTTTTCTCTTCATACTTCAATCCTGGAAGTCAAGGTATGACCAGTAAAAACATAGAGTTCAAAACAGAATAAACTGCACACAAACTCCCTGGGTGAAATGAGATCAAACACCTAATTCTGCTTTAATGCTATCACTAAGTATCTGTGGGTACAAATTTTAAAATAAATAATTCTATTACTGAAAAATGCAATTTGGACTTCTTTCACTTAAGCAATGCTTAGAAATAGAGGCTAGCATGTTCCATCCTAAGACAGTCTTGTATACATATGTCACATTCTTAGGATATATATCTTTTTATTATTTTCAGGACTTATGGGATGGAATATCATTTGAGCTGCCTTGTTTTGGGTCCTTTCATTTCCTATCATTTTAACTGTTCTGCAGATGTTTACAAACAATTATTTACTCACTAATAATGGAGCAAATATTCCACAATTTACTTTTGGAAAGAGTGCAAACGTAACATATTATCCCAAGCTTATCAAAGCATGTCAGAATATCTCCATTCTGGCACAAGTTTCCTTTCAATTAAAAACCAAAGTTATTGTGGTCCAGGGAGGAATAAAAAAAAACCAAAAACCCAAACCCAAGATACTTCTGGTGTCTGTACTTTTAATAATTTCATAGAGAATGGGTATTACACAATGAAAAGAAACTTTAGAATCCCCGAATGTCGGAAGTGCATGTAATAGTGCTTTTTTAAAAAAGTAATAAGTACATATGGATAAGGCAGCTACTATACCCACAGAGAGATTTCATCCTGCATCAGATCACCTCTTGGTGTTAAACAGAATCTTGCAAGGAAAGAATTTGCTCTGAAGAATTCGCTTGTAGTTTGTTCCAAATGCGATGGTATTTTTAAACCTTTCTCATGGTATCAAAAAGATATTATTCAGGTGTAAATCTAGTTTGCAATGCTTTTGCTTTCTCATTTTTCTAGACAGAAAAAGTTGAAGACATTATGAAAATAATTCTGCTTCCACAAGATGACAGATGGCACCAGGGAAAGAGAAGAAAATATGGTATATACACTCAGAGATCTGTCCCTGTCCAGAGAAAATAATCAGATGACTGCTTTTGCACTAGTATGCACAGCAAACATCCAAGAGCTGTGGAAAATGGTTAGTCGAAGACATGCAGTGAGATTTAATCAGTAAGGGAAGAAAGCCTCCTGTTATCAAAACCACAGAAGTCTTACTATCAGCTGGTTACAATGGAATAAGTATTAGATGTTGAAGCTGCTGGAGGTTGTTATAAGTTTTCGAATGGGCCACTAATATTATTACCTGATAATAGTGGGTATTGGTATTTTTCTCTGTACCAATCACCCCATTGGTAAACTGCTTTCAATTTATTTTTCCTCTTTGAGTAGGGGTGGAAAAAAATTCAGTTATGATGGATTCAGTTGAAGTGTCTTAGAATGCGTTATACTTTATCATTTCATTCAATATAATGCATCTTCATTATCACTTCTTCCTCCAAAGTAGCTCATCACAGGTGTAAAAACAGTGCATGAAAGGCACCCGTTTGGCTTCTTCATTCTTGGCATATATTCATTAAGTGCCAAATACCAGCTAAAAGGTGTCCACCTTGGGAGAACATTCATGGGAGAAAAGTGTACTTCCTGTTTCAAAAGAGAACACCTGCAACAGGTGAAATAAAAAAAAAGAATATCCATATACCCACTCCACAGTGATCAGAACATGTCAATGGTCAATATAGAAACATTAGACAAATCCAGGGATACCATGGCAGCTGACCATATCTGAACACTCTGTTCTGCCACTACAACTTCTCTCTGTCTTCAAGAAATAAGGTTATTTCAGAAAGTCTTATTGATCTTCTTGAAAAAACATTAAAAGAAGTCTTCTTGTCATGCAGTATCCATATCTGCTTTCATATATATTTGAAATCCATCAGATAACATAGCAGTGCCTGCTTGCAGGTTTTCTGACAGGTGTAGGAACTTCTGCTCTTGGGTTAGTTTTCTTTTGCAAATATTACATATTTTATTGACTCATCATCTTTTCTAAAACTCCCAGCTAAGAACTTTTCATGATTCTTGACACCAATTTACTAATGTACCTCCAAATACACTGTTCTAAATCTATTAAAGACTATATCATGCTGGGAAATATTAGCCCCTGTATTTCATGTATTTCATCAGTAAGCAAAGGTAACACTTAGTTGTACATGTCAGCCTTCATGCACTCTGTATATTGTAGGGCTTTATATGCAGCTTTCATAATCCTGAAGGCATATATATTCTGAAAATCTACTTCCAATAATATAGTTGAAAAATAACCTTAGGTCATATTGAAAAGCGTGGCCGTCTCAGAACTCACAACATTTTAGAGTGAAAGTGACCTCTCACAAAGCAAAGCTACCTTATCAATGATATACAACAGATACTGATTTAGTTATATTTTCCCTTTTTAATTTGAAAGCAGCTTTAATGCCTTCTTGTTGGTGACATTCCACTGTTTGCCTGCTTTTTCCATTAAGATACCTTCAGATTATTTAAAGTTGGTCTGTCTTTAGAGCAAGGTCTATGCTTCCTAAACACTTTATATATTTGGTCAAAATTCAAGTACATTCCTTCCTCCCTACGTCATTGCTTACCAAACATCAGGACTGTACTATATCCAAGGCTTTTGTATCAATTCTTTTTAACTACAGGGCATACGTACTCCTTCAAAAATTACTCACATCAGATGTTCTAATTTCTATCATTTTTTTTTTTTTTACTTAAATTTACTGCTTGATGTTTTATAATTGGGGCATAAAATTTTATTTCATGCAGTTCAAAATGAGCTTTCAAACAAGATCTTACAAATGAAGTCTACTTAACTGAATTCTCAAATGTTCTGTCGTTATCAGCATGTACACACATTCCAGAATGATACATGCCATTGTTCCATGTGTTTGCTCTTCCAATTCTTTTTGATTAGAGTCCTGCAAAGGTTACATATAAACTTCTACAAAGGCACATATTTTAACAGCCATACTAAAGTGACCTATGCATTTATAAAAATCTGACATATCTCACCAAATTGAATGTGAGAAATATACACAGGCATTTTAGAAAATGTTGGTCTTCAGCCGAACAGTATAATTCACTTTTCTACAAATAGTATTTTCTTTTTTTTTTTAAACCTAGAAGATGAAATTAAATTAAAAGGTGTTCAAAGGCAAGGATATAAACCATTTATTGACCACAAATTGTCCCCTCTGACCTCAATGGGAAGTTACATTTTGGATATGTCATGGTAAGTTCTCTGCAGAAATCAAGCCACACTGTGAACAAAGACAACTGCCAAGTATCCTCTCATTTTCAGTCCAATAAACTTTCTCTGCTAGTCTCCTCCAAATTTAACCAGTATACCTTGTGCATTAAGTCTGACTTTAAAAAAAGCTAATAACATAAATATATCCATTTTCTAAATGTATAGGCTTGTAAATGTCTGTGTGGACAGACATTGCAAATAACGTTTGTTGTCTCTACCATCAGTTATTGCAATTTCTTGTTTGAAAGTGTGATATTTCCCTCCATCATCTCTTCCACAGGATTAAAAATATTCTAAAAAGAAATATTTGACTTACAACTGGGAACTCAAGGACACACAACAACTATTTAGTGGGATTATTGTGCTCTTATGTTATATACATATTATTAAAAAGCAGTAAAATTTATAGAAATACTTTTCACTGAAAAAAAAGAAGAAAAGAAAACAATTACTGATATTTTTACAAACCCCTGTTCCAGATTTACCAGGATCTTTAAAGAGGACATCTTTTTTTCCACACTGGTAGTGACTGAGTAGTAGCTGAGGCTTTGAAAATATACCAAATATCTCTGCTGACAGAGCCACAAATTCAAAAAAGGTCCCAGCAAAACTAAACTAAAAACAAAATTGAGGGAAAGACCTTCTTAAAAAGTGTATGGAACATCAAGCAGTTCACCTGTCATTTCTGACCCAGCTTCATTAAAATCTGAGGTGCCTTAGAGAGGCCATGAGGATACCCTCTGTAGGTATCTCAAGCATGTCACTAGGACAGAAATAAAACAGATATAGAGAAAATACTGGATGAACTACCACCTCAAGAAAGGGCATGCAGTTACTCTGCTTTTATTAGGGTATAAGGTACAAGTTTACAAGAGCTCTGTCAGTGCTTCTGAGAAAATTTCCCTATTCTCCTTGGTAGTACCTATACTTTTAAATGCCCTCAGAAAACACCAAAATAACACTTACAGAGATTTTTTTTTTTTCAGTTAGCATTCTATTCAAAATTGCATTTTGAAAAACCTTGAAGCACCAAAGCAGAATAGCAAAGACACCAGAATCAATAGAAAGCTCTTGAGAAAAGTCTCTTTCCCCTCCCCTTCTACCCCCACTCTCTTTTAGAAGTTTGAATCTGTTTTGCCTCAGTTTTTGGATTTTGTTTTTTTTTTTCTCCTTACATGTTTTATTTAATAGGATTAATGTATTTGGTGACATGAGTGGCACTAGGAAGAACTAAGCCATTTTAGACGGACACTGTCAAAAAGGAAGTGGGCTTTGGGGAAGACTGTAAAGAAACGTTAGATGATCATTAATCATAATGCTTGTGCTTAGTGGCTTTTTTTAAAAAAAGCATTAAAATTCAAACTTAAAATTGAATAAGGAGTATTCAAGGGATTTGATGAGAAAAATGGGCTCAAAGCTAACAACTAAGAATTATCAATGACCTTTATGTGTGAATGTACAAGATAAGCATAGTCACAAAACAAGTTGACTCACTGGTTCTGATTCAGAAAGTATTCCAAGTAGACCTTGTAAGTCTGCTCAAACTGCATTCAAACACCCTGTCAGAGCTTTTGTTCCATCAGAACTTCTTGTTGTTGGTTTGTGGTATGATCTTGACCCAGTGATTACTGTCTGTAGTCACCGTCTGGCCCCAGTCCCTGTTGCAATTTAAGCTATTTCTGCTGAACAAGTTTCAAAGGGCTATGAGTAAGGAGATGCACGAAACTGCCATCCCTTCTGATCTCCTGATCTCTCTTAAGGGAATATCACATCTTCTCAGGTAATTGAATACAGGAATGCATCTGAGTAATCTCAGATGGAAGGCAACAAGAATCCTTTCATCTGCTTGTCTATGTCCTAAATCTTTTTGCTTTTTTCCTCTCTTTTTATTTAAAGTGTTAACTAGTATTTGTTTATAATTAGCTATGAATGTGCTTTCCAGCAACTTTCAAGTGAAGCCAATTGGTTTTTTTCTTTTTTTTCTTTTTTTTTTTGACAGATACAAAGCCTTTTCAATTACTCATTAGAGCTGTGTTGCTATAGTTTTGAGAATGTCTATTTACACTGAACAAAGGTCCAAGTACATTTGGATGGCTTATTATCAGGTACATTCATGCTAAGAAAACTTTACAAGAGAATAAAGCAGGATTTCTTCTGGGAATCCTAGCAAGAGTCTTATATCGTTCTGTACTTCCTGTGACAAATTCATAAAAGGTTGTCAGCATGAAGAATATCTGCTCCCCCTACCCCATTTTTCAAGATTTTTATGCATATAGGTAAGAGAACATTTAAATACTTCATTCAGACCCAGTTTCTTGAAGTTAACTTGGGATAGAGAATGCAATATGCTGACCATTTTCCTAATGATGTGTTCCTTTTTTTTTTTTAAACTTATGATAAGTTAAACACATGAACATTTATATTGATTCCAGCCAATTGTACTTCATGACGACTTTATACTGTCACATAAAAGGAACTCAAATTATGTGCTAGCTCCATAGATTATGAGCTAGATTTATGGAATCACAGGTTAAAACCTCAGTGAATATGCAAGGACAAGAACTTCCTTGAAAGTTAAAAAATTTTAAACTTAAAAAACTCTATAAAAGGAGATTTACTTTTCAAATTAATACCCTATTAATAATAAAACCAGAAAACTTCATCCCAAGTTCTATCTATGATGTGTTTCAAGATGCAAACTTTCTCAATGTTTTGCTGTTCGTGCCCCCTCTTAATCCATCTCAGGCAGCAGTTTGGTAAGAAGATAGTTATTTTTGCCTCAGTCTTCACCAGCAAGTGGTCCAGTCACATTGCCCAAGTTGCAGAAGGCAAAGGCAAGGACTCAGAGAACAAAGAACCACCTACTGTAGGACAAGATCAGGTTTGAGACCAACTAAGGAACCTGAAGGTACGCAACTCCAAGGGACGTGATGAGATGCATCCATGGCAGAGGAGATGGATAAGCCACTATCTATCATATCTGAGAAATTGTGGCAGTCCAATAAAGTTTCCAATGACTGGAAAAGCAGAAATACAACTCCCCATTTTAAAAAGGGGAAATAAGGAAGACCTGGGGAACTACAGACCAGCCAGTCTCAACTCAGTACCCGGCAAGATCACGGAGAAGATTATCCTGGAAACTGTGCTAATGCATATGGAAAATAAGGAAGTTATTGGTGACAGCCAACATGGCGTCACTAAAGGGCAAAGAGTGCCTGACAAATTTGGTGGCCATCTATGATGGGGTTACAGTGTTGGTGGATGAGAGAAGAGTGACTGATGTTATCTGTCTGGAATCATACAAAGCATTTGTCCTGCATGACAGCCTTCGCTCTAAACTGGAGAGACATGGGCTTGACAGACGGGACACTGGGTGGATAAAAAACTGGATGGATGTTCACACTCAGAGATTTGTGGTCTCACACGTCCAAGTAGAAAGCAGTGACAAGTGACATTCTTCAGAGGTTGGTATTGGGATCAGCACTTTTTAACATCTTTGTTGGCAACATGGACAGTGGGACTGAGGGCACACTCAGCAAGTTTGCTGATGACACCAAGCTGTGGGGTACAGTCAACATGCTGGAGGGAAGGGATGCCATTCAGAGGGACATGGACAGGCTTGAGACGAGGGTCTGTGTGAGCCTCATAAAGTTCAACAAGGCCAAGTGCAAGGTCTTGCACCTCAGTCAGGCCAATCCTAAGCACAAACGCAGGTTAGGCAGAGAATGGACTGAGAACAGACCAGAGGAGTAAGACTTGGGGGTGTTGGTTGATGAGAAGCTCAACATGAGCGGGCAACGCATGCTCACAGCCCCAAAAGCCAACCATGTCCTGGGCTGCATCAAAAGCAGCATGGGCAGTAGGGCAAGGGAGGCAATTCTCTCCTTCTACTCTGCTCTTGGGAGACCCCACTTGGGGAACTACATCCAGCTCTGAGGCCCCCAATCTAAGAAGGATGTGAACCTGCTGGAGCAAGTACATAGAAGATGATAAGGATGGAACACCTCTCCTATGAGGACAGGAGAAAAGAAAGCTTTGGGGAGACCTTAGAAGAGCCTTCCAGTACCTTAAGGGGGCTTGCAAGAGAGCTGGAGAGGAACTTTTTATGGGGCCATTTAGTGATAGAACAAGGCAAAATGGCTTAAAACTGAAAGAAGGTAGGTTTACATTAGATATAAAGAATAAATTCTTCACTGTGAGGGTGGTGAGGCACTGAACAGGCTGCCCAGAGAGTTTGTGGAAGTCCCATCCCTGGAAGTGTTCAGGGCTGGGTTAGACGGGGCTCTGAGCAACCTGGTCTAGTGGAAGGTATCCCTGTCCATGGTAGGGGGTGGGAACTGATGATTTTTAAGGTTCCCTACAACCCAAACCATTCTATGATTTGTCACCCTTTGAAGTGGGACCCAAGTCCAACACTTAAACCATCCCCAAAATATAACAACCAAAAAACCCATAAAATCACTCCATCATACTCATGTGTATTCTGTGACTACTCACTATAATGTTGTCATGTCACATTCACAGAAGTAACATATACAATTGTATACAAAATACATTGTATTTTGTGTGCAGCTTGGAGCTCCTCACTCAATGTTCCCTGCTACTGATCTTAAATTCTAAACTGCTGAAAGGTCTCAGGTCAGTGGTCTAGTGGAAGGTATCGTGCTACAAGCTAGCATACCTATGACTATGTACCTATGTAATTAGGTACAGTAAAGATAGTGCAAGAGAATTCAGGCCTGATTTAAAAGGAAGGCGGTTCACCCACGAGCCCGGACTCCACAGTGCTGAAGAATATGTGCCATTGTGATTAGGGCTCATGAAGGAACTAAGTGCTCTTAAACTCTAACGTCCTCCTCTTATTTTTCCTTCTCCATCCCAAGAACTATGTCATAAAAGAAATCTTATTTGAATACAATTTTACTGGAGAAGAGGTTTAAACTGTGAATTATTTTCCGCCCTCCCCAACTATTCACAAGGTTTTTGGTAATTTTTTTCAGAATGTATCTTTTTCAGAGTATTTTGAGTTGGATGACTTTTGTCATGCTATTGTGATACTCATGCGTTGATGAGTCTCATGTGATGACAAAATACCTTTTTTAACTCTACCACACCTGTGCTGTCTGCAACCACCGTGATGCCTACAAAAATGAGTAAATGAGATCCATTGCCAAAGGCACGAACTGCTGACAGCCCCAATCTACAAGTTTGATCTTTCATGGACTTCGAAGCGAGGTGAGGCTAATTCAATGAAGCCTGTCTAGTGTTGCAAATGCAATACAATCTGAATTAGGATTATTATGTAAAAAGGCACACCAATGGAGGTGCTGACATCTGAAGTAGGGACAAGTTTATATCATGCTGACATTAAACGATTTATCAGCATTAAGATGTCAGTGTGAGATTAAAAAAAATACTTTCAGCACTCAAAGAACAAGTTTTAAAAGCTGCTTCAATAATTCAACAAAAAGAATACTAACATAAAAATGTAAACATACATAAAATTAAATTGCTTAAGTTGAATTCCTGCATCTTTTGTTCTAGTGACTTTATGTTGCTCGCTCTTCATATCCCTCCAACATTTTCTTGTCAAATGAAAAAAAAATTTTTTTAGATCTTAGTAATAAGTTTATTTTGGTAATAATGATAATATTTAAAGTGAGTGTCTCCACATAAATCTACTAATATGCAATCTCTTAATGTTCTGTGCATTTTTTTCAAAGAAAAACAAAAAATATTTATTCATAAATCTTCCTAATCATGTTTCAGTCATATTTTCCTCAAATTATTTTTAGAAAAATTATGAAGCACTGCTATGTTCTCCCTTATATTAATCAAATTATAAAAGCAATATTTAAAGAAAATGGAATCTGCAAAATCCATCATTCTGGGTTAGGAAATGCCAGAATTAAGACTACCCTAGCAGCACTCATTTCGCAATCATTACAATACTTCTGGAGCCAGGAACTTAACCCAGACATCCAAGATTCAGTCTGATGCTTTAGTCTCATTCACAATCCATCATTTGATGATGCACAGCCTTTTGCTACTTGACCTAAAAGAACAAGTCATGGCCAACTATCTGGTTGCAGCTACAGCAATAAATACAACACACTGTGATTTATACATTCATTTACTAACAGTTTGGAAACCAGGTTCCTGAATGCTCTTTCAGGCAAAAGAAGGAGATGGTTACAGACAGTTCACCCCAAGAGGACAATTTTATCTTCTTTATTCTGTAAGATCATGAGAATATGACTAGAATTTAGGTCTGGAGAAGACTGTATTCTGGGGTCCAGCAGAACAAAAGCTGGTGCTGGTATTCACTCAAAATAGCAAAACTGCAGAATTTTGCAAAATAAGACTAGAAGGATCCAAAGGTTGAATGGTTACCTTGTGGTCCCAAACTTAAAATCACAAAAATGGAATTATTCTCATGCCTTTCAGATGAACTAGCCAAACATCAAAAATTTTTGTTTCTCCTTCTGCAGACAATGCTTGTATTTCCTATGGCATAATGATTTTCAAAAGTCTAAAATGAACTATATTGGCTTGGCTTCTGAGTATGATGTCAGATGATTTGCTCATATTTGAAGTCTGCAACATTTTCACAATTTAGAGAACCTCAGTGGAAAAGCTGTGATTCCAAGGTATTGAATCTTCCCACTTCCCAAACAAGACTTACTATTCTGAGGGAGGGATGGTTGCTGCCTCCTGTTATAAGTTTCCTGCTTTATCAAGCTGACAAAAATGCACAGCCTAGACAGCATCCCAACAGCAAACACCCGAAGACTGCTTTTCACTACAAAGTTAACCACAGTTAAAAACCTGGGGACTGCAAATCGTTTGTGGTTCACGCACACACAATTCTTTCAACATGAGCTGGCTAACTTATCCAGTAGGAACAAGGTTAAAGGATTACTAACTGCTAATGATATTCCTCTAGAAACTCCATGATAATTAGCACACTCAGAATTTCCCCACCATTCTGTGTGTCAGACATATTTCCACCAGGAAAAGAAGTGACTTCTGAAGCTTTCTAAACTGGAGGATGTGATCTCTCATGTATTTGCATCCCTATCTATCCACAGCTACATGTGGAACAAGGGAGACCAGATTTCCAAATCGTGCTTTGCTTACAGTCTCTCTTATTCAAATTGTGATAACGTGGGGAATAACTCAAAGACAGAAAATGTGACTATATACACCTTATACTGGAGTTTTGCAAACTTTAAATTCCTGCTGTCTGGTATGAATAAATTTTCATTGGAAAAGGACAAATGTTTTACTAAATTTCACAGTTATGTATTACTCACATACTGGAAACCCTTAGAGAAAGGGTTATAACAAACTAAACAATAAACAATATAATTTTAAAAAGTTTTGTATTTTCTGACAACTTTTCTTCAATCTCCATCTTTGAAGCAGCTTTTCTAATTTTTTTTTTTTTCCTTTTTAAATCCTATGGCTATGGAGAAGTCCAGAAAAAAAAATATTAACGTTTGTAAGAACAAGAGAACCACATCATATATTTGGTGATTGATGACTTGCAGTATGTGGATTCAAAAAGAGGACATGAAAAGAGAACAAGGAAGAGAAAACATAGGAGAAAACAAGAAAACCTGGAAGAACAGAGAGGATTTTGTTGGAGGTTTTGAGGCACACAGACCCACAAAACTCCAATGCATAAAATAAGTCATATTTTCCAATATCCACTGAACCAATGTGGAGAGAAGAGGACAGGTAGTTTAATCTTCTGTTAAGTATAATGATAATTTTAAGAATGACCCTGAAGTCCCTCAGAAAAAGGACTGGCATCCTGTCACTAATTTGCATATTTTAATGCATGTGCTGATTATTTAGCCTACTGACTTGGACAGCAAGGCAAATACTGATCAGCCTTCTTCATACATACCACCAGCATTTTCATCTAAAAACTTCATGATTCCAAACACATTCTTGCCTCTTCCCCTTCTTTAGCTTTGAAATGAAATCATCTTTACAAGCAAGCTAGTGGCATACAACCTTTTTTTTTGCCTCTGATGACTCTAATAAAAGTGTTAACATTAAAAAAAGACTTTTTTTTTATTAATACATCATTAGTAACAATCAGCTAGACTAGTTGCAGCAACGTAATTCAAAGTTATCTAACTGTGCATGACAGTAACTATTCTTATAAAGCGTAGCCTTTCTAACCCCCTGCCAAGGATATTTAATCTGGTGTCCAAGTTTTCTTGCCTATGGGAAAACCATTTTAAATTTTAGCTGCTAGCAACAAGTATAAGTGAATATGCTGTTAAGTAACTAGCTACTTTGAACTTTTGGGTCCCATTATGCACACAAGTTATCTACTCTGAAAAGGCGTCATATAAACATGCCAAATTATTCAACCTTATGAAAAATGCTTTTCATCTGAATTATAAGTTAAAACTTTTTCTGACTTTAGAGAAACTGGAACTTGAAAAGATAAAAATGTAAAGCTTGATTTTTCTTTGCCCAGAGCATATGTTATATAAACAAAAATCCCCAAAAGGTGCCAAGAATTGTCCCTCTGTTTTTCTAAATGATCATGTGTGCAGTCTAGCTGAAAAGACTCATCGATTATGTCTACATAAACAACAAAAGCCCTTAGAAAAAATATCTAGATCAAAAGCCTGTCAAACACTGAACAGGAAAGAGAAATCCTGCTTTAAACATGGCCTCTTTCAAGTCGGAATTCAATCCCATGAAGTAAAAACAAAGGATTTCATAATGAAAGGTATTTAAATTACTTTATTTTTGGAACTTAACCAGGGATTCTTTTTTGCTATATGTTAACCTTTGTCATTCTTACATTGGGACAGAATTCTGCATAATAGGCCCCACGGTTTAAAAAAAAAAGTAGAAATTGTTTAGTCACAGTTTACTGTGTTCATAATACACATTTCCAATTATTTTCATCAAAACAAGATGTTGACATTTTTACTGACATTATGGGTTTCTCCTTTTGTCAAGCATATACACTGGACAATATACACTATTAATATGGGAATACAGCAAAGTTCTTACTGGATGAGATGTTTTTTTTCCCCCTCACTCTCCTGAAGTACAGACACATAATCACAAAGGAAATTGCATATCCTTCCAAAAAAAGATAACTATATAGCCTATATAAAATTATATCCTGGAAAGTGTAATCAGAAATCATAAAACAAGCTAAAGTAGATACTTTATACTAAAGTAAAGTTAGATACTTCTAAAAATACGGTTTCTAAAAGAAATAACAGAAATTAAACAGATAGATGTCTGCCGAAATATAACCATATAATCATGGAATGACTTGGGTTAGAAGGGACCTTCAGGATTATCTAGTTCCAACACTCCTGCCACAGACAGAGGCACCTTTCACCAGACCAGATTGCTCAGAGCTCCAGCCATCCAACCTGGCCCTGAACACTTCCAGGGATACTCCTCATGTTTGATTTCCTACTCTGTTAATAAGGTTAATATGCAAACATATGGCATGATTTACAGTATGCCAGTAGTGATATCTTTCAGACAAACTTGTGATTTGAATGTCCCCTTATCTATACACAGAAACAATAATGTAACCCGAATGCAAAACACTTGCTGTATGTTCAATCATACCACTGCTGTAATTATATATATGCCATATACATAATCAGAATCCAGTTTTAAATCAGTTCATACCTACTATTGCTGGAGACTATTGCTGTTTGCCAGGTTTGACTAGTAGACATTTGTCTTAGAAAACATCAGTTCACATTTGATGATTCAAAATATCAGGTGTGCTCAATTTATTCACAGTGAGAGTTCTATAGCATGGATCAGTATACAGTAGACAACACAAGCAAACTGGTCTAGCCCCCTCCAACCCAAACCATTCTATGATTCTATATGTAGTCCACTTATAATGTTTTGATTGAAAGTCATCTTGGATACTCTAACCAGGAAGAGATATGCATATCTTACTGGCCTCTCGAATACAAAGCATGTTCAGTTAACAACTATTTCTATATACGGTAGCTCTTTAACACATCTCTAGGCTAATGAATTAATGAATCAGCACTAGAAACTGAATTTTCACATAATTTGCCTGTTCAAGAGACAAGAAGTCTGCCTTCCATTATAAAATGCAATATCAAAGCAGAAGGAGCCGCAAAATGCTAAAATTATGTTGCTGCACTCATCAGGGCACTTTAACCCTGATGCACTGAATTCTCACTTGTATTAAAAAGCAAATTGGTCAATACAGAGTAGCATTTCAAGAGATGCTCTATCATTAGTCAGAAATTAAAGTTAGCCATATTTCCTATAATTCCTTTCCTTGTCAAAGAAAGGTCTAATAAAGCATAGTCTATTAATTTTTAAAATGTTTTCCTACTAATACTCAGGATGCCAGTTGATCCTGGATATTTCTAATATGTTTTCTCTTGCAGTGTTTTCCATTAATCACATCCAAGTATTTCATATGGATTTGCAGTATATCTGGAAAACCTTTAACTACTTTTGTTATGCTTATTCCATGTTTTTGGCTCATACAAAAGAATTATCTCTTTGGAATGAAGTTAATGAAACAGATCCAGCTTCAATAATTTTTCAAGGAACAAAGGCTGCAAATTTGTTTTCTACTGGAATGTTGAACTTAGAAGATCACACACTCAAGCCAATAGCATTTGTCTTTGCTGTCATGCAAAAGAGAGTGAGTCACCTACAGTACAAGAGAATCATTTTGCAAATCTTTTAGAACTGTGTGGCATCTGATTAAACTAATCCATGTCTATGATGCCAAAATAAACAGTCCCTTTCCCGCAATGTATAAACATTGTTCCCACAACTTTCCTTTGAAATGTCATGAAAAGGTTAAGTGATGTTTCATTATTTACCTTGACTAATGAATTGCTCCATGTTGTCTTTGAAGGGCTGTAGGTGCTCTTCTAGTGATAGCTGATAAACTTTTGCTGCTTCTGTCTCACATGCTGAAATTGAAGTAACAGATTAGTTTAGGATGACACATCATAGCATGGATCTGCATACTGTAATAAAAGACACTCAAATTCATATCCAGTGAAACTGGTGGAGTATGTGCCTCAAACACACTAAAAGTATAAACACTATGATAATAGAATCAGGACCAGTTATGTTCCTGGTCAAATATTTTTATATGCAGATAATTTTTGCTAGTGTGTGAGTTTAAATGAGTGGTAGCAAAAATTAACAAACGTATTCTATTATTTTGAGGCGCAGAACTGTATGGGAACAAAATTACAAACTCAGATTCCAGGCTGTGTTGATATACCTGGCCCCAGGTAATAGTGCCTGAATCAAAATAAAGTTCAGATGCAAAACCTGCACCAAATAGTAGGAAAGACCTTAATTTAGTGAGTAAAGTCAGATAACGGCTTTATACTTGAAAAAACCACAGACGTTGTGAAGAGCTTTGCATTGTTCAAAAGTAATAATGGAAAAGGATTAAAGTGAAAGATTGTAAGAGAACAGTTCTCATGGCTTGAACTCTGTAAGAGACCTTGGAAAAGAACAGCTTGGTTCTTATTGCAGTAGAGACCGACAGAGAATCTGGAGCCTAAAGCAGACCTGACACAGAGATAACTCATGGGTAAGGTGGTACCATCATACTTCCACCAACTATCCAAGCTAATTTAATTTGGGTCAAGAGAAGACCCGAGACTATTATTTCAGGTGAATGTTAAGCTCCAATTTCCACTATAAGGGAAACCTCTTTAAGCTGTGGTAAGTTCCTATCATTCAATAGAAAAGAATCCTTCTTGATTCTGCCTCAAAATTTCCAGTACAAGTGCACACATTTCAAAATGTGCATTTCCTTGCTTACCCTCCAGGATTTCTTTAAGCAAAAAAGAATTATTACTATGTCTTTAAAGACAAAACTGGTTAGACATTTAAAAAATATCTTGAGATAGCACTATCCTAACACTTAAAATGCACATATACAGAAAAGCAGACCGACTCAAATAACTGGTAACTCCATACAAGTGGAGCAAAACCAGGATGATAATAACAATTTAATTTTAACTATTATTTTTTTAAGCTTAGAGCAATATAGAAATAATATCAGCAGACTTTTAGGGAAAAGATATGAATATATCTACTTAGACAGATAACCTGCTTATGGAGCAATATTAAAAAAAAACCCCAAATGACAATGAACCTCCCCACAAATATAGTCATATAATATATAATTACATAATTAGAAGCCTGTAATTTTTAAGCAAATGTTAGTCAACACATGTAAAACAGGGGAGAGGATACAAATGATCATGAATTTTCCTACAACATATGACAGAAGAAGAAATAGAGATGCTATGGACTATTCTGCAAAGGAAGACGTTCTGATGGTAATATACAGACTTCCTATTATTCTTTTCTTTTATGCACAAATAAGTGGCAGAGCCGAAAGAGGTGATAGAACCATTTAATATGACCAAAATTCCATACCTTTTTCCAGAATATGGATTAAATATTTTTCAGAGTAGTACAGCATTATACTCTCTTGAATGTCTGCATCTCATGATGAACTCCTGAACTCTCAGCCAATTTGAGAGAAATACATATCTTATGAAGACTCATACTCACCAAAAATCTTACATGTCAACAATACCCATGTCAGCTTGAAGCAGTCCCATTTCAAAATGTATAAGGAAATGTGGGATATTCTATGTTTTATATTCATCTTATCATGAGAAACAAAAACATGTAATATTGTCAAAATGAAATGTCTCTTCTTTAACCATTCAGATACTGGAAGCTCTCCCATAGTTGATTTGTTTGTGCACATATGTGTGGTGTGGCAAAGGGTGTGTAGTTAATGATAGCTTTGTTTCTCCAGTTTTTGGAGGAGTTACCTTTGTTCGTTTCTGCCCACCCTCCTCTCCCTTTGTGAAAAGACTAAAATCAATGATGTTCAGAAGGATAACAGTTCAGGTCCATTTTTTACCCTATTCCTGAATTGCAAATACTGTGTTAATAATTTAAAATCCAAAAGAAAACAAAGGGAAAGAAAAATCTCTTTCTCTTGCTTTGTAGGGAGTAAAGTATTGTAGGTAGCATTCAGACTTTAAAAATTAAAAAATTCTGTCATTATTACCATACCAATGATTATTATGATGCTTAAAGTTCATTGGATGCTTTCTTCATTAAAGAATTAAAAGGCCTGTAAGCTTTTCCTAAGTTTCTCAATTATCTAGATCACCAAGACTGGAATCGTAGCTTCCTTGCATAACCTGTTGGATATAGTACTCATTTATCATGTTCTGTAATTTGTCACCAGATTACAAACCCCCACTATTTGTATGAGCTCTTGCTATTCCTTGCTGTAACTGAAGAACTTAAAAGTGTTGATCAAATGAAAGTAATACAAAATACCAGATAGTTACTAGTACTTCTGCCCAAATGAAGAAATAAGATACTGAATAAATGCTTCTGTCAGAAGAGTATTTAATAACTTCTAAGCAACATGGAGATAAAACATGGGGGGGGGGGGGAAGTATGTGAGAATACAAACAGCCTTCTAAATTTGATTTTTTTAACCTCAGCTTCATACTCAAACACATTTATCTCCATGAAAAACCCAGCTAAACATCCCAGATATCAAAGGAATAGATTGGCAAAGGGGATCTGCTGTGACGGCTTCGTAAAAGTTTAGTCTAAAACAAAAGTTTGTCTGATTTTTCTTAGACTCAAAACTTGGTCTTTTATCTTCCCTACTGCCACATATTTAGTTATTTGCTCATCTTGGGAGATGCATATACAACTGAAAAACTTAGACAAAGCTAGCGTATTTCTAAACTCCATTTACTTCAAGCAGATTTTAAATTTTCTTATAATGAAAGTATTGAAAAGTATTCAAGGCACCACAAATGAGACACATATAGGCAGCCACAAAAGCCAAGCACTAGGCAGAAACGTATCTCACAAGATCAAATTGCCAAAACAGGAATAAAGATAAAAACTTTGTGTTGCTTTGAAGCAAGTCGAAGGTTTCAGTATCCTCTAGTCCCAAATCATGCACTTGAAATCTTCCAAAGATCTCAAATCCTAAGCAGAAGTTGGCATGGGCAGAGACACCTTTTCTCCAAAACTCTAAATCTATTTTAACATATAAGCAATATATAAACAATGGAAAGGACCAATACTATATCTAATTGCATCTCCTCTCTGACATCATATGCTGCAGAGGACTGTATGTGATTTTTCATAGAAGCAATCAAAATGGACTCTTATGGGCAATTCAAACTGTTAGCTTTTTGCCCATACATACACAGGTCTCTCAAATGCTCCTGATCTGGAAATTGATGCGAAAATTTGTGTTCAAAACCAATTTAGAGATTTAAACAAATTGCAATTCCAGCTCTATCCAGTATCTCAAGAATCTCATCTCCTTCTCTATTTCTGCATTAAAATACAATTAATTGCATTTTTTCAATCTATTCTATTAGCTTGTTAATCCTATTATTTTATTTTATTTTTATTTTAGATCAATATACTAAAACTAGATAAAGTTTCACAACAGCCAATATCAATTAAGAGACATCTATATGGAAAAGGAAAGTCAGAAAACATTCCCTGCTTCGTACTAACATTTTCAGCAAGTGATTCTGATAAGTGATCTAAAATGCACTCAGTCTCATTATCAGAAATAATTACCTTACATTTTATAAAAGGAGAAAAAAATGTTTTCTGCATTCAGAATATTTTTTTAATGCACATTTTCCAGCTGGTTCTGTTGGATGCTGAATTTTAGCTCTTGGAAGCACAAATCTCTTCTAAGCATAAAAGATGTCTTTTTGAACAAAATGGGTGAACAGATGATCAGCTGCTCCTTAGGCTTACTACATTGTCTTTGGCCAGGATAATAACAGGCAGCAGGATTTTTCTTTTCAAACCCCCAAAACATAAAACCAAATGAAAAATAAAAACAAACAAACAANAAAAAAAAAAAAAGGCAAGCAGACTTATGAATTATCTTGGGTGAGTAATCAAGAGCTTCATTTGGCTGTTTTTTGTTAACTAGTTCAGAAACCACATACTTATCTATAGAAGTCTGATAGAAGTCAGGTGGATTTTCAAGATAATTTAAGATATTTGAGAGCACACCTTTAACTGAGACTTGATAGACTATTTGTTTTTAAGCCTTTCAGGAAGCTTTTGAATTCTGTCCTTAATTTTCTGAGGTTTTGAGTACTCAGACTTTCACAAGAGATGTGCCTCTGTCCTACTTGTCTGAAAACTATATAACAGCATAATCACTGTTTTCTCAACTTCCTCAGTGCTTTCTGGATTCCTTACAACTGCAACCTGTGGCTTTAAAAGAAAGCTTAGACTTTATCTAAAGGAAACAATACTGGCCTCATCAAAAGACAAACTCTGATGAACCCAGCCACAAATACAGAAAGAGCTCTTAATTTTCTTTTATTTATTTTTTTTGGAATTGTAATGACTTACACTAAGAACTGCTGAGTCTTCAAGGGCTTCCATAGACAGCTCCTTGTTTGGAGTTTTAAGGACAGTAAAATATGACTCACAGATTGACTGAAAGCCTGGCTTTGGTTTACATCTGGTTTAGGTTTAGGAGTCTGCATGCTGCATAGCTGCAGCAATTAACCCTTTCAGTGACAACTGAACAAACAGCTAGAATTTGTGGATGTACAGCTGTTAATGAGTAGGTAAAAGTAAAGACTTAATTTGGTTAAAACAATACCTGTTTCTTTGAAGATAGATGGGATGGTACAGATAACTGTAGGATTGACCCAAACCACCACTGTTGCTATATTATCTTGCTATTAATTACCTTGAGTGATTTGGCATTTTATAATAATGAATATAGCTTTATACTGAAAGCTTCTTTTCATCAGAGTATGGATCTATGGATCACATAAGAAAAATAAAAGATCTATTTCTTAAGTGTGAAATATCTTCATTCATATTTATATCAAAACTATTGATATAATAGGTAGCAACAAAACCACAGACATTTCAAAGTATCTTAGAACGGAATGGTTTTGATGATGCAATGAATTTAAACTCTGAAGAATACAATTTTTTGTCCATTTCAATTATCTCTCCACCAGCTTCATCTTCTCTTGAAGTATCAGTGTACAAGCACATTAAAAAAAACCTTAAGTTTTTGGGAAACCTCTTAGGATACACTTCATTTCACCAAACATTTAGCTATTTAAAAGGTATGTCACCAGATCAGACTTAAGGCCTTTCCTTAGCAGAAAAATCAATCAATCCTTAGATTGTCCCTCTCCTTCTTTAAGAGAGGACAATCGAATTTAGAAGAGCAATCCCTTCCTTTTCTTCCATCTGAAGTGGGGCCCTAAATGGCTTAAGACTGCTCAAGTTTGTTAATTGAAGTTGCAATTAATACCACTCCTGCTTCTGATCAAGAAGTGGCGTTGAAATATTGCCAGAGTCAGCCCTATAATCAGAATTGTGGTGGAAACAGTCTTGGGAATATGAAAAGATACAATGATACATGTGTGTGTGAGAGAGAAAAGGGATGGCACGCAAATAGAATGGTGCAACTTTTTTTACTTTAGCCTGAAAACATTACTTATGAAAGAACTAATGGTGGATGCAACCTTATTTTGCAAAGTAATCTGTGCACCCCAGACACGGAGTTGTCCATGAAGAAGAAAATTCCATCTCAAACTACAGCTCGACTGAACTCTCGGGGCTGGGGGTTCTTTCTAGGTGTCAAGGGTAACCTTTACTGAGGCAAGAGGAATGATTAGCAAGCCTGTTATTGTCTCAGCTCCCTCAGTCCTGCACTGACACCACCCCAAATATAACTTTTAAAAGTCTTTCTATAGCACAATATGGTACTTCCAGTGCTCTTATTTATACAGCAGGTGTTAAACACGAGAGTACATAACAGCTCTACAACTAGCAGACCCAAGCTGAATAGGTAATTTTAGGTGACTGTAAGAAGCACTGAAAAAATAGGGAACGTGTATTTTTCCAAGATATCTGGGGCTTTTATTGGAACATACTGCTAAAATACTAAGTGTTCTGCAAATGCTTCACACTTTATAAACATTCTCAGTCACTTTTATTCCAAATCAGGGAGATGTACTGGGCCACACAGCCTAGCTTCTTTTGGATGGAGACTTTTCAATGAGTTGTAAACACTCAGAATAGGAAAAGAAAGCATCACTACAAAAATAACATTTAATTATCATAATAATCACTTGTAGTCAGTTTCCAATCAAATACATTAAATATGACATTATGACATATAAACAAGTACTGACTTCAACTCGATAGCAATCTGCATTATATTGTACTATTAATCTCTTCTACTAGTCAGATTTATTTTCTCCCTGACATTGTTTCTAATTCCCTTTTAGCTGAGCTTCAGCGAAAGTTTTGCAATAAGTGACAACTGATGAATTAGTTTCTGATTAGCAAGAATAAACTTACTGTTGTAATGCTAGAATGTCACTGTGTAGCCAAAGAACAGCTTCTAAACATTTCTAACTTGCCATAAGTACTATAACTCTCAATGCCATTTTAGTGTTCTAGTTCTTTCCTAAACTAAATAAATCTTGAAGAATTTCATGGGCCACAAACCCAACATTTTCCTAAACCACAATTTTACCTCGAAACAGTGTCAGAGCAAAGAGGATTAGAACACTGATTGATTCAATACATGTTTTCAACATCTTACTGCTCTACCTGAAGCATTCTGAAGTGTCTAGAAAAACACACTGATACTGATAGTTATATAACAGAGGTCCTAATCAGTGAGAGTCACGCACTGCTCCTGTGACCCTGGATGCCCAATTTTCTTTACATGGTGAGTTGATTTAAGTCATGTGGCAAGTGCTAAAGTTTCTTCTGTGGAATGGCATAGGAACAGAAGTCATTGCTTGGCATGACTGCATCAAGGAACGTTGATGACAGCCAGGAGAGATCAAAAGCAGATCAAGTTGCTTAACAAACTATATGTCACTGAAGTCAAAAAGGCTAAAGTGGGAATCCTGGAGAGCTGTGAAATCTAGGAGCAACAGATGGAGCCAAACCCACTTGATTTGTTAGTAAGAGGATCTACCTGTTCTTTGGTCTTCCATCTTACAAAAAAAAATCTGGTATATAAATTTTA
The DNA here is from genome assembly GCA_013397565.1 of Ptilonorhynchus violaceus. Taxonomy (NCBI): domain Eukaryota; kingdom Metazoa; phylum Chordata; class Aves; order Passeriformes; family Ptilonorhynchidae; genus Ptilonorhynchus; species Ptilonorhynchus violaceus. Next base: position 1,412,730 of record VZRJ01005113.1, on the reverse strand, counting down.
TCCTGAGGACCTGCATTTTTAAAAAAAACAAAATTTCTGTCTTATTTATCTTGGAACAGGAACACAGCATGCTTCTAAAAGTCTTTTGGACTTGTACTTTAATCTGGAATTCTAGAAGAGATTTTCTTTTCTAACATTTCACAAACTGCCAAGGCATAGAGTTCATAAAAACTTAGAAAGGGGCAATAGCCTTGATAGTCGAAAGGGAAGAAAGCACAGAAGTTTGAACATCACAAGTTCTTTTTCTTTTTAAGCAGTCGGCATAACAACTCTAATACAAACATAAGCCCAAACTCAAAACTGTGGAAGAGCATGCCAACAAAATTATTTTACAGAACCATGAAGATTATTTATATCTGCATGTCTCTGTGTATGCAACTGACATCTTTAGATGGAAAAATACAGCAGTGCTAGAATGAAATGCTATTGTTATGGCTATGAAACTTTTTTTTTTTAATAATAACAACAACCTTCTTTTACTTTGTGGGTATTCTGTTGGGTTTTTTTTTTTAAATGACCCCAAAATTTTATGAAATTTACCTTTGAATAATGATCATGGAAAGTTTTCTAGGACAGAAATAAAATATCTTCAGAAGATTTTTTTTTTCCTGGGTGAACCAATAGCTCCCTCCACCATTGTAATAAGCATGACCTCACTGCATGGTTTTCGGGGTATTTGAAACTAACATGAACAGAATACCCTTAAACTGGTGATGCTGTCTGCATCAATGTTACGTGCAATTTTCAGTTTCTCAGTGACAAAGAACAAAACAAACACCCCACCCTCAGCAAATGATGACATCCTCTCATGAAATCTGCCATCTAATTACTGATGAATACAGATCAGTATAAAACTGTAATGTATTCTGGGCATTTATGGCTTTAAAGTCAGTGTTTCACAGGAATAATCAATACTCACTCTCACTGACTTCAAAAGAATAAGTTCATATTTAGGATTTTGCCAGAATTTTCTCAGCATCATACAACCCTCTTCCTGTTCAGTCATTTAATGAGGCACTTACTAGCTCTAGTGACTCATAACTCCACACATTCATTAGCAAATCTGGTAGTGAACTTAAAGCAAATGCAGAGAAAAAAACCACTTTGAAGTAATTTTACCCATTCAGTCAAAATTTTTACTCTATTTAGAAATGACAGTCATTAAGACTGGCTATTCTATCTCACTGAAAGCATTACAAAAATTAAGCTACCAGAATAGCCAGAATTTTCAGCGTATTAATAAAATTTACTACTACTGCTCTTGTGGTCATAAAGTCTTTTAACACAAATTATTTTTAATTTAGGTTGATACATTTTTTTAGAAAAGAAAGTCGACACAAAGAATTTTGCATGTCTTGAGACTGCTAAGAAGTCATCATTGATTTTGCAGTCTGGTGTTGAAATTGTCACTTCATATCAGAGGATTAAGCTGCTGATGCTGTCCCCCAAAAAGTTTATACCAAAGGTAGCAGGGAAAGAGCAAAGGAGTTGTAGTTATTCTTCAGTTTCATTAACTACAGAAAAGACTGACAAGAGAGTCTTGAGCCTAAGGGTTGAATTGGAAGTACAGAAAGGATTCAACTGCAATCTGATGGCAGATCGAAGCGTGTAATTTCCATTTTTACAGAACCCCTGCTTTGATCACTGCACAGTGTGGATTTATTCTACAGGAGATTTATGTCTATGAGCAAATTTCAACCTTGATCTAAAAATATTTAACCTTTCATGTACACAAAAACATTTTTGGTGAATTTCTGAGGAACAGAATCTGCCTCCACGAATATTTGTTAGCATTTGCCTGAATTCAAGTATTTTTTTTAATAAGACCTAAGTATCTTTATTCTACATGTGCAAGCTTGGAGATCAGCTCTGAGATTATCTGGAAGCTGTAAGAAGTATAGAAACAAGTTTTCATGGCTGAACTGTGAGATTTTTGTGCCCTAGATTGTTCAGGAGCCATAAATGGATGATGCTGCAGTTCACTCCTCAGTACTGCACCAAGTGACCTTGATACAACTTTTAATACTATCTCAAAATATTTAAAATAATTTTTAAAACATCCAAACAGAAAGTTTGATAGGAGCAAGAAGGGAAGGTCAGATACCATTTTGTAACCATGTTATGTTTTTGTTTTAATAGAGAACCTTCCGTTCTAGGTTGTTCCAGGATTAATGGTTTACCAAACCTTTCCTTGGTCTCTAGGTGCATGGAATTTAAAAGCAGCAAGGCAAGAGTAATATAAAGATCACTCCTTGATTTGGATGTCTCTCTCCAAGATTTAGCACAGTAACATAACTGGCCAGTTTAGCAGGGATTTTTGGCAAAAATATTGAAGATAATGGATCATTTGCATAAACTACTCTTGCTTAACAGATTTAGTGCTTAGTTCCCCATGTTATTAAGAAATATACAATACATGTTCTTTATCAAAGTCTAGCAAATTTATCTTATGCTTGTTGAACTCATTTAAAGAAAACATTTCATAAGAGGAGAAAAAAATACTTCCTTTGCATATTACTTTTCAGTAAAGTCCAGTTATTTCAACTGTCTTTAACAGTTGAATATGTCATACATATTATTTTATCTGCTAGATAGTATTTGGACCTCGTTATAAACCTTTTTTTTTTTGTCAGGAACATTGTCCAACACTTTGCAATTATTTTTATGGCCAAAGACTTGAAATCAATTGGCAAAAAAACCCCATGTAATTTAGTTTTTTCTTTTGGTTTTTATACAAAATATTTAGCCTAACTGGTTTGATGTTGTTTAATTTAAAAACCTCCTTCAGGTTATCTACAGAAGATTATATATTATTGCATATATGGTCTTGGAAAAGCAAATTAAAGAAACAAACTAGTAATTGCAAAGTCAAAATACACAACTATTTTTACAGTATTATACAATTTCTCAGAATGATACAAGCAATAATAGAAGAGATATATTGGTAACATATAATTAGCACTTAATCTAGGTTCAGTACCTCGCAAATCTTTCTTCATTTTGCGGAGATCTTTCTGAAAATCATCAAACTTCAGTTGCGAAGCCTGGAAGAGATCTTGGGGGTCTGGAAGAGGAAAGATGCATTGTTCTTTTCCAGCATCCTAACAAAAACATAAATGAACAGTTAAAAAATGCTCATTACTTTTTTTCTATACTAAAATATGTAACTGAAAGGACAGAGAATATTTGTACGCATTTCCTCATCTCACCAGCAGAAGAGCAAATTTAGTAAGTTAGGTTTCTTAACTTGAATTTAAAAGAGCAAAATTAATTTTGACTCACCTCATCAAAATTACGCAAATAATATGAGACAATGTAAGATAGAAGACTTCTGCTGTTGTCCTGTATAGAAGAGGATAAAGTTTGCTGTGTTACTGAAACTCACAGGAAAAAAAACCGCATTCAAAAAAGATAATTCAAGCAAATTAAATATTTAATGTGTAAATATTTAAAGTGTAAAAAATAAATATTTTGCTGGTTTGGTCCCTTCACTAAAAAAAAAAACAAACCAAACCAACAAGAAAAAAACAACCAAAAAGAAAATCAAAAAACAAATCACACCCTGAGGTTCCATTTAGTCATTAAATAGAAGGAAGAAAGATACAACACTTATTTAAAACAATCCTGATTTTTGAATTTTACCTGATTGCAAACCAAACCCTTACATTCTGAAATTTCCCAAGAAGGAAAAGAGAAATTGTTTCTGGGTTCATGTATGCAACTTCTTTTGCAACTCTATAAGCAAAGCAAAATTAAATTAAACTAAGAAACTTTTCCTAAATGAAATTTTGGAGGGTTGGGGAAGGGAGGATTGAGGAAGCTTTCTCATTGCTTCCCCTCTGCAATCTTTCTAATGAAACTCCAGTAGAAAATCTTCCCTTTCAAGAGGATTTCTGACAAAATTAAATTTTCAGATATTTTCAGAAAAGTATTTTGTAGGACCTTTCCTGATTGATCAGTAGCAAATAAACTGAAAATGTATCGTGCAATTGCAAGGGTAATAGTCATAATATTTCCAGCAAAGTACATTAAAAAGTCTTGAGTTATGAAACTCAATTTAGTGTGCCTAAATTTTCTACCTAGCAGAGTTCTAAAACTGGTGATGTATTGCATCTAGAGTCAATTTGAAGGTTCGGCTAGAGTAAGCTGCCCTAAACATGTTGTACAAAAGTGTCATTCACATCATCACTCCTTTGGCTTACCAGAGAAACCGGCACGCAAGAATGAAGTTCCTCCACCCCTTTAAAAAGACAAATGGCTGACAGGGTCTCTCAACTCACGGTTAGCAGTATGTTCACGTGACCTAACCCAGCAGCTAAAAAAATGTATATTTAATGAGGGACCAAGTAGGGAAACAAATTCTTCTTCTTCTGTCATTTGCAGAATTGAAGATTCTGACAGTGACTCACTAGATGGATGTAGGAACCAATTTTAAGCCTCATGAATTACTGCTATAAACTCTCACATTCAGATAAGCCTTTTCATTATAGCCATAGAAACTCTATCATTATTGTTTTCTTGTAAACAAAAGTAGATATTTGAATGCAACCCCAAACTGATTAACCAAAGCCAAAATGTGCTGGTAACATACAAATTCCAGTCCAGCAAGAAAATTCCTCTGAGCAAGAAAAACACTACTATCTTTCTCTTTACTTAGATGACTACACCAGACAAATCTTGAACGAACAAGTACTTTACTCAGGTGGCTCCATGTTCCAATGTCAAATACAAACTCTGTAATCAGGGTGTACATAAAGGATGAATTTTGGGTTATCCCAAATGCTCTGGGTGCCTATTGAATCATTTTCAGGAGTGACTTTTTTCCCCTCAAAAATATTTTGAATCAGCATGGAACTCTTTCCACTTCTGTAATAAACTTTTAAGAGTAAGATCATAATATTGCCTTTATTTACAGAAAAAGTTAGAACTATACAATGTACTGAAAGTCAAATGCACATCAGACTAGGAACTGAAACATAGTTTTAGGTATTTTTGTTTGTATAGTAGTGAAAAGAGATGGGTCACTTTCACATTTCTGCAGAAATAGATCCAACTCTAGAAATGTGATCAGATAAGCATAGTAACAAAAGAATTCCCTTCCACATGCCTTCATAAGCTTCAAACCATTTACTCAGAAACAAAGCAATTTTCTGAGAATTTAACATTCTCAGGCCTTCAGGAAGTCTTGAGGCAACTTACACTGCTCTTGACGTCTTTCAGTTTTGGCAGGATATCTAGACCAAACCCATCAGCCTGTCCTCGTGTCCTGTTTCCACCATTCATGTAATTTCCAAAGGCAAGAACCAAACCTAGAACCCGCATAACTCCTGATTCATTTTTTAATGTCTAAAAAACAGAGAAAGAAAAAATATTCTGTTCAAAATCCCAATAACGTTTACAGTTAACGAGAAGATTTGTTGATATTGTGTTTAGAAATAATACTTATATAAAGACTCAAATAAAGGGAGTCAACAACCTTCTACTGCAACATGTAGAAGTAGAACAATATTAATACGTAATTTTTTATGAATGGAGAATGTTACCTCTAAAATGGATACTTAGAAAAAAAAAATAGAAAATCTATGCAGTATTATCAGAGATGACCTGCTGAGAAAAACAAAATAGTAATCTCTAACTGATGTTGATATTGTGAATGGTATATTTAATTTCAGAGAAAATTCATCAAGAAGTTCATAAAACACTCACATGGAACAATTAAAACATTAATCAATCAAAAACATTTCACAATAAAACAGAAAGCATTTGAAATAGTTTTAAGTTATTAAAAAACTGATGGAACCTGTATTTTAAAGCTACGTATTTGTTTTGCATAGGACCTGCAAAATTCCAGTAATCTCTTCTGACTAGACACAACGTTACTCACTCTAGCTGGTTTTAAATATCAGAGGTACTATTAAGTTGCACACTTCTCAAATCCAAACAAATACAAGGTTAGCTGAACTGGCATACCTTTGAAAAAGAGTGATATGGTCACTATGAAGAGGGAAGATTTTGCTTTAACAAAAGTAGAAGGTGCACTGTTTTGCAGAGACTGATATACACTGATGGCAAAAACATGATATAATTCAGTACCAAAAGCAAACCTTAAAATTCACTTTGATGTTGAAGTACAATCATAAAATGTTCTATTCTGCTATCCTTCAAATTTTTACTGAGTACTTACAGTAAATAAAGTGAAAACTTTTGAAATATGAGTACAGCTTAACAAGATTAAATATCAGAAATTTAGATCTACCTTTTCACAGAGCACAACCTACCTCACACAGTTTCTGTAACAATTCAAGTTTGCGACGGATTGAACAAATGCTTTCTGAAAATGTTGACTGGAACAGGATGCAAAACACACGTTCTGAAAAGTTGGGAATCAGTGAGAGTTCATAGAGGAACCTGCAGAAGTGATTAAAGGAAATTATTTGAGTCACTGTCAGCAGTTACAGGCTCGGAGGTTTTTTAATAACATCTCTACATGGTTTTCCTACAGCAGAGAAAGTTTTCTGAAGTGAGCAAAACTGCTCTTGCTTAAGTATGTTCTTACTGTTCTGGCTTATCCAAAGACTTGGCGTTTTCTTTTTCCTTGGATGCCTTGCTATGCTTTTCTATTTTTTCTAGTTCATCTGATTGTGCCCTCTGAAATAAAGGAAACAAAGTAATGAAAAACTGTTGCGATGAAAAACGTAGTCAAACAACACAGATAAAGATGCCCTTGTAACAAATCAAATTCACAAATTTTTCTTCTCTTTCTAGCATCTGCTTATGGCAAAACTACTTAGTCTACAGAGTGATTTTAAGTATAAATAGATCTGATAGAGAATAGAATATCTTCCAAATAATATTATTGACTACCAGTAGTCTGCAAAATATTTACTCATTCAATGATGCGCTGAGACAATAATCTTCATTCCCAATTCCTTTTCTTTGCTCCTTTATGAAGGCTTTGAATTGAAGGACTCAAAAGGAGAGTGAGTATACTCCTCAAAAGGAGTATTTCTCTTCACAAATTTGTTGGGTTACATTTGAATGTGATCTAATCTTTGAATATGCATTTAAATAATACATGTTTTAAAAAATAAATGAAGATAGTTTTGTATTGTTTATTGTAATTTAAATTTTATTTGGGATTTGAAAAAAACACCATGAAACAAAAACATATTTGATTTATAATGGAACTATCATACATATAATACATGAGAACTACCGCATACTTTTTGGAGTAAAATTATTTTCATTTTTATCTTAATAAGTCAAAAAAATTACATATAAACTTCCTAGTTCCTTGAAGAGCCCTATGGCACACTGTGAAGTCTATTCTTCAATATTCCAATCAATAGAAACAGAGCCTCACTTTTTTCTGCACTCCAAGATAAGGTAATTATTTTTTTTCCAATTGTACTGGAAAACAGAATGGAATGGAAAGGAATAAAAGTGAAATAAAAATTTCTCCTTCTGACCCTTCTTTTGACAACCATGGCAGTTTTCAAAATATTTCAAGACATTAATCTCCACAAGTATATCTAACTTTATTCCTTTAAGAAAACATTACACTCATTTTTTAACTTTCTCCACCACAGAACTTGAGGATAACAGTGGAAAATTATATTCTAACCACTTAAATAATGGCAAAGCTAAAGATAGGCTGCATCTGCATTCTCTCTTGCATATCTTTGCACAGTTAGCAGAAGAGGGACAGAGCTATTTCAAACCATAATGCCTGCTCTATCAGCAACCTGAAACCAGAAAGTTGAGTTTGAACAGTTTTTCTGAGATTGTTGAACACCTTCCCATGTGAAAAGGGAGACAATACTGATGTGAAATAGAAAGATGAAGAGATTGAAGAGTCATTTAGCAAAAGCCCTTCAGAATTTCTCTCATTGCTTCAAGAAGTCTGGAAATGACTGCAAAGCCACCTGTCTTGAATGTCACATATCTTTAGTCAGCATTTCTCTGGATGTTCTTCTAAGGTCATCTCTAAAGTTGCCTTTTATTGTATATTAAATAATTCAACAGATAGGAAATATTGCAAACAACTTTTTTTTCCTAGCAATAAACTCCGTTCTCGACACTAAGAAATTATAATGGTGGTAATACCTGTACCCAAGATTAATAGAATAGGTGAGGTTTGAAGGGACCCCTGGAGACTGTCTAGGTGAACACTGACACAAAGCAGAGGCAGCTAGAGAAGCTTGCTCAGTATCATGTCCAGCAAGGTTTTGAATATCCCCAAGGATGGAGACCTGACGACTTCTCTAGGCAGCCTGTTCCAGTGTTTGGACACCCTTGCAATAAAAAAAAAAAAGGAAAAAAAAAGGAAAAAAAAAAAAAGGTGTTTCTATTTAAATGGAATTTCCAGTGTTTCAAATTCAGGAAGCCCACTATCTCTTGTCTTTATGTTGGGCATCCGTGAGTCTAGCTCTGTGTTCTTTACTCCCCCTTCCCAGTCAAGTATTTGTACATACTGATAAGATTCCCCTGAGCTTTCTCTTTTCCAGACTGAACAACCCCAGCTGTCTCTCAGCCTTTCCTTGTATAATATTTCTCCAAGTTTTTAACCATCATGGTTGCTCTGCACTAGACTTGCTCCAATATGTCACTGTCTCTTGGTCTGGAGAGGTCACAACTGCACACAGCATCCTAAATGTGGTCCCACTAGTGCTGAGCAGGTCACTTTCCTTGACCTGTTTGATCCCTCCTTTATCTGTTTGTGTATATGGCACCATGCCTTTCTCAGGTAACAAGGGCTAGGCTGAGGCTAATTAACCAGTTTTTAATTTTAGCATATGATATGGCAGTGGCCCATTCATAAAATCTAGTTTCCTGAATTCCCTACCCCAGTATCACTTCACTGTGTGAGAACAAACTAGGGTATTCATCCTCTAAAGGTACTTTTCTACATAAAGTCAAGAACAGGCACAGGACACGCAAGTATAATTACAGTAGTTATTGTTTCTTTTATAATGCTATCCTGAGAAGAAGAATGTTTCCAAGATACTAGGATCAGAAAACTTAATCCATTTTTAATTCAATCTTGGAAGACTCATCCAGAGATATGGTGAGGACTAGAAAAGATACAACTAACTGCAGAAGTATTGACTTAAGTATTGCATGTGCTGTTGAGGAGAAAGGCTTGGGTTTGGTTCCGTGTTAAGGAGCAGATGTAAACGGGACGTGTTCATACTTAATTTAGAACATTCTTACCCAAGGGAGGGTCAAAAGGAAATAAAGCTTCCATCACTTTTCAAATCAGTAAGAACTTTCTTGGCAATAGGTGAAATCTACAGATTTTAGAAATTGGAAGGATGACAAGAGAAGTAGCATTGTTTCACTAGTCATGTCATCAGAGCCACAGAGGTCTAGGTGTGCAAATGACATGACTTTGTAGGAAGAGCTATTTTATTTCTTCAACTTACATTTCAAAAAAGTCATGTATTCAATTTACACTTGTAAATTTTTGAGAAAAAGATTAGCTTTTTGTAAAAGTAAGCAAGTTCTCATACTAACAATTTAAATTAAGTTCCATTATTTCTGGCAAGTTAGTAAAGTATGTTCTCTTCTGTTAAACTGAAGGAAAATCACTTGACTTTTTTTTCGTAACAGTTAAAGAGATGTAAATATTTTAGCAAGGAGCATAAAACTAAATGGTTATTTGCAATTTTTTAAAAATAAATACCAAAAGTTCTCTCCTGGCCTTCTACATATAGTGAAATATTAGAGTGCTTATCACAGCAATCTGTTACATACATGCATGTTCAAGCTGTTAATGTTTCTCTGCCAAATCCCATGGGCAAAGGTTAGGCAGACTCCCTATTCCTTATTTAAGCCATTATTCTCAGATTGTGTATGCAAAGAAGTAACAACTGTCAAAGATACAAAGGCTAAGCATGATCCACTCATAGGCAGGCCAGAGCAAAACTCAAGAGAGGTGGTTTACACTCTTTACCAAAATCAAGAGGTTGAAGTATATGGTCCAAGTTCATAACCAAACCTGAATTTCAAGTCACTAATTTTGGCTCAGGTACCCAGAATTCTGATCTATGGGTATTTTAAATTATGACAGAAAAGGAATAAGACCTACATGTCTTTTGCACAGGTATTATTGAAGATTATTTCTCAGAACTTTTTCCAGCTTGCTTTCTGGTTAATGCCTATTTGTACTCTAATTTACAGATGGATAATTAAAAAAAGCTTTTATATTGCCCTGTAGATTTTTGTCAAGAGACAACACATTCAATAGATACTTCTCATAAAAGTCGTTAATCTGATTGCATTAGCACATCTTGGAATGTCACTGCTCTTTATTTTCTGGAATTTTAGTTACGATATAGTATAAAAAAATAAAAAAAATAGTATAATATACCAGAATTTGATATTAACTATATCTAAAATCAGACAGCATAAATCTGATAGAAATTACTGCAAAAATATACTGCTTCACTTTAATTCTTTTCCCATTTTTTCCAGAGTATAGATTTAGCCTGTATTTGGTCTTACCAAAGTTCATAAGGGCCCTTTTCCATCTCACAACATAAATCTTATACATTTCCTGGTTAGGTTTTTTTCCTTGCAACAGAACATTAGCTCTGAGTTTAGATCAGTTTAAATTTATTTAATTTTTTTTTAATTCTGAGGTTTTGTTGTTTTTTTTTTAATAATAATAAATATCATATTCTTTTGAAGCTCAGTCATCAGAACTCAAGTATAATTTATAGTCTTTGCCAAAAAATATTAAGACACCACATTGTAATTGTTAGTTTAAAAAAAAAAATCACAAGAAATAATTGAGGAGAAGGTTTGAATCTTAGTGGCAGAGAATAGTCATGCACTTCAGACTTCTGGATGCCTTTCACTCCTGCAAAGGCATTTTGAGGTTTTTGAAAGCAATGACCTAAGTCTTTTAAAGATAAAGGCAGTGTGGACAATTTACCAGGAGCCTAATTAAGAAAGTATACGTTTCCTTTGAAAAGGGCAAATCCATAAATCAAAGATAATAATTTGATAGCATTTTTAATCCACTTTTATACAATTGTTTCCATGATATAGTGAAGAGCAGAAGTACCTTGTAGCAGTGATACTTTAGCTACTATCCCAGCTGCTAAGAGGCTATCCATTTTCAAAGTAAACATTCACTTGTTTGCCAATCAGTACATTTCTCATCCCAACCAATATGTCCTAACCCCATACAGCCAATTGACAACTTGAATGAATTTTACCTGCCTTCTCCCTCTCTAATTATAGCTGTCACCTGATAGCATTGTTATTAGAGAGTTTGTAAAAGCACATGGAAGTAACTGTTCCACATGCAGTTTTATCTATTAAGGCTCTTCCATTAACATTGCCTAGATCCAAATACACAGTGAATTATCAACACGTGTTTAAACAACTCTTCACAAAGCAAGCTACACAACCACGCTTGTAAGGGCTGTTTGACTGTACCGTACAGTGCTGCAGTAACACAGTCCTTCTCACTTAATGCAATTTGAATTAATACTATGAAATTAATTATTGAGGGCTTGGGTCTTTGGTAGGGTGTGGGCTTCTTCGTTTATAAAAAGTCACTAAGATGTATACAGTAACTCTGTGGTTTAACAACACTTTAATTCCTCAGTAAACAGGAATTGAACCCTCGGGACTGTGGCTTTTGAAATTAGGGTGTGTTTAGGTTTGGAGACTGCCCAAATTTCATTCACATTTAAGAAGGGAAAGCAACATGCCAGACACATGCAATCAGAAGAAATGATTACATTCTGAAGGAAGACTGTAAAACAAATGGTCCCATATGTTCCATACAGATCAAATAGAAGTAATGAGGACTAGTACAGCGGTATTTAAATATCCAGCAAAAAAATCTCAATCCAGTAAATAAGCCCTAAAACCTAAAAATTAAGTTAATGGCTACAAAGTAAACGAATGCTGCAAAGTTATTCCCACTTACAACGCAGGATGAGATTGAGAAATAAGGGAAGAGTCAAACATGCCAGGCTTTCTGGTACCACCCATTGCTTACAACTGTTATTGAACAATATTGTTATAATTAGTGAAGCTAACAAGGGAAGAAAATGCAAGGTCAGAAGTATTTTGACAAAAGGCTGAAAGAAAAAAAAGAAAACAAAAGTCAACTAAAAAGAAAGCTTCTTTCAAGACACAGTTTTATCAAACAGAAGATCCAGGATTAAAATTCAGGTTCCCTTATAAAACCCTCTCCAAGTAAACGGAGGGCTTTTCTTATTCTTTGTTTGGTTTTTGGTTGTGATTTTGAGTTTTTTCTGTCTCATACCCAAGCAAATATAATAAAGTTGGACTAATCTGTTTTCCATTCAAAGCAAAGAAATATATTAGACATTCCAATATTTTGAGTCTTTCCTGAGATTAACATATTTTCCTCAATCAGAACAGTATTTCCTAGACATTTTCTGTAATTAGTGAAGGTAATGACAAAATGAACATACTGACATTTGGTTATTTCAATGAACTGCAAATTTGCAAATAATCCATTCTATTAGCATCCTGAAGTATATTGAAGATGACATTAAGTAAACATTTGAAAAGTATTCTATTAGTACATTAGCAACATAGGTGGAATATTTTTTTAAACCAAAATTAAAAAAAAAATCTTGTTCACTACAAGAGAAGGAAGTATACATATACGGATTATGACTGCAGTATCTTTTCCATACTTCCCACAAGAGAATCTCTCACATTCACAGATATGTAACATATAAAATTAATTCAATTTTTTTGCATACTAAAGACTCTATGGAATGGGATATAACTGTGCTATGTAAGGTAGCAGATTAAAAATAATGTCAAATAAAATACCACAGGCCATAGCAGAAATGCTGTGGCACAAAGAAGTGTTTATAGAGATTTGGAGGTTATTAGAATAGGTTTCCCTTTTGACCATTATTTTCCTAAGCAGCATTGAGCAACCTAGTTCTTCAGTGACGAAGAGTAAAAGTCCTTCCTAGCTCTTCTTAGATTTTTGGTTTTTTTCTGTTTTGCTTAGCTTCTCAGTTTTTCTGTAAAGTGGACTAGAGCTTTCTATCTCTCTTTACACCCACAAAGTGGATTATTTACGAGAAATTTCATAAATCATCAAATCATTCCAAATTAGGTGACTAAAAACTAAAGTCTAAAAACCAAATATCTGAAAGGTGTAAAATTAATTAACATTATCAAAACTACAATGTGAGGGAAGTAAAGGATCCAATATCATAGCATACATTGGCCTTCAATGCCATTCTGTGGCTCACAGCTTTACAGTTCATATTTTCAGGTTCTTTGGAGGGCATATAGAAAGTCTCTTCACTCTTTCCAGAGATGTCTAGCCAGACCTCCATGTATTCAGACTCACAAAAAGGGGTAACGTTCACCGGCCTGAGCCAAAGGCAGAAACCTGCTTCCCAGATCTGAGTTTTTGGACTTTTTTATGTGACTGGCCTTGTGAAGTTCTAGAACATGCCTGAGAACATTCTGAATCCCTGATTTTACATACCTAGAGGTCAAATCTCTTTGATTATTACTACCAGACATTTATGAAGCCCCTGGAAATTTACACTACTTTTTATTACATTACCTTAGAAAAATTCTTTTCTTTTCAAAGAGTTAAAATTATTTTGGAGGAATCCCTGAAGTAACAATAATCAAATGCTACAGTTTCAAAAATAGAATGGTTTCTGTTATCAAAACCTTTTTTTAATTTAACAGTATTTTTATATTAGTGAAGTTCCCAAGTGAAGCCAAAGATGTGGAGTTTAAGGTCTGATACCTATTGATCAAAGACTGCCCCACCCAAGAAGAAAAAAAAAGGAGCAAAAATAATTTCTGTTTAGTCATTTAGAAGTTGATCATGTTACTTATGTAGCAATATATGCACTATATAAAACCCACAATGGCAATTAATGAAATTGAAATACTTAGTATTTTTATTACTTAGGGGAAAATAAAGTCACTTCAAAATAGGACTTGTTCTACGAACTTCCTGAATATTATTGATGCAAAGTAAAAACACCTTCACATGGACACACAGTATTCCTACATTCTATGGACTTCCTCTGATTACTCACATTCTCATACAGGGCTTGCAGGGTCTCTAGGTCAACGACAGAGTTGTCCAAGTTCACAACAGCTATAAAAAAAGACAAAAGAAAAAAGAGTTAGTTGTTCAGGATGATAATCCAGCTGCGAAAGAAAGACTGGTCACAATACCCAGCAACAGTTTTTATGACCTACTGGTCATACAGCTTAAGGGTTTTAACTTTATTAATGCCTTGAATAGTGCCGTTTCTAAGAGTATGGTTAGAAACCTGGTAGAGCCAGGTGTCAAGTGTTAAAGAATTCATCTCCCTCCCCCCAAACACACAAACATGATCCCACGAGTATGGCCATAGTCAGAGATCAGAGATAAGCTTTACATCAGACTTTCATGGTCCAGCTGAAAGCATTATAAAAATTTGTAAATCTGCACCACAGCCACACACACACACTCACACAACAAAGCTCATTCCTGTCACTGGTTGACTTCAGTCTTAAACTCATTAATCCATAAGTCAGCCAGTTAACTTCAAAACACCTGACAAGGGTCAAGTCTTCTATGCACTAAGCCGACACTTTTAGTATGGATACAAAATATGCTTTTCCTGTTCCCAACCAATTCTGGCGCCACACACATACTGTATTTTTTTCAGCATCAAAAAACCGCAGTGGAACAGCTCAAAGAGAATGATTTCTATCTACTTAACCTGGATTAAAAAAAAAAAAGATTAAGAGGGACACACTTTTAGGAACAGAACCCTGGTTCCCCACTTGTTTTCCGAACATTTCACAAGGCACAGGAAATATTTCTGCAAACTACTGAAAACTTGCTTTCAGCTAATACAAAGATTTTATTTTTCAAATAGTGCTTTTCAGTCTTCCTTTTACATGTTTTTGCAAGCCCAGTGACCATTCATTTAAAAGCCAGATAAATCCAATTTTCCTCATCCAGATTTTAAATCTTGAAATTTAGAATGTTGCATTAGAATATATGTGATGGCAATGAATAATTTTTATCACACCATACCAGTCTTTTCCAACTTCCACTTCATCAATTAGTATCCTTTTTTCTAATTGGCTTTGTGTATGTGTATGTGTGTGTGCACTTGGACAATAAGCTGAATAATTCCCTAGGCAAGATTAATCTAGAAATCGCAACATTTATCAGAGATAGAAATTCAGCACCAGGTTACTTTTTGTCCCATAAATCCACGTCCTTAACTGTCACAGAGAAACTCTGTGTATATACCTAGAGACTACAGAATATAATTCAAGCTCATGTGTTTCCGACTGCTCTAAAGCATCGAGAGATACCACTCTGAGTCTGGGACTCATCACATTTCCCCTTTCCAAGCCTGAGACATAGTTTTAGTTGCAGTATAAGAAAATTATAAACAAAGAAGTGTTGACCTTGATTAAACTAAGCAGGCCACACTGTATCTCTAAGTAGGGCACAAAGTTAACTTTTAGGACTAAACAAAAAAAAAAAAAATAGAAAATTCTTTAATTTTTCAGAAATAATTTTTTTTTCTATTTTTTCCCTTACCAGAAAGCAATGTAGCAGATAATGACAATGCAATAGTTAACAGTTCAGGAAGCAACATGTTTTTTGCTTTATTTTGGGGGAGGGGGCACATGCAAAAAGCTGCTACTAATTATTTGGGATATTTTTAAACTTCCCTCCCCCACCCAAGTGTAATAATTGTTGCAACAGAGACTTAAAGATGCCCTCTACACAAGGCACTGTATTATACATTGTATTTAATAATCCCTGTTGCTCAATAAGACCATCTGTATGCCTAAAAACATGCCAAATTTGCCTTGTAGAACTGGACACTAAAATTAGCATGCAAATAGAAAGTGGGTCTACATTGGTTTGGGACCTCTACTTTAAGAAAACACTAACATCAAAGCATATATAAAAACAGCTTTATTAAACCCAGGATATATTATGAAACTTAGTTTGTATTATCCAACATTTCAGCACTTTTATGCTTACACAATGTTTTCATATATGGACACACTCACAACCCTTCAACTATTTATTTTGAGTTGTGGCTGCCTTCTCCCTGCTCCACCTCCCTCCCCTTCCTTCCAGAGACCGTCTATTTCAGCACCAAGAAATATGACATAAGTTCCTGGCCTGACTTTTGCTCAATGTTAAGATCACCCACGGATTACTCAGAGAGCAATAGAACACTTTTGTTTGAATGCTTGCAGGAGATAAGAGAACGCCTGGCAAACACAATGGTGCCAGGTCTGTGTACTTTCAACAGAACAGGTATGCAGAAGAGTGTACATACTTCAGGGAGCTGCTTAAAACAAATCAGTCTGAGACAAGGACACAGAGAAGTTAGATCCTAGGACATATCCTTCAAGTCTCCTCCTCCAAAACCAAATACATTTCTATATGTTTCATCTAAACCTGTATATGTTCATAAACAGCACTCCAACATCTCACTAGGATTTTTCAGTGTTCACCGTAAGTGTGCTCCCCCTACTCTGAGGAGTCAGGATATGAGTTTCTGTTCCTTGGCAAACCTGCAGCATTGTCATACAGAACATGATAGTTGGCAAAATAAATCACAACTATTGCATAGTTAATTCCATTATCTAGACAATTTGAATTGAAGAAAAACAATGAGGTTTCCTTATGTAGCCAAGCTTACTAGCTAAACATGCTCCCTACAACCAGCATGACTACACAAATATCTAACCAAAGGATTCCATATGTGGTGGCAATATAATGATGAGATACAGACAAATATTAATTTCCTCATATGAAAATATCCCTAGCTATGCTACAATTCCAGTATACTTTGATGCAAAAAAATTGGAGAAGGGTTTATATAAGTTTTGCAGTTGCTAGACATTTTCACCCATATCACTAGTTTAGAAAATGATTTTTTTTGTTTCAAAATAGTCACTGACATTTCCTGGTCTTGACTACTATGAAAATCAAGAATAATCTGTTGGGTTTTGCTCTAATAGAAAGAACTTTCTTTTAATCACATCGGACCCAGGCATTTAGTTCTTACTGTCAAGATTCCATAGTTTTGTTACTTTCTTGCATTCCTATTGCCACTGCTGCCAATAAAACCAGCACCAGACTCAAGCCATAATACTGTAAAATTATTTGATGTACATATATATAATTGTGCATATACATAAATACATAGATTTGATTAAATCAAATTTAAACCAAGTATATCCAGACATGCACAGAAAAAAATAAAAGTAATAACAAAACAACAATTTTTTTTTCTATTTCAGCAAGCCCCCCCAGAAAAATGGGGGGGTTGGGGATCAATCACAAACGATTACTTGATACTATAAGGGACAGAGAAGAAGAAGATACTTCAAAGAATTTGTAGCCAAAATAAAGGGTTCAGTAAACTCTTGTTAGTCCTCAGCTTTCCTGATACTATCACTGTTTTGGTCACAATCTACATGGAAATCTAAACTGGTATCTTTGGGACAGAAATTTTGTCTTATTACCTAACTCCTGAATATGGACGTTTTAGCAGAATGGAAGAGTTTCCTTTTGATTCTGTATTTCTACAATATCAATTGAATCAAAAATATATATATGCAAACTCACATTAGAAAAGCCAATTTAGATACTAGTTTGAAGTTAGAAAGACAAAAAAAAAAAGAAATCTTTGTCTCTCTGCTTATTACTATCAATTAATCACAAATGCAGAAGATACTTTCCCTGACAGGAGGATATGTTGCGAGTAAAAAAGTGAAATTAGTGATCATTATCATATTCAGAGACATATTTGAGCTGAGAACTGATGGACCTTCTCCCATATACATAGAAGCCAATTTAGAACAAAACCACAATTCAAAAACAACAACAAAACAAAGCACAAAAAATTAAACCAGACACAATGAATAATCACCACCCACAAGTCTTCAGGGGAACATAGTAACCAAGCCAAAAACAAGATCAAAATTTTGCCAGCAAATGTAATCCTGAAAAGGAAATGTAAGAGAAAACACCATAAGCAGGAAGCTGGAGGATGCACAGTGTCAGGAAGACTATAAAAGGAAGTAGCTGTATTTTTTTCTTTGTAAGACAGATGATTGCTGTTGCTTTTTCATATATCCAGAAGCACGTGAACTACCAGCTACCACTAAACCAAAATTGATAGGCAATACAGACACAGCTAACCTACATTTTCCTGTAGCTATGAATATAATCCACCAATAGTACCACTTACATAAACTGCTAGAGAAAAGACAACATCCTGCAGCTACCCAGTCCTTGGAAACTCTATTTTGTTTCAAAGTCCAAAACTTTGGAATTTCCTTTTAAAATGAAAAGGCCAAAATTCAGTTTCCCACTGAGTAGAATTTCAGAAAGAAGAAAAAATGTTATAAACCTGATCCTTTGGATCCAACTTTTATGTCATAAAACTCTCATTAGCACAATCACATATGAATGACTTTCAGAAAACTGGTATTAAGTCAAAGTCTTAGTCCTAGCCTTCTCTTTTCTCAGGGCAGGTTTCAAATCACACTCCATTCCTCTGGCCTTTCCAAGTATGCTTCCTAAGCTTTTGTGTCTCTGGACTCCATCTGAAATTAAGTGGCTCCTTCTTGAAACGTCCTGGAAGCACTGCTGTCTCCCAAAAAACTGACTAAGCATTTTCCAAATCCTACTTGACTGATAACAGATTACACTTTAAGTCCTTATAAAGAAGCAGCAGCTGAAGTAAAACCACCTCTGAACCTGTCCTGTCCTACTCAGATCTATCCTTCAGGGAGACAAACAAGCAAACCACCCACCCAAGTTCTTCCTGCTGATTTCCACCTCAACTGACTTCTCCATGACTCTCCAAAAACCAAGCAGTATTGGTCCAAGAGGCCTCTCCTTTTTCCCTCCTGCACATCTTTGCCTCTTCACTTTCACATCTGCTCTCTTTCTCCAGAAGAGCACGGCGAGATTCTGCAAGACTTCACAACTTCTCTGTCAAAGGGCAGCAACAGATGGTAAGTACAGCAAAGTACAAAGGCAGACTGATTCTTCTTCACTGAGTGAAGGACCTCCTGTTTCTGCAGCAACTAACCACAGTACTCTTACCACACAGTTCTGTGTGTGGCACAGATTTTGGGGTTTCACAGCTGCTACGCCCTTTGTGAGGCTCTAACATGCAAGATTACAGGATACTGAGAGGTTACAACTTCCATGGTACTTTTTCCAGACTGTGACCCCCAGATATTTCTGCTCCACTTAAACCATCTATACCCCAGGAATATTACCGTAAGACAAAAAGTGAAAGAAACTGAAAAGGCATCAACCAATCTTACAACAAAAATTGACTCTGTTGTTTTTAAGGACCTATATCAATATATAGAAACATAGAAACAGTAAGATGTACATAAATAGCTGTACTTAAACAATGAAAAATTCTGATACAAGAAAAACAGGTCAGATGGTATATGGCTTGATCAACTTATGTTTCTTACAACAACTAGAGAAAAAGAATAAATACAGAAAGTATACAGAATTGTTCTGTGAATAAAGAATGAAAGTCTTCCCTGACAGTGTCTTTGGATGAAAAAATGCAAGAACACTTGCAAACCCAAGCAAACCAGGAAAAAAATTCTCAGTGTAGACAATTTCATCAGGTTCACTGGAGTGACTGACAACTGAACTGTTCAGTTCAGAAGTAGAAGAAAAGACATCTGCCTCAATGTTCTCATCAATGAAAGAGCCAAGAGAGCCTTAGAAGATGATCAAAGTGCAATGGCTTCTTTTGCTGCTGGAAGATTACGTTCTGGTGTAGTATCAAGCTATTTGTGAAGTAAATCCATATTTACATCCAACTTAGTATTTATGTTTAAAAATAAACAAAACTGCAAAACTTTCAGTCTTTTATTGGTTACATAGAAAATCCACAACTTCAAAACTTCATATCCTTTGCTCGTTTTACTTTTCCATGTCGCTTTTTTCTTTTTCCCCCATGTGATTTTTGGCATCATTCATCTAACATTCACAAAGTCACGTTTTTATCTGTAATACTTCCAACAATTTGACAACTACTGCTGTTTTCATGGGATTCTTCTTTATCTTGAATAATAGAAATGTGAATCTCCAATGCAGAAAGTTAAATCCCAAATAGGCCTCTTTGAAATAAATGTTGTGTTTACCCAACAGTGCTAAAACCAAATGTCCCTGTGCTAATGAAAGCTGCAGCACACACACAAGGATCGTGACTGTATAATTTTTAAAGATCCTTAGAAAATAAGTGAAATAAAAGAATTCTTAAATAGGAGTATCCGGACTCGAATAACTTGCACACACCCCCTCCCAACCCCCAATTGCGAGTGAGTAGGTGGGGTATGGCTGCACTGGGTAGAGTTAGCATAAATGAACAACTTCATATTATTACCTGCCTTCTTGCCCTCAGTACCTTTGTGATATGTTTATCTATTAGGAAATACTCTAACTTTCTCAGGATTAAAATTTTAAGTGCACAAAGCACAAGGGAGATTGGAACTTCAACACAAGTACATACAGCATGGATCAGAGGCAAGACATAGCACTTAGAACTGCTTGCACACAGTTTTACTGTGGTAGTAATTCACCTTGATCTAAAGCTTGTGTAAGAAACCAGAACAGTAAACAAAATTTCCAAGCAGAAGCCATGGATTAAGCTGAGCTGTTGCTTCAGATTGTTTTTAAAGGGCTTAAGAATTTAAATACCTTCAAGAACATGCACTCGTATTTCTAGGAAGCAATAAAATAAGAATCAATTAAGCAAGAATATGTTTTGCAAAATGTGAAGTAACTAAGGAGATGTCACTGAAAGGAGTGAATCTTTAGCATGATTCTTCTCTCATAAACACAATTCAACTTTTAGACAGTTGTCCTTAGCACTCCTGTTCCCTCATTTGTATCCCTAATATAAAAGTTGTATCAATAGAGTTTTTTTTACATACATGTAGATATATGTTCACAGATACAACAAAATATATCATCGGATTTTATATAGCTGTACATAGTTAATATAAACAGTTACATTACATACATTTCAAACAAGTGCCTACTATGTTAAGGACAGCAGTTACTGATTATGTGAAGTCAAACTTCATACACCTATACAGTTTGTTTATAAAAAGTGTGCAAGTTCAGCTCATAGAGAACAAATATATTTTGTTTGACTCAGTATGTCGCCTTCTTGTCTAGGCAGGAAAAAAAAAGCGGAGAGCAATGCTGTAATCCTTTCAGAATAAAATGTTTAAATACAAACATGATTGCCATTGTAGACTGTTTAATTTAGAGAGATTGTATTTCAGTTCTGGCTTTGAGAGGTTTGCTGATTTGACTATAGAGAGTACTTCAATGCTTATCTTAATTGTTTAGATAAGATTTGTTTGAATTTGGCAGGTGAAAAAAATATGGGTGTGGGATATAGGAAGGTTGAGAAAAGACTGGCATTTTACCAGATTATGCTTATTTTAAACTATAGTGCATAGAGGATCAAACAGTCTCAATGAACCTGCGAGGGGCTGGTCATTGGTGAGTGAATTTTAAGAGCAAGACTGACTAGCAGGATTCAAGATTTTCAACAAACTGAAAAGGATTACTATGATAACTCCCAAAACACTACTTAAGGCTTAACATAGTACAGAAATGCAAATTATATAAGACAAATTTAAATAAGTTAAAAAAACATAATTGTGCTTTCTGCTTATAGTAGGGGGTGGTTGTTCTCCAGGCAAACTTCCTGACCCTTAAATATATTTTTAAAGTGTTTCAAGATCAAGATTTTAATATAAAATTAATATTGGCATCTGGATATATTTTACATGTAAGAATTTCTGTTAAGAAAATAAAATTACTGCTATAAAAAAATCCCAATGCTACTGGCTTTTATTTCAGTATCAGCTTGTACTAAGCTTTTTCACTTTCTGGTTAAGGTAGTACAGCATGTCACAGGCGTTTCATTTAGAGGTCCTCAAAAGAAAGCTTGTCATACCTGCCAAGTATATAATTTTTTTGTGGGGACACTACTAGAACATGATATCTGAGGAATATATTTTGGGGATGTTTATATGTGACAGTGCATATTTACAGTGCACGTTATAGAAACAAACTGTACAAACCCATCAGCTGCAAAGGCATATATGCAGTAGACTTGGCATTGTGTATCAATCCATCTGAAGAGAGATACGATTTATAGCTTTAAATTCATCAATCAGGTGACATAAAATTTGGGTTTCCTGTGTGTTAGTGCCTGACTTTTCTTTTAGATCCACATAGGCTCTAATGCTTTTCAATCTCTGTTTCAATGACATTAAGACTAAGAGTTCCACAGGCAAGTTGTGGTAGTGATGGTGTGACTGGAAGACATCAGCAAGACTTGTTTGGAATACAAGTGAGCCTTCAGGCTTCAAGCTAATTGAGACTTCAAGTTATGTGCGGATTTTTTTCAGAATTCAAATTTGCTAGCTTTTGATTTAATTCCACCTAATCAATATTTTTTAGAATAGCTCATGGTAAACAAAATCATGTCTAAATTTGAGAAGCACAGTCCATCAGCAAAGAGACAAGCTTTTTCTTTCATGCTTTAAGAAGCTCATTCTAAATTATGAATATAAAAAAAAATCAGGAGGAGGAGGAGGAAGAGATGTATTTGGAATCATCTGGTAGTGCATTGCTGTATTTGATAAAGTTATCAGGGCAGATACCTAACACATATTTTTTTCCAAAAAATAGATTCTCTACATTAAGCAGCCACCTTGGGATCTTACCTTTTTTTCCTCCCAATTTACCCACAGTTAGTGCATAGTTAATGGAGCTCCCAGTGTGTCTAGTTGGCAATTTAGAATACTTACATTGCTTCTCAAACACTAAATGAGCTAATAACTGCCTAACTCACAGATCTGAAAATTTCATTGCTCTTGAAACATTACCAGAAAGGAGAGAATATATGAGGCTTTCACAGGACTCTGCTCTGAGCTTACTGCAAATAAATACATCTTTATCAACACTGAAAAGAAAGATATTAAAAACAGTGATTAATCCTTGATGAAATCCAGGTGGCAATGCCAACTGGACAGCGGCTCTTTCCTGTGCAGACTCAAACCCACCCAAAGAACTGCTTTGATTGCACTCTTCGTAATCATGATCAACGACTAATCTAACACTCCTCATCTCTCAAGGAGTGACTTAAAGTTAAAGCAATTTTTGGACTAGAGCTACAACCAGTGTAATATCAAAAAGACCAACAAAGGAGACAGCAGAATAACCTCAAGAACTTGTCTTTCTATTGAATTTTTTTATCTATTTAACTTATACAGAGGAAAGCTAAGAATCAATCTGATAACATACCTGCATGAGAAGATACCTGAAGGTAGATGGCTCCATATATTCACAGACCAAAAGCAGGAAAGAATGAAGGGTATCTGTAAATTAATCTGCCAAATTAACTATGGAAAGAATATTTAAAATGCTAAAAAGTGAGGGAAATTAACCTTTTGAACAATATTTCATGGGATACATTGACTTTTCCATCACTTCTGTATTTCTATGAAATCCTAGACTCACCAAAGTCAATTGCAAAACTTTCAGCTACTTCAAAGAAAGCAAAAGGTTGAAGGGTCAGAATTTCAGCTGGAACTCCAGATCATTTATACTGCTAAAATGTCCATATTTATATAAACTAATAGCTTGAGGCAGAAATTAGCAAGTAGTATTACATAACTTGCCTTATTTAGCAGACAGACTAAATGCTTAGAATGCGTTTTTTAAAATCTTAGACTTGAGCTGCATGCTTGGCCTTTGCTAGGTCTCTCTGAAATTCTCTACCAGCCTTCTGTAACATCACCAATCCTAAATCATTTTACAGAGACTTCACGGAATGTTGTTACCCTTCGATGATTTACAACAGAAAGTACTGCAAGTTCTTTTAGCCATGAAGACACATATTATCATTCAGAAACAAGCTTTCCCTGCTTATCATTTAAGCTAGCCAGTTGTGTGTGATACCGGTATCCATACTAGTGGAATTAGTTAAAATGCACTGCATGGAAACTTACAGGGTTTCAAATATCAGGCAAAGCAGGCCCCCAGTTGCCTATAATTGCCCTACAAACAACTGTTTTACTCACAACTCAAAATACAAATTTTCTTGGTCAAGAATTACAAAAAAATACATTAGAGAGGTTTCCTTTCAACCCCAAATTTCTCTTTTCTTCTGTCAGATGGTAGCAGTATCTTACTGAAATAAAGTTAAATACTCTCAATTTATTATTTGAATCAAATTAAAATTCTTTTTTTGGCGCAGCAGAGAGCATTTTAGATGTTGCCTGGTATTCTACACATCTGCCCTGTCTGATGTCTGGATAAACACACCAGGGATTTCATCGTGTTAAGGCACGTTAAGCCCTTCACCAAATATTCTCAAGTTAGAATACTAAGGAGCTACAGATGCTAAGAAAGTGATGTAATGATCTTGTGATATTTAGTCCATATTTTTAGTGTGGTGGGATTATGAAAATAATGCAAAAAGATTTTTGGCTAGGTACATGACAGATGACACAGCTTTACTAATTCAAATCACAATACTGTGATAGCTGAGAGCAGAAGGATGCCTGTTTATGGTTTAAGTTCCATCTTTTTTCACACTCCAAAGCGTTTCTCAAAAGCTGGTGTTAATAATTCAAGGAAATAAGGTCTGGAATAACAACAAAATGAAATGCCCATGTATGCAGAAAACCAAAATACACACATTATAAGGAAACCCCCCCGCCTCCAAAGTTATTTGGAACCATGTATGTGTATTTTTTTCAGTATCATGACTAGTTTTGGTCTACTGAAGACTTTAAGATTGTAAGAGGCAGTCTATATTGCTTCAGTGCAATGACATTGAGCTATATTTTGTGTCTAGGTGGCTAAAGCAATTGCAACTGCACTAAAAAACGGAAACACGTTATACTGAAACAGAACCCAATACCCATTGCTTGGGAAGGTTTCATGTGGAACAGCAGAACAGAAATAGCCTTGATCTTTCACTGCCTGCAGGTAATAACAGAAGAAGAGAAAGAAGAGAAAGAAATAAGTAGGAGAAATCCAGGTACCTCAGAAAGTGACAAGTACAGGAACACCAACATACTGACTCCAGCATGGGAAGCAGTGGGTTCTCAGACTAAGTAGAAAACCATAATTTCCCCGGCACTCTTTCTTACCCTCCCCTATCATGGATGATGGAGTGGATACAGCAAACAAGTCACTCTACCATCTTCGCATCATGCTTTCTCTTCCTTACACTCGGAGCTCCTGGTTAAAGGAGCTATTCACCGCGGGAGCGGTTTGCCGAGAAGCAGCACCCCGGGAGCCGCCAGGTCGAGCCCGGGCGCCGGGGCTGCGGCTCCTCCCTGCCNGCCGCTGTTGCCACCTGCTGCTGGGAGCGGGGACCCGGGGCCCGAGCGGCGCTCGGCGGGCGCAGGGATGTGCGGGGGGCCGGGACGGCCCCGCCCGGGGAGGAGCGCAGTGCGGGCATGAGCGAGGGAGGCGAGGCAGCACCGCCGCTCAGGTAAGCCGAGCTCAAAGGGGTAAAGGCCAGGCTGTGTGTATGGTGTGTGCCCGTAGAGTTCCCAGGCACCTAACATCTGCAAAGGGAAGATCTGTATTTACTGCGGGATTTAATGGCTGTTCCGAATGGAGCAGAAGGACGATAATCAGTGTGACACTAATAATGTAAGGTTGTACACGGTGCCATAACGGGTTACAGCAGAAGAGAGGCAGCGAATTCCGAAGGGAGCATTAGCCGGTTAAGACAAAGCAATCGGTTGTAAAAGATCTACCACGTTCCCTAGGGTGGGAGTTCACGCCTAAATAGAAAAAACACAGGTAGTGCCCTAATTACAGATCACTCAACAAGCATCTTAATAATGACTTCTAAATGGTATCTTACCATTTAAACGTAAGACAATATGCAACGTAGAAAACATAACAGCAGAAGCTTTAATCTGTTAAGCATGTCGTTTGAGCCGTCATTCGGAGTCTAAATTTTAGGG
This sequence comes from Ptilonorhynchus violaceus, assembly GCA_013397565.1. Classification (NCBI taxonomy): domain Eukaryota; kingdom Metazoa; phylum Chordata; class Aves; order Passeriformes; family Ptilonorhynchidae; genus Ptilonorhynchus; species Ptilonorhynchus violaceus. Next base: position 1,386,651 of record VZRJ01005113.1, on the reverse strand, counting down.
CATTAGTTATTACTCAAAGCGGGTAGGCAGATCTACCAAAAGAGGCGAAGTAACAATTGATCTACTTCTGAATAATGTACGAAACAGCTGGAGACATCAAACCAGCCTTTAAGGAATTTCTCTATAGGACCAGGGAATAAGATTTTTAGAAGTAACAGATTAAATTTAGATTTTACAAGCAGAAATTACCTTAAAATGAGAGGATGGTTGAAAGGCTAAAAAAGGTGGTAGGTCAGGAGAAAGCTTAAACGCACTTCATTAGAGGCACAGAGGGAAAAAAAAAAGTCAACTGATAAATTCGAAAGCACCCTTTTTCTCTCCTCATCTTTTCACATCCCCAGTATTCCTACTTCTCAAAATCACATATATGATTAAGTATAAGAGCATGGGGGACACCTGTAAATAACAGATACTCTTCAAAAGTGGAAATCAGCCAAAGAAAACAAAAAATCAAAGTCTTGTAAGTTCAATGTAAATTGGACAAGAACAAAAAGGTCTAAACCCAACTTGCCAAATGCATAAAGCTAGTAATAAAACTGCTTTCAAACACATCACATGTATGAAGCCTGACAGGAAACAGCTGGGCACATAGATAATCTGGCTGTAAAAAGAGCACAAAAGAAAGGGAATCAGAAGAGGTTAAATAAAATATTTGTGTTTGGATTCACAACCACAGAAAAGGTCAAAGAGGTTCTTAGACAAGTTCTATACTTCTCAAGTGATACATTTTGGGCACTGTCTCAAATTGAACAAGCTTCAGAACATACAAATGAAAATTTTAAGAGGATTCCTCAGATGATACTGGAAACTATGAACCAGTCAATCTGATTTCTATGCTTGGAAAATGCCTATGTATTACACAGAAGAACAGGTTTTTTGAAGAACATACAGATACACCAATGTAATGAGAAAGCAAGTTAACACAATTTTCGATTAGACACTCATGAGCAACAAATTAAATAGTACTACTTTAATGGAGTGTCCACGAAGGCCCACGTAAGAATGACCAGGTTAATACTGAATTTGTGAAAGACTCCTCACAATTCTTACATAAGGTTCCAGAAAAATTTATGCTGTTGTGATAGAAGAGGAAAGATCTCCTTTGATCCAAAAAACCCAAACCAACAAAAAAACCAAAACCTGCTCAAAAAAAATAGGAAATCAATTACCCAAAGGAAAGATTAGTTTTCAAAGTAGAAATTTGTAGCAAAGAAGCCTTACTAGGACCTCTGCAAGTTACTGTGCAGTTTAATGAACATGAGGTGTCAATATTCACAGATAGTAACACCACTTTAAAGCTGACCACAAACACATACAAAAGGATCTCTCAAATATTCAGTGTCAATACATGCAAAGTAGATGGGAAAAAAACCTCCCAGACTGTAAAAGTCCTGTGATGCATACAAAATTAGCAACTGCTACCCCAAAAAGACACTGAGGTTTTTTTTGTGGTTCTCTGAAAACATAAACTCAAAAATTAGCAGCAGTGAAGGGCAAACAAAATGTCAGAAACAATACAGAAAAAACAGAGCCTGGAAGAAGATGATGTGACATCTTGGCATAGGCGTATGGTGCACGCAGATCTTGAAAACAGCATGCAGAGCTAGTCACCCCATTGGCAAAGAGAAGAAAGAACCATGGATTGTAGACTGGTGACAAGGAAAAATGAAAAGAAGAGACAACATGTATGAAGGCTGTTCCAAACAAACTTTTCAGTTTGGAGAAGAACTACTGCAACAAGATAAGAAACCTACAAAAATTACGTAATGAGCAGTCAGTGCCACTCATCTTAGCTTTTTACTTTTATATTCTGATTATCTACAGAGGAGATCAGCTACAAAGCTAGATAGATCTCCACTTGGTCAAATATAACATGCAGTTTTAATTGATTTTTAAAAAAAGACTGATAAGAAAAATACAGTTATAGGTACACTGAAGGGGGATTTACCGATTTACCTTGCAAGTTTTACTAAATCCTCATTTTAACTATGTTGTATTTAAATTATGTTAACAGCTCTATACATATAAGTGACATTAACTTTTGAACAAAAACTTTTTGTGTATATAAATGTATTCAAATCTAACAAACACATGACAAATCACAGATTGTTGTGACAAACATACTTTTCTTCTAAACCTTTTGATTTAATGAAAAAATGTGTAACTGTATTATTGGAAGTTCTCAATTAATAGGGATTTCTTAATTTTAATAATGGTAAAGATTCTGTGTAGTTCAGCAATGTATAAGAGTATTATAAGTGGAAAATATTTCTGCTATAAAAGAGAGATAAGGCTCTTTTTTTGCCTCCCCCCCCTCAATTTTTACGTGGTACTAGTGCTAATAGCACACATTTTGTTGCTTTTATGCTAAGAATTTTAATCATCCCACTTCTAAGTAAGTACACGGTACACAAATGAGAAAGAAAAGTACTGCTTTTTTTTTTCCCTTTTGGGAGAACAGGACTTTCCTGAAACTTTTCTCTTGAATTTTCAAAGTTAGATCATACTTACAAGAATAAAAAAAACCCCTTTCAACTGAAACAACAGATGAACAATGCAGTTACATTTTTTTACAAAACTTCTCTGTTAAATTACATTCATATGTTCTTAACAAAAACAAAAATCTTTAATTATCCAAACTATCCAATGTGGCAGTAATTAGTCTCTGCTGATTCAAATATTGTGAAGAAAACTCATTATTATTTTCCTCATTTAAAACCCCAAACTTATGCATTTAAAATGCATTTTGCATTATAGAAAAAATGGTCTAATTCTATAAATTTGTTTTCAAGTGTACATTACAAAGAGATATATGACATAAAGCATTCAGTTCCTTTCTTGATGATATTAATATTTCTGTCCTTCATTATCTTGATGTATTGCAGGTATACTAAAAGAAAGTTATAATTGAGGCTGTATTTTTCCCTTAACAATTCTTCCTATTGCTTTATTGGCCACTGGTCACTGTAAACTAAGTTTCAGAAAATCTTAGAAAGAGGACTTGAGGCATGCTTTAAATACTCAGGACTGGCTTTCAGGGCCTTCACCCACAGCTCAGGGGTTTATGCCACATCCACTGGAAACCCCACCTGTCTCCAAGGACTTTTGTTGTCCTTCCTCCCTAACTGCATCTGGCAGGAGTGGCCAGACAAGGGCTCCAAAATCACTGCTCCATACAGAACACTGTGGGCATAATAACAGCATCAAAGCATTAGAAACATCTGCAGCAATACGTATATGTGACACTGTCATTTAACTCTAGTCTGTCTTCTATAAAAGTAGTTTTTTGTATTCTGTTGTTTTCCTTACCAATAATTTCCCAATAGGAGCTTGTAAACTAATTACTAGCAAATAAAACATGTAAGCATACAATCTAAGAGCAGGCATAATGTAATGAATATGGTAGCATAAAGCCAAGAAGAAATAGAGGAGTAAGACTCAGGATTATGGTGTGAAGTTTTGAGGAACTGCTAGTACACAAGACAGAAAAATGCTGAATCAAACCAATCTTTACTTGGGTGTGTCTCTGAAGAAACAAACTAGGTGTTGGAAAGGATATCAGAGGGGAAGTTTAAACAATAATCTTTTAAATTTCAGGGTGTTTGCATGCACAGCATTTGGTTAAGAAAAAAAGAGAAACATTTAAAGAAACCAGAAGTAACAGGTAAAATTTCAAACTTTGTAATTAACCTGCACTAATTGCAATCACTTTATTTAACATGCATTTAAAGAAATACAGACTTGCCTCCTGACAGAAAAAAAAGGTCTGCATGTCTTCCTACAGCCAACATCTTTTCCCATACCTTAGATGAGCAGAAATAGCAATTTTGGACAGCAGGTTTACTTTCTAGTGTAACAGTGGCCAAAGAACTTGATCCAATAATGTATGGTTTTGTCCTCATAACTTGTTTAAACACTAAGATGTCTTTTGGGAAGATACTGAAATATTTGTGAAGAATTGGTATTATGAGTTTCAAATGATTATGCTTATACACATACATTGTTGTTAGGATAAATAATGCTCAGATCACCTCTGAACTTTCCATAAAATAAACTAATCCTGACTCTTATTTTCCAGATGTTCACTCATTCTTTCCTGATTGCTTTCCATTTAGAGCATCTCTCGAACCTAGACTACGTGATAGTTCAGTGCATGAATAATTCCTGCACAGAACATTGAAATAATGCAGCATAAGAGACATTTTATCATCCTTCTCCAGTGAAATCGTTTAATGAAACTTTTGATGAAGTCTCTCCTTGCTCATCATTTCTACGTGTCAGTATGAGCAGTCAAGTAAGAAACCAAACCCAAGATTTTCTCATGTTCTTTTGTCACTAATAGTCAAATACTAGAGAATAAACATTTATTTTTCTTGCTAACATTTAAAATATGTTCACTTCCTGCACATCTGTCTTGAATTCAGGGCAGAAGATATGTTTGTTGTTCAAAGTTGTACTGCTGTTAGCAGAGCAAGCTCTGCTGCAGATATAACTTCCAGTAAAATAAACCCAAATCCAGATTACAAGGTTGGTTTTTACCAGCTGTTAGGTGAATCTGCCTGCCCTTTCTGTAAGTGTTTTTCCTATTACATTCTTTGTTGAGGGCTGTAATAGAAAGTATCTTGGCCTTCCTTTCCCTCCCTCCCCCCTCTGCCTCCCAGATATCAGAGTGGGACAGGTAGCTCCATCCAATTCTGCAGATTACCAGTGTCTCAGAGAGGAGGGGGAACTGACTTATTAAATGAGGATATGAGAAAAGCAATCCAAAATTCAGAGGCAGAAATCTCCAAACTACTTGCAACAGAGCCAGGGCAACCACAAAGTGCTATGCAAAACCTTACAGAAAAATAGTTAAGAGTATTGCAGCAACACAGTGCCTGAAGTGACAAACCCTGTTAAGAGAAACTTACTGAATTGGAAAAGATTACAAACAACTTCAAAAGACAAAGAATTGCATATGCCATTTTTGAAAAGCTTTTACTTTCAACATTTACAAGGCACTCTCAGAACTAAGACAATTTTGGTGAACCAAAGAATAATTTCCATATATGAAATAAATACTAGATAAAAATCTCACTGTGTAATAAATATAATTTTAGCTGCTCAAAATACCAAATTTGCTTTTCTCCTGTCTGACGTCTTTGGTTTAATTTTTTCCTTCTATTTTTATACACACACAGAGAAGAACTTTTTGCTATTCTTACAGCACTTATTAGGAGTAGTAAACACAGAGGAGGATACGCAGTATCTTTATAAACAAGGGGATTGGGGAAGGCAGTGACAACCTTATTATATGTAACATAGCTGCAATTTCAAACAGTTGTTACATTTCAAGTGCTGACAGACAACTTGAACAAAAAGAGATACCTTATTTACAAGACAGGGTCCCTAAATGCAGACATGGGCTTAATATGTAATTATATTTTAATGTATAGGGTGTTCATCATAGCTTACTCTGTGCAGTTAAACCAGAATCTTGTATCTCTAATTTAAGCACACTTTGCATCTCTGAAATGTTAAGAAAAAACCCCAGAATACTAATGGTAAACCCCAAGTCTTTCCTCTAGGAAGAAAATCTGAACTACAAAGGAAAAAGAGGTAAGAAGTGCTTGTTTGGCATTTCTCAAGATTTGGCCATATTATGCAGCCAAATACAGCAATATTTCCAGTGGGAACATAATACTGGATAAAGGATATTTGCGGTATAGTGAAAATAACAAAGCAAGCAAAACGCCTGGATAAAGTGTTTTGCATAGTTGATAGATGATTGCAAAAAAACCAGGCATCAGTAAAACCTTGCGTGAAATCAGAGAAACCACGAGGACTCGTTTTTGTGCTAGTAACAGAGAAATTCCACTGCAACTAAAGAGACCAGCATTTCTTACAGTTCTAGCCTTGACTGCATAAAATAGCTGAGAGTTCTGTTAGCAATTAGAATCTACTAAAAAGAAACCTCATAACAACAAAAATTAACCTACCAAACTTTAAAGTACCACTAGAAAGACATACTAGAGTTCAGAACAAATGTGCTCTGATTATTACAACTACTCCTTCCACACTGTAAAAATATTTTAAAAGCAGACAGGGTCTAGGCATTTGTCTTACTAAACCCATTTTCAAAGCTGGGAGCAGACAGATGCAATTCTACAAGCAGACACTTAAACAGTTTCTCTGATAATATGGCTGTTAAGATGTATTAGAATATACTGAGATCTTCTATTAAATGCCATCTGATCAGATATGCAGACAATATTCTGGCAGACTATATTTCATCATTATTTTCTAATCTTAAAAAGCAAATAAAAATACACCAAAAACCACCCACCAAACAAAAAACATTTTACCAGACATTAAATACAGCATTTGAACAGGTATGAAATTATTTTAAGGTATTCATCTAAACACAATAGTATTTAAAATTTGAAATCTTAAATTTATTATGTGAATTAGTACCCAGCATACTTGTTTTCCCTTCTGTTCATGTAGCACTTGAAAATTTTTCAAAAGCACTAGAAAAATACAACACAGTAGCATGCAAACCAAGAAATGGAATATCACACCATTGAAAGCTTCTCTCCTTCTGGGTGCTTTGCTGAGGTCAGTGGAAAAAAAAAAAAAATTACAGTTCTGCAATTTGCATGAACACTGCATCCTAAAGATATGCTCTATGTTTAATACAGGGAATATTTACAAGAAAGCTATAAAGAAAGTTGCCTAGTACCACAAATTGTTGGGAGGGAGGCAGAGGGAAGTTTCATTTGACTGCATTTCATATTTATGAAAAACCATTGCTTATATTGTACTGAGAAATCTTAGAATAAATGTACATGTCGGTGTACATGAAACATGGCAAAAACTCAAAACCACTGCTAAAAACCTGGGCCAGGGGACAAAAAAACCCCATATCACATTTTTTGCTGTTGTCATTGTCATACAACTTAAATATTAATGTATAAAGATGCAAATACATCAACTGACTATTTTTCTTAATGCAAGCACCCTGTCATTATTTGAATTTTTAATAGTACCTCATTGTTAGTATATTCAAATTGCAACAGACAAACCAATATGCTATAAAACTCAAAAATACGTTAAAACCTTTCTTTTTGACAAGGAATTAAAAATAGTGCATACATAAAGGTAAAGACAAATTTGTGATTCTACAATTTCTGCATGGGCTCTATAGTTAGATCACTCAGAGACCTCTGCATGGAGTGACTGATGCCAGAAATACTTCTCGGTGAGATCTCTATTTTCCTTGCCCCCACCACACAAATTTCTTTCCTGCTTCTCATCACTTTTCCTCCATGCCTATTTTATGTTCTTTAAAAACAAAAAAGAAAACAAATAAAATAAAATAATAATAAAAAAAAGACTTTTAGCACCAACCATTTTCACAAATTCCCCACAAGACAAAAGTTTCTCATGTTTGTTCAATCACTTCTGCACAGCAAGGGAATAAGAGAACTATTAAATCCGCTTTTGCAAAGACTTTAGCAAACAGCTATTGAAAAGGGAATACACAAAATCTGCACACAGCTCTTAGATGATCATGTGTGCTTAATATTGTAATAGGATAAAGGTTAAGAATAATATTGTTTGACCCCTTCAACTACTGACATTCATGCCATGTTATTGTTAGTGTTGCATGTTAAGCAAGCAAATTTTCAATGAACTTGTGTTGGCTTTACCACAGACACAGATGTTAGGCGGACTCCTTTTTTCATAAGGTTCTCATTATTAGCTGAAACCAAGTTGAATATTTGACTGAAGGAAAGGACCATATCATTGTTTTCAGATTTTGCTCTATGACTTAACTGAACTACATCTGCCAGCTTTGGAAATACCAAGTACTTCTTGGCGCCAGTACTGGCGCCTTGCTCTATGACTACCATCTTAAGCGCTTCAGCTTGAGGAAGTCTAGTAACCATCAAAACAGTTTAATAAAAACTTAAAACTGTGATTAAGAGTTACTCACTAGCAGACAGAGTGCTCTCAAATTTGTTCTATTTATGAATAATTTTGCAAAATAAGCAAATCATAGTAAACTGAATGCATGGCCATAAATATGTAGCCTAGAAAGTTCACAAGATGTTTTTGTGATTTATGAAGTCTGTGTTATACTTGAAACCACATTTATTTAATAGATAGGCTGGCACTTCACAGGATAATTCAATCTGCTTCAAATCTATCCAAAGCCTTTGGGAAACATAAGGGATGCTCTGAATATAAATGCAATTCCACTTTTCACCTTTTTGCACTACTGTCTCTTAGCATAAATGTGAAAAGTATTACACTCCCCCAAAAGATTTTGCTTTATAAAAAAAATGCTGTTGAAGATGAAAGAATGCCACAGTTTGTGCTAACCCAAATATAGGAACTATTTTATAAAGCAAATAAATTAAACGTTATAATTCACTTTTCTGGATATGTCCTACGGCTATCTGAATTAAAATAAACAACACATCACTCTTTCTTCCTCAAAAAGGCCAAAAATCAAAGTGTCTGCATTATATACCATGTATATAACTGATGCTGAAAGGAGAAAATAAATGCCAGAACAAGCCATTTTCAGAAAAAATAGTGTATTAAAAGGCCTCATAATTATTTATTTTACATATCAAAAGATAGAAATAATTAGTATTTCCAGATTATTAATTATGTGATCTGAGAATCATCAATAGTTATTTCACTCACCATGCTGAATGTCCCTCATGTCTAAATGAAGGCTAGACATTAATATTCCAACAGCTTGAGATCTTTTGTTACTTAACAACTTGACAACCTGCCAAAAGAAACACAGCTATTATTGTCAATCTGCAGGATAATGTACAAGATATTTTGGATTACTAACAAAAAATTCAAGAAATAGTACTTTATATTCTATATACACATCTAAAAATGAGCAAATTTATTATTTTTAAAGTTTGCTTCTGCTGTATAAATCCATTATAACTGTAACTAACTGTGTCACCTAGTTGAATTTAATCCTAAGAGAGCCACTATAAAAGTTCCCCTAGTCTTCCTTCATCATTAGAATGCACACTTTCAACTTCACACTGATGTTACTAAGTGTATGAAACATGCTGTCAAATAAAAAAAATTCCAACTGTGTCTATCTTGGAATTGCTTTGGTTTCCAAAACCACACAATGATTTCCATCTTTGATGTAAGTTAAAACTGTGAGAATTTTTATTTTATTTGAATGTTTGACGTAGTAGGCGCCAATATGAATTTTATTTAAAAATCAAAATAACCACGTACACATTGGGGTTTTCTTTGATCACTTTAAGGAATATAAAAGGTCACAAACCTTTTTTGTTTTCAAAATAGGAAAAAAATCAAAATCAAGCCATCAAAAAGTCTTGCTTTAGGGGTTAAAATCAGCGATAAAAATAGACTTTCATACATGTTGGTTTTGCAAGTATAAAAGCAGCATGACTATAATTCACAGACTGTCTTCCACAGAGTTGTTTGAATTCAACTTGATGTACATTTTATATCATTGTTAGGAAAAGCAAGTAATGCCGGAAAAGGCCTCTTCTCTGTAAAACAATGTGATTCTAGATTAAATACCTTTCAGTGCAAGGATACAACCATTGCGTAGAAGAAAGAGGTTAATATTTAATCTACTTAGGTTGCTGAGTTTTACACTGTACTAAGCACACTGATGACACTTTGTGAGTCACTTGGAGGAGAAAAGAGAAGCCAGATAATTAGAACTATAAGATCAAGTTCTTTTTGCATTGCAGTCAGGAAGCATATACTTATTTTTTCAAGTTACACAGTCCCCGTTTTAGCACTAAGAGGCTGTATCATCTACAGCCTCACTGGCAAAATTATTTATAAATTAATTAATTGAAAAGAGATTAGAAGAAGTAAAATTAATTTAGCCAGAGTAAAGAATTTCATGATCCAATTCACATCATAAAAATTCATAAAAGTACCCAGAAGATATTTGCCCTGTGATTCATTGATTCATTGCCAACTTTGATACACTTAAATTTTCAAACACAGGTTTGTACACTGATGTTTGAGCAGCAGAAGAGAAGGAAAAGCCTTACCCAGAACTCTGCCACTGGAACTACTTAGGAAAGGAAACTTGAGAAACTCACAGTACTTATAGTATAGGTTTTCTGAGGATGTGGTTGGCTGGCCAATTGTTTAATTTTATTTTTTCCCTTCTTAAACCTTCATAACCATTGATTATGAAGATATTTCATCCTCTTTTCCTTATAGATGCCAAACTAGCTAGAGTGAAAATACAACTGTAGAAGCCCTGAAGATAAGGGGCTAATGTGTATGTCTCAAACACGGATAGCTGTGCAGCCAACTGAGAATCGTTGGTAATAACATGCTGTGAGAACTAAGAGGATGTGGCTGGAGAAGGGGCCATACAGGGGTAGGGCAGCACTTTTCTGGGACAAAAGTCCTTGTTCTGGCTCCTGGAAATAAGCACAACATGGTACAGTGCAAATGCAGGAATGAGGTCAAGAAAAGGGCATGGACTGTTGACCAAAAGCCAACCCAGTAGTGGGGGACCAAGGCAAGAGGGACTCCCGAAGCCCTCCAACTCATTTCCAGAATGGTCTAGAGGAACAAACTGTGCATGGTAGCTGATTTGCATAGAAAGCAAGAAACTTATGTCTAAATAGGTACCCCACGAAGCTCAGGCATGCATATCCCATGACTCTGGACATCCCATTATCTGGATTGACACTGGAGCAAGGACTGGTGATCTTTCTTTCTTCCTTTGTCTCTTTCTCCCTCCCTCTCTCTAATTTCTCTCTCTCACTCTACCTCTTTATTCAAAGCTCACAGCTGTGTGCTTATACTGGAAAATGAGGGAATAACATCAATTTCCATGACAAGTGTATTATTTGCTAATAAAACTTCATAAGCTTTTACAGAACTTCTGACTTTTGTCATTCCTTTTTGGCCACGAGCATCTGCGGACCTGCATGTTCCCTTCCTTTTTGGGGTGGGATGCCACAACAGCAAAAGTACTGCACATTGACTGAAAATTTTAACATTAGAAAACAAGTATGTCATAACTGTTGTTCACAAGGTCAAAGACCTAAATTGAAGGCATGGCTACTGCCATCACCTGTCAGAAATTAGCAAGAAATTCCTATGCAATTGTCTAATCTATGTAATACACTATTAGGAATTTAAAACTGAAATCAAATGGACTGAAATCGGATAGTCAGATTTTTCTGCATTCAAAGGGAAAACTAATGTATTTCAGAAAAATATAATTAGGATATCCTGCACTAGTCTTCTAATAGGCTATAATAACTAAATATTTTTTAAATGAAACATAAATTTCATTTAAGTCTGGAACTGAGATAAAGCTGGGTCAATATGAGATTTTCTTCTTGTAAAGAGAAGCTGTTATTGATTTACTTCTTTGCAGCTACAAAAGGATTACAGAATAAAGTAGATCTTGGGTAGCAAGGCATGGATCAATCTTTCTAACAATCAAGTTGCAATGAACATCTCTAATAACAATCCAACAAGTATCTTGTATTCTATAAGAAAAAAAAATGCGGGTACAAAATTTCAAAAAGAAACAGAATCTCTTCCACTGGTTTTGCTACCAAACCATGCTTGCAGAAAAGGTGGAGCAACACAAAGAAACAAAGTGGTATGTTACATAACGAAAGTTCAAAACCTTTTACTTAAAGTTGTGTATTCCAAACACCAAAAAGACTGAATTTGGTATGGAAGATGTTGGGGAAACTGTTGATTCCAGCTCCCATCATTATTGTTCAGGTCTGAAACATCTCGTATTAATAGCATAACTTAAGCTTGCTAATATCAACATATAGTGGCAGTCCTTTGTTGCCTTTATTACGAACATGAAAACTATCCCAAAGCTGACAAATAAAGTGAATTAAAAATCAAATGCAAACGCATTGCAAAAGTCCTATCAGAAAACAACAATAGTTACACAAAGTGGCAAGAGCGCATCTGAAGTTAAGTGTGTACATTTCCTGTCACTCATATTCTGCAAAAATGAAGTAGAAATAAAACTGATGCAGGATATTATGTTGTCCAGGAGCAAAATAAAACAAAAGAAGAAATCTGAGAGTGAAATAGCTTTGTTAAGTGGTCTTCCACAAAACAAAGTTACAACTGCATTCAGATGTGAACCTACCTAGAACCAGCTTGACCTTTCCAAAGGAAGCAGAACTACACTGATCTCTCTTGGAGGCCCAAAGACCAGGGATGAGCTGGAGTCTGTTCTTGGGAGTCTCCCACTTCTAATTCAGCACCCACGTACTATATTATATTCGCTTCAAATTGTGAAATCATGGTTTCTATTTTCCATCAGCATTCTAAAGCTCAGACAGCAACTAAGATCAGGCTTATAAATGTAACAAGGGGACCAACACTAGAGAAAAAAGAACCAAATATATTAACTATGTTATTATCAGGCAGGCTACAGCATGATTCCTGTCAATGCTGACCAGACTTAGTGACCTAGTAAATCCCTTCAAGTCCTGGCTTAAATATTAGCAGGAAAAAGAAGCTGCTTTTTCTGAAAGTGAGCCAATAGACAGGAGAATAATTATTTGCTGAGTGCCACATTTTGACAGTGATCAGAAAGGAAACAAAACAAAAAAAACCGCTGTCCCCATGAAGAATAAGTTATCTTTGCTGCCAAAATTCTGAACCGCGATGATATCAAAAGAGTGACAAAGAGCATGGGTGTCAGGTGAATGGGTGCAGAACAGCAACAGATAAAGCAATTTCACATAGCAGCTACCAACTTTGTCTGGTTTTATTTAAAATGTAGGGTTTATGTCAACTTTTACACTAATCTCTATTATGCAGTTCATTCCCATTTCAGTCAATTGCATGAATACTAGAGTTTCCTCCAATAGAATGGCTCTAACAATACAACACTAATTCAAAAAATATGAATATTAGCATAAATGCCTAAAGCAATTCCCACATTTAAAAGTAAAACAATAAAATAAATCAGCTGCATAGTCTAGGCCTACAGGGTACAGACGAGTGACGCCATTTAAAGGCAGAACAACAAAAGTTCGATAAACCCAATCTCTACAAGATCTAAAGCCTCAGACACAATACACAGCTCCTTTTTAGTTTAGATTCTGGAACTCTGCTTTAAACAAATTTTAAAAAAATAAATAAAAAGGAAGCTAGAGATATTATCTGCAGCCTGAAGTCTAGGACAAACTTTCTAATTGTTGAGTGGTCCTCATTGTTGAGCAGTAAACAAACTACATGCCAAATTTGTTCCTGATTGTTTAACACAAGCAAAAACAGTCAAAGAGATATTCAGTGAGAGGTAATGCAAGACACATGTTTGATGAGAACCCCTAAGCAAAAATATGAAGATTCCCTTTCCCCAGAATAATATTTAGCTAATGCATGGAGTTTTTCATTGATTCTTGCTTTCTGGTTCTGATTGCGACTGCCAGCGTTTAGTAAAATTATCCCAAAGCTCTCACTGGTTGAGAAAAACTACTGTACATTACACGAAGTCATATGCAGGAAACTCCACTTTACAAAGGCCTATCGCTTATACATGTTGCAGAGAAACAAAGTTCCAAATAAGATGCTAAGAGACAGGATCAGGGCAGTAATGCAGTCACCTTCTCATTAGGCATTGTGACAAGAAGTCTCTTCTGCAGAATCAAGTGTATTCCAAGTGTAAAATGGGCAATCACAGAACTGGACCCATCATATCTTTCCCATGTATATCCTTCTTAAAGGCATAGCAGAATAATACTGTGATTTAACAGGTGGGGAGTTTTAGTCAACCTTTGATTTGCCTTTTTTTAAAGGTAAATCCGGAAGTAATTTCCGACTAGTAATGGCAATTGTGAGAGTGGAAACGGACTACTTCAAGTAGTCCCTTGTAGTGAGGTCACTTTGGTATAATGGGAGATCAAACACTTTTCCTTACAAGAAACCTACAAAAAAACCCCAAACCCCCAAAACTGACACCCAGTCCTGGGTGTCCAACAATATATCCATGCTGGTGGTGCATAATGATTTAACTGAACTCACAGAACATCAATAATAAAGCATAATTTTCAGCACCTCTCTGTCTCCTATCCCAACCAAAACTGAAAATCCCCACTGCAAATTAGCTGGTTTCGTTCTGCACTGAAGATTTTCATAATCTATATCTTTCTCTTTGTCATACAATTCTAGATGAAATTTGTTGACATATTATGCAAATCAATGCAGCCAAGCAGTCATGTCTGAAGCCTTATGCTTGAGGGTAAAGATTAAACACAATATTTACTTTTCATTCATTTTCTCTATTACCCTGCTGTATTATTTCATAAATAAAACTTTTACCAATATGGATGAGAAACAGTTCATGCCCTTTTGTGTTGTTTTATCACTAAAATAGCACTGTTTGAAAATAATATCATAAAGCTGTTACTGTAAGAGTAACCTTTTACTAAGAGATTGCTACCCCAGTTAATATTCATCATTTATGACATCAGGTGAAAAACATACTTAGATTGCTTAGATTCAGATATACGCTAGTTAAGGTAGATAAGCATTGTGTTCCTCAACAGGAGGCTGAGCAATAGTAAAATGTCCCTTACTGAAAAATAAGAACAATGTTCTAACTTTAAGGACTGGAGAGGCATTTTATTTCTAGAGGTATTCTCTTACCACAGCTATTTGATGTCCAACTTGAAAATTCAAAAATCCTGAAATCATTACCTAAACTGTTTTATTGATACACATTTTTTACATCTAAGGCTTTTGAAATCAGATGAAATTTTAGTAACCTATTATTTATATTCTGGGCTGGAAATTGAGATTAAAATCTTAATGTCAATAGATTAATAGTAGACTTTCCACATGAGAATATCTTTAACATTTTTTTCATTTACATGATAGATTATAAACACATGGTCTGTGATTGAAAAGTTCATTGCAGTTACACGTATAATATTTTCCAAAAGTACAGTGAGAGGATTATCAGCAAAGCTTCTAAAATGACTTCAAAAGTTAGGAAAGTAATCTATGCAAGTCAGCTCAGTCCATTCTATATTGTTATTATGCTGACAGTGATATCAAGATTTCCTGATTACGTACCATTTTTCCACTGAACCCATTCAATGTTCACTGGCCAACATTTGCTATGCAAGTGTATTCTTAATATTGCATTTGCCATCATTCTTGGGTATGTGGCCTTAATCATGAGACCTTTTCTTCCTGCTTCACTAATTATATGTTTTTTAAGTGCTGCAACAACTTATACGAAGAATTTTTTTAGATAGGTAACAGCTTAATTTAATAATTAAGGTCATTCCACACGGTCCACACTAGCTATGGAAAGGGTTCTATGAAAAAGACTATCCAGCCACGTACTCAAAATTAGTGTTGTAACTAAATGGTGCAGCTGAACAAGACACAAGAGTGTGTTTTACCCTCTGCTTGGGTCAAACACCACAGGTTTGATGAGATCAACTATTTGGTCATCCAGGGTCATCCAGGCCAAGGACAACCCGGTCTCACAAAAAGTTTCTGAGTGAAATTATTTCAGACAGAGGTGACACAGAATCACAGCTAATATGTTCTATATTTTCAGCTGTCATATCTCCTCAGTTCTTCACTCCTTCCCCAGTTTCTTTTCTTACTCTTTGTCTCCCTCCTCTTGGCCCCTGTTTTCCAAACTACCAGTAAACAGTTAGAAAAGAATCTTCAGGATTGTACCTTAGGTCCCTCCTAAGCAACAGGAACAGACCTATAACCTGTAGAGTGGCAAAATTTAAGAAACCCTTTATACAACTAACTAACTCTCTCTATATATATGTATATATGCTAAAATTTCTCCATAATTCAAGTCTATGAAACTATGAGAACATGAGCAAAAACAGACTTTGTTTTCTTTCTTAACATTGGCAAAATGAAGGAGACACACAAATTGGGAGAAAAAAACCCAACCCAACAAAACTTGCAGCCTAAAGAACTAAATTTTGGCAGTTGTAACATGGACTTGTAATGAAAGTCAGACCACTTTAATAGGTAGTAATGGCAGTCCCACCTACAATATAGCCTATAAAGGACTTTCTTTGAAGATTTAGTAGGCATTCTCATTGAGTGAGCCTGCACACATTTACAGCAGCTGAGAATTTGATATATATGCATTAACAGAGCATAATAAATCACAGTTTTTGCCATAGCACTAAATAAGAGACAGTAAGAATAAAATCAGCTGCATTCACAAATAAATATTAACACTTCATTCTTTCTCTTTTTTTAAAGTTCTGGAATGGATTTATATGTGGCCTTGTGCCCTTCAGTCAATGCTAGATATAATATTGATTTTTTTTTTTTAAAGCTTTATAGATTTATATCATATTACTTGCAGATGATCATGCTGAGAAAATAATTGCAACCAATACTTGGGTAGCGTGAAATTAACTCATTCATTAACGAAAAAACCCCAAACAACCTAGAACAGTAAGAATAATTTTACCACTTTAAAAGGGTTCACTATTCAGAAATAATTATATCATGCACATCTATATACATACACAACAAACATATGCATATACTCTATAGCTTAGAATATAAAAAGCCCTGCGTGCAGAACAGCAGTGTACTTCAAAATAATTAATCTTTCACCCACTAAAACATCCAAAAACTATCAAATCTTTCTACAGATTAGCTAGAATTCCCCCTCCTGCTATGTGGCCTTCCCTGTAAATACATTTTTATATCAGCTTACAATAAAAACAGTTTTATTACAATCATATGTTTACACAGAGTACCAAATATTTTATACATTTGAAAGTTATCTGTACATATTTTCATGCCTACTATTTCCAGTGCAGCCAGTACTTTACATCCAATCTCTCTAAGCAATGCATTCACTCAGCAGACCCTGCACACCAATGCAAGGAGCAAAACCAATTGCCAGACAAGAGCATTTCTGGAAAGCAGCAGAGTGAGGGTCCTGGTTCTGTTCTATACAGTGCTTCTTCATAGCTCAACAGGTGACAGAACACATCTGCTTTACATAACGCGTCCCTGTAAAAATCACTACAGAAACACCATTTGTAAGATCTTTACAACACCCGTAACTATCATTGAGGCCATGTAAGTCAGTAACCACTTAAACAGCACTTGGTGCTCCCTATAAAAACATACTTGTGGAATTACAGCCATGCTTTCCCTAAATAACTGTTTCTACTGCTAAACATGGATGGACTTCATTATCCAAGTGTTTACTGCAGTATAAATGAAGAGAATTTAAAAAATGAAGTCCTGCATTCCAAACTGCTGAGAGAGTGTATGTGGAATATATTTGTGAAGCTGTTCTATTTCAATTGTCTCATCTCAGTACTCTGAAAAGCCCAAACTGGATTCTCACACATCAATATTTAACTCTGACATCTGCAATAAATGATAGCTCTAATTGTACTTTTAATGAAAGCCTGGGATTATCTGTTTGGTCAATCTTTCCTCCCCAGATACTACAGTTCAACAAGTCAGACTTCTCTATTAGTCAATTTCTATTTTGGAGAGCAGTACATTTGTTTGATCATCAGAGGAAAAGAAACAGAGGATTCTCTTCTGTGAATTGGGGTGGCTCACAGGAACGTTTGTCCTAGATGACAGCAGCAACTTTGATTGCCTTAAACTTCTGTGTGGAAATTTCTGTCAGGAACAACTTGTTCTTTTCAAAGGAGTTAAGAACAATCAGTTGTCTTAATTTAGCTTTAGCTATATTTTTTTAATTTACTGAAAAAATATCTAAATTTTCGGCATTACAAGAAAAATAAATACTTAGTATTAAAATCCACATCTAATATTTGTTCATAATCACTGTCTGCCTTTAAGCTCTCTTTATGTTACAGAAGCAAACCGTCACACTTTCTACCCAGAGATTTTATCACCAAACCTTATGAAATGTGCAGGTACTAACAGCATCACGTATACCTTTGCATTCTTTTTTTTACTGAAAGCTATGATAGTAATTAAGCTAAGAATAACCATTAAAAAGGGCTTTATCTAGAAGGAGGAAAGAGGAGCAAAAGTCTTGCACTTGGGAGATTTGCTGCAGGACAGCAAGGCAGCAGCAGAATCGTTACATTTCCTCCCATCCTAGATGGTACAACCTAGTATTGCACAGTGGTACCTGTATCTGCACTATCCTTCCCACCCATCCAGAGAAAGGTTTTATCCAACACCTTGAGATAATCATCGTAACTTCATTACCAGTTCTGTTGCCTGCAGCAGGTTGTCAGCACAGTAAAGCACCTGCGTGTTCATGTTGCTGACCAAAATGTGTCTCTGGGGCAAGATCTGCAGAACTACTAGGTGGAGAGGTCATGCTCAGATATAAGATCTAGTGAATGGAGATTATAAAGAGTCCCACTGTGCACCCAATGTGGAAAAAACCTGGATGTCAAAAGATGATGGAAAGAACAGCCTAGCTTTGAAGTAAGTACAGGAATATGAAACTAAAATAAAACAAGAACTTTGACTGTTTAGGATCCTACACAAGACCATTCCCCTCTATGGCCTGAAAGCTTAACTGAAAATTACTTAACGTACCACCACAATTTGATTTTTACACAGATACCAAGAAGATTACAGTTAATTAGTCATGTAAATATTCAGATTCAATTCCTTTACTCTGGGGTTTAAACTTCTAAATTTTAAAGTATGCTTCCCATTTTTATTGTATTGTACACCATTCTTTCTCAAGAAACTGGTTTGATTAATGTTGGATTTTTCCCAACAGCACTTGTCATGTCTATATACATATACTTGTATGTATAAACTTCATATTCTTTATATACATAAACACAACACAAACTTAGAACTGTTCTGATTGGTACAACATTAGGACTTAGATTCTGAAACATAATTTTTCTCTGAAGTCATGGTAATTCATATGCAATTCATTATTTAATGTATAAAATTAATCAAAATAATTTATATACTACTCCTTGCACATCTGCAGTCAATTTCAAAGCGTCATATATGCACATAATTATTTTGGTATTATTTTTGTTAAAGTGGATAAAGCACAGATATTTTTAAGAAAATACGTACTTGAAAAGTAGTTTATGAAAAAAGAAATCTTCAGTCTTTAACATGTACAGCTTTGAAATCCATTCTACATTCTCTTTTTTTCTTATTTTTCTGTTGTGTGTATATATTATACGGTAACAATTCCACACCAGGCATAATTCATCTCAGCTGCATGCAAAAATCTGTCTTAATGTAAAAAAACCAGCCTAGAAAAGATCTGAAATTAAATGAGTACTCACTTGTTTAGTCTTTGTTTTTGTAATGGTGTCCGAAATGGGTTTCTTCCTCTCTTTAACAGCTGTTTTAGAAAACAGTTCTTCAAATTCATGATAATCTATGGAAGGCTCTTCAATTTTTTCCCACACAAGTGAAGCACTAGAATCTCTAAAGTTAAGCAAAAGACCTATGTAGGGCAATGTCAAACTAAATAAGGTCATTAATGGAGAAATTAAGAACATAAAATATCAGCAATTTAAAAGTTGTTGCCTAAATGCTACTAGCAGCATTTTGATAAGAACTACTATAGATTCTCCCTCATACGTCTGTGTTTGCTTTTTTGTTCACACTTGGTATAGTCAGGCTTATTTATATTCACCCACTCTACATACATAGGAATAAAAATAGGCTGTATATTGGCTATAAAACATACAGACATGGACAGGAAGAGAAGTAGAAATAGACAGTTATTTGCAGACCAACTGTGCGACAGTGGCAAGGACTTGAAAAGAAGGAATAAATTCATCATTGAATAACAGCAGGTGGGGTTTATAATCACTACTCAGAGGCAAAAAGAAAATATTTATAAGGAAACTTCTTTTCATGACCAGTAACGATCTTTTACAAATTTAAAAAAACCATCAACCACCAAAACCAGGTACATCGAAGTCATAAAGGGCTATCAGAATTGCTTTATGAAAATAAATTGCAGATTGAATCTGAGTCTGCTGAGTGTACAGGGTGAATAAAAAAGGATTTATAGGTCATTGAAGAAAGCAAAGAGGAGGATAGAATGCGTTCAGCATACATTCATCTAGAAGGAAGACACTACCAAAACCTGCAAGCTGCTCCAGAGAGACCAATGCTACTCTGAAAGTTGAGGGGAACCACAAATACGACATTTTAAAAAAACATTTCGCAGAACACTTGATGGCACACACTTACCCCCAGATCTCTGATCAACATGGGATATGTAACCCCAAAGGACACTGAAAGCACTACTCTCACAGAGCTTCCATGAGCAAATACCTCTTGTGCACTTCAAATGAAACGGGTACCCTATTTACATATCCAATTGCATATACAATCCTGTTTGCACCCATGTTCTCCCAGAGACCTGCCTAGCAGTAAAGACTTCTGCTAATGACAAACAACACTTTCGAGACAGCCATAAAGCAAAAACACCACTCTGTACACAACTCTATGACTTACCTTTTGCTGTGAAGCTGAATTCTTGTCCAGTAAAGAGGCTTCATTGGCCGAGAGGGCTCTATCACATGTTTCCTGCTCCCTTTCTCCTGATTCATCCCCATTGCAAATAAACCAGATGGTAATGGAGGAGGCAGAAAACCACAGCCCTGTGGGACTGCTGGGTAAGTGCTGCCCTGGACTGCTGCTGGAAGGGGTGGTGCACTTCCAGGCAACGGTGGTGGGGCTGGAGGAGGCATCCCCAACCCAGGCAAAGGAGGGGGTGGTGGAGGGACAGCAGCACCAGGCGGAGGTGGTGGAGGGGGCACACCTACACCAGGCAGAGGTGGTGGAGGGGGCACAGCTGCACCAGGCAGAGGTGGTGGAGGTGGTGGAGGGGGCACAGCTGCACCAGGCAGAGGTGGTGGAGGGGGCACAGCTGCACCAGGCAGAGGTGGTGGAGGGGGCACAGCTGCACCAGGCAGAGGTGGTGGAGGGGGCACAGCTGCNCAGAGGAGGAGGTGGGGGAGGGACACCAGCCCCAGGTAAAGGTGGTGGTGGTGGAGGGGGAGGTGGGATACCCCAACCAGGCAGAGGAGATGGAACTCCTGCTCCAGGCAAAGGTGGTGGTAGAGGTGGTGGAGGGTATCCAGCACATGGGAGGGGAGGAGCTGGAGGTGGCATCGGTATCTCCCCACTTGGCAAATGTGGAGGAGGAGGGAGTGATGACATCATGGCACCTGGGAAAGAGTGGTCCAGGTGTGGCGCTACTGAATCAGCAGAAAGAAGGGGTCCTGAGCCAGGTAGGGGTGGTGGGGCGGGTACTCCTGCCAGAGACATGGGAGTAACAAAGGAAGGGCCATGTGCTCCAGAGAGAGGGGCAGCCTGTCCAGTCGCTGGCAGTGATGGGGGAATGCTACATGTGGGCTCTGGGGGCAAAGAAGGGGGATGTTCACTACAAGTCACAGCTACAGTACTTAGAGGCTGATGGGAAACCGACTTTTCAGTCTCTCCTTCCAATGCAAGGGATAAGTCAGCTTTGGGTCCTGGAAGAGGTGACTGCGGTATACTCTGTACTGATTGGCTTGCATCCAGTGGCACTGAGATTAGCTTCGGTGACAGAATTAAGGAGATTTCAGAACAAAATGTGGGCTGTAGTTCTAGAGCTGGCAATTTCTGAGTTGGCCCTTCGCTTTTGCCCCCTTCTAGGTGCGGTGGGGGTGGCTGTGGCAGTGCACCGGCTGAAGGCATTGTGTGTGTAAAATAATCCTCTGTTGGTGATGTTTGTACAGATCTTGCCTGTGACACAGTCCTGGGTGTGGTCTCCTCTTCATTCCTTTGAAGAGTCACACTGCTGAGTTCCCCAGAGTCTGCGTGCGTGCGCTCATTTTCCTGCTCCCTCCCAGCAGTCTGTACCTCCGCGGCAGGGAACTGTTTCTCTAGTTCTGCAATTTTTGTCCTCAGATCCTCAATAGTTTGCTCAAGTCGTTGGATGACACTGGCACGCTCCTCAGATTTCACCTCAAAATCATCCTTTCAAAGAAAACAAATAATAAGCACAAAAGAGGATAACATTCATCACTATATAAAAAATTAAATTTAGATCAAGAACACTGGTATTCCAGAGGTTCAAAAATAAGCTAGTTCTCTTACTGCTTTGAAAAGTGAGGAATAATTTTGGCTAGCTACATTTTAAGTGGAAGAAGACAGTTTAGGAAAATTACTTGATTCAGTATGACACTACCTTTATCAGTACAAGCAAATTTTAGTCTGTGATGATACTTTTCAAACCCAAAAATCATTAGCAACCCCTCCCTCCATGCACATATCCTGATCAAGAAAACAACCAACCGCTGAGCACAAGTACTCATTTGCCTACACACGGATATGCAGACATGGTGGTGGGAGGGCTCAGCATTACTTTAATTCTGTTAATTGAAAAAAATGTTAAGTGTTTCTTCAAAGGGATGCACTGTGCATAACAGACTCGACATATTATTGACTGCTGGGTTTCAATCTACGCCTTAATGATACAGCACAGATCAGGAATGCAGAACACAACAAATGTTCTCTTTTGGAAAACAGCTAATCTCAGAACAAAATAATTATGCTTTTCTCTAGCCAGCACGACTGGGGAAGAAAAGAAGTAAGACAAAACTAAGGCAGAACTTACCTCCCACCCCCAATTTATGACTCCTCTGCCAAGTGACAGACTGTGATAGGAAAGATTCCTGCCTGGAATGGTTATTCTGTATTTAACAGTTTTCACATTTTTTATCTCTTTCTCTAAAGCATTTGATCCTGCTTGCTGTAGACTGAGCAGAGGAACCACTGGCCTTAAAAGGCACACTAATTCCTACATTTTTAAAGAAATACCAGTAAAAACTGTACTAAATGTAATGCGTATGTGCTTTGATCCAAATCTACCAGTAGAAGCAACCTTGTCCAAAAATAGCCATTTGTGCTTATTCAGGAACAAGAAACAGGAGATTGACATGACTTTAGAATACAAAATCTTCTAATCAAGAAATTATTTTCTAGCTGCATGCATTAACTTTTTGGTACTTTTGTTTTTTCTTTAAATTTGGAGTATTGGTCAACACTTCAAACATTTAGTTGAATTAAGTTGGTCATGCAACAGGTTTCACAAGGGGTTACAGCAAAACTTGTTTAGTGCCTTTTTATTCCCTTTTATAAAATCATGCATCTCGGATGAGACTGTAGGCTTACTTCATAGGAGATATTTCAAATATTCAGATCATAGGTTTTGTAAAGAAGCCTACAAATAAACATTCAATACCTGATATACTAATTGCCATGATTTGTTTCAGGAAGATGTTTTTCTCATCTTTTGACACATGAAACATTTAAAAGTAGTTTTTCTTCCTGGAAAATGAAGTTATAACTTCCAGCTGGGGATTATTAATAAAATATAATGTTCATTAATACTTCAAAAAAATGTTTCTGTACAGAATTGACTTTTGGACATAAAATTCCTATTTCTTATTTATCTTAGAATTTCTTAGCTGTCCTAAAGCAATCCCAGAAGTAAAACAGGAACTACTATGTTTAAACCAAATATTGTTTGGTTTTGAAGCACCTTTATCAGAAAACTTACAGTCTCTTACATTGTTTGAGCTTTCTGGAACAGCAGTTTGAACCAAAAGTTATGTATTACAACCAGGTCTCAACAAAAAGGTTGAAGAGAAATGTAAAACAAAGAAAGGAACATGAAGAAATGAATTGTGAAGGAATTAACATAGTAGACATATAAACAGACAGTAATATTAGAAGGCTGAAAAAGACATTTCCATTACAAATTACTCAGGGTACTTCACTCTTTTCAGTTTTCCTTTAATAACTTTGTAGCAGCAACAGTTTTGTTGAAGAATTTCTTAATAAAGGAGAAATACAATATTGCTTATCCCTTTGTTTTATCTGCTGTTATCCCCCTACCAGTCACCTGCAAATACAATAAGGCCTATCAATTTTTCAAAAGGCAACACTATCAAAGGAAATGTGTTGCTAGGGTCATTAAGGCCACACACCAGTTTTCAGCTGAGATCAAATCCAGTTTCCCCAGACTGTAATTCTCCTAAGCTCCCATTTTACACTGTAAGAACACTCCAGCAAGGGTTTTATAAGAGATACAGCAAATTCATTTCTGCCATAAACAAACTGAAGCCAACAGGATTAGACACAATATTCAATGGCTCTGAAGAGATTTGCCTTAACAGTGGCTGATCTCAGAATAGGTCGCTGTTTTAGAAACTCATTTACCAGGGAGATTGGATTCAACTTTTAACAAGAAAAAGAAGTAATTCTTGAACACTGAAATTCTACCTCAGCTACAGAAAAAATCTAGAATTCACCATTCTACAAGACAATTTACCCTGCAGATAATGACATCTCTTTCAAGAGAAGAAATATTTTTTTAAGTTTTTAAAAAATGGGCAATCAAGTGAACTGAATTAGCCATTCAGACAAGAAATGAAAATGCATTGATGAATTAAAGGGACTGTTTAGCCTATGCCCTAAGAAACAGTGTTTCTGCTCTCCTCAAGACATGGCATTTCAAACAACCTGATGATTTCCTATTCTGTTATACCTAACAATCACCAACATATCCAGGTTTTCATAGAAACAGCATTAGTATGAACAAACAAGACTTTGATGTGAATGAAGAGATATTTATCCAGAGGAAATGATGTACTTAAATTTATTTGGTTTAAAAAACAAAGAAACCAAAAGCAAAACAAAACACAGACCCAGTATTTATGTGTTTCACTAATTATTTTGGATAGAGATATTTTTCATTTAGACTTTTAAGATGCCCTCAGAGTAGTTTAATTAGATTTTTGTCTTTCCCCTAGTTTAAAGTCTACCTCTAGATCCTAAAGGGCTGAATCAAACAAACGTAAGCCACTATCGTCAACAAAGAAGGAAATCAAAACTATATATAAATCCAATCAAAAATGTAAATTATACAATTTTCTTAGAAGAATAAGCAAGAGAATACCTAATTTTTCATACATGTAAAAGATGGTCAAAAGCTGTTGACAAGGACTAGAAGACCGAGATTAAAAACCTACACATAATGAAAAGAAGTTTCATTTTCAATCCAGGGGACAATTCCACAGCAGAAACCTATTGGGTTTAAAAGAGATATGAGGAAACTCTGTCTTGCCTAGAGTTCTTACCCAGGACCCAGGTACTGTGGAACAGTCTTCTTTCTGTAAAGAAAGAAAGAAAGAAAGGTGGAAGCTTAACCCTTGCTTTATCCCAGTGGCTTGAGTATGAAAGAGTGAGCAGGAAAAAACATTTGAGAGGTGCATGGCTATAGAACAGTGCCCAGCATTTTTCAGTGTTCCAGGTGCAATGAGTTGGATGCTCAATCTGGGACTGATGTCCTCTTTGTGTTGCTGTTGCACTGATGGGCTTGTTTGTACACTGCTCTGGGAATATTTGCTTTACTGGCTAAAGGTTGTACACTTGAATCTGCACATGTACATTACATCCAATTCATTCCAATCTTGTCATGTTTTCCACATGTGCACATCAGATGTCCAGCATAAAGCTGATCTGTATAGACAGAACATGTCCAGGAGCTTCAAACATGTAAAAGATCAAATTGCAGCTACCTCCTCCTACAGAGCTGGCAAGCTGGTTTCTCAGATGAGTGACTGAAACCTATAGATCTGTCTATAAGTAAATTTCCAGGCAGAAAAAAATCACACATCTGTAAAAGTTAGCCCTAGTCTAGATGCATATGTAGAAACACATATATGTGTGTCTGTATTATATATTTGTCTGTATCTATCTATCTATCTATCTCAGGTTTCATTCACTTATATACTCTATGAACTGCCATAGTGTATCTTTTTCTTTTGAAAATAAACATAATGGCAGTTCTTAACGTTAATTTTGGAATATTTGGAAAATACAGACCTATTACTGTTTAGTTTTCAAAGTGAATACCTTATACTATTACAAGCCAAAAGGTTGCGTCAGCAGTTTGATAGTTTTCAGCAATTTGTCACTTAGTGTCATGAAATTTCCTCTCTGGATGGAATTCATATTTAGATGATAAGATAGTATTTGCTTTGATTTTTTTTTTCCCAAAAACCTTAACCTTTTCATTTCTCTACATCACAAGGCATGAATCACAGTCTATGCTGCTACCTAGTTGCAAGAACACACAGGAAATAGAAGCATACAGTTAAACAGGATTAAGAGGGCAAAATAAGAACCCTCAGGTCTTCCAGTAAGTGCACCTGGGAACACCTGGTAGTACTAGCTGTGTACAGTTACTTGGAAGGATGCTCTTTCCAACTGCTCTGTTAATAAATGCCTCTTTTCTACACAAAGTGAAACATTTTTGAACACGCACGCTCACCGAATGGCACAAAGTAGAGCCACAGTTAGAATTTAATTCAGTCAGAGAAATGTGATCTCTATTCAGGTTTCTCTCTTTAAAGCTGTCTCATTTTCAAAGCTACTTCTTGCAACTGCAGATCAACCTTAAGAAAAGGAGACACAACATTTAACAGGCATTTTTAGTGCTACAGTAATTGGCAAATGAGAGGTACTGGTGGAGACTTCTTTTGCATTCAAACAAAATAGCATCCATCTAATTAATTCTCACATTTCACTTAAAGCCCATTGCAGCATTTTATTTTTACAGCAGTTGAAGCTGAGTCAAAAGTTGGCAAACTTGCCAATAGCATCAGGGAGAACTGCAGAAGGAGGAGAATTAGTATTGGATAGCAGTTTCTTCCTCAGACTACCTGATTAAATCTTTTTGGGAGCAGCTTTTACTACACTGAAGTTGCACATATGGGAACAAGGGATACATGTTTTCACAACAGTCCATGTTTTTTCCTACAACCATACGGAAACATGATGCACAGCTCTCCAGTACAACAATGAGCAAGCAAGCCCTGGAACAAAAACAGTGTAGTGCATTGCCCTGCCTGAAGTCATAAACTTTATTTGGTGAATGTGACCTAGTCTCCCACTCTGTGACACATTGCAACCGATGGATCACACCAGCCTGCACTATGCTGGCAATGGACTATGTAGCTCTTCCTAACCTAAAGAGCTGGGACATGTCTAATCAACCAAGTGGTTTTGTGATAACCTATCACATGTGACAAAAAAAACCACCAAACCCAAACCATGACATGCAGAAATCAATAACTATTGAAATTCAAATCGTTCAAATAAACAAACACAGGATCAACAGGGGGGAACATACACCTTTGAAGAAAGATGCATGCATTGCAACTGCCAACTTGGAAAGCTGGAGATCAGAGGAAAAAGAGCTTTGTTGAGATTAGTTTCTTGAAGTTTCTGTTCCTGAACAGTTTGAATTCCTTATCCCTGGGCTAAGTGCCTTTCAGAGGATAAGATCTCAGTTCTTTACAGTATCCATTTTAATAAACAATCAACTTAAGATACATCAAAGATTAAAAGCGTTTTCTCTCTTTAAGGTGCAACTCTTTCGTAGAATAAAACCTTAGCTTATCCCCAAGTTTTGCTACAATAGGAACCTCAAAAGAGTTTTTGTAGACTACAGACAAGACAAGGTAAAATAAAATCTCACAGAGCCACTGACCGCCTTAGGAGATGCACAGCAGTCCAGTTACTGTAGTCTTACATTATATTACTTTTAACCAGCACAGATAATATCTTTCAGCCTGACTGTCCAGGCTAAAAAACCAACCAAAAAGCCCCTCTCAAGTCTTGAAAGTTTCTGTCCTAACATAGCTGAAATTTCATTATTAGGGAGGCAGGAAACAATACAGCAATAAATAAGACTTCAAACAAGCTTTACCCATCCACCCAGAAACTGGTTAAACTGCTCTATCACTCACCCAGTGTAAAACAAATATGTAAATGAGAATGGGCATTGAAAGCAAAGAAAAATAAATGTTGAACTTTATTAATGTTAATATAACCTTATTTTACCTGTTTCTGATATCTTTTATTTATTGTGCTATGGATTGCTAAGAGACTGCTAGAGTGTAATTAACTGTGCAGATGAAGAGATAACTAAAACCCAGCCATGTATGTCGAAGTCCATAAGCAACAGGTACCTTAAGAGTCCCAGATTTCCTTAAAAGTTGGGATAAAAACTGTCTGGATTTATTTTCTCCTCAATATATAGACTGCTTATTGAAATGCCTATCACGTGATGAGTTGCTTCCTTTCTTCTATTGCCTGTGTTTGTTCTAAAGAATTTCAAGTATGAATCTAAAATGTTTTGTTAGTTTTCCCGTGTATCCAGGCCAAGACAACCATTCATCTCATTCTGTTAAAAGACAAAATCTGGCATACCTTGAACATTACTGCATTGACATATTAGAGAAAGGTGTTGAACTTTTTCACACCAGAACCTTCCCTGATTTTCAATTCTACCGGAAAATGACCAGCAACCTGGAATGCAGTCACTGCGCAAACTAACGAATTCTTTCATTATTTCTGTGCTATTTATATGCGAAAACTGTAAGCCTTTATGCTAGAAATAACAGTAAGTATTCTATGACCCAAAATGCAAACATTAATAGTTTAAATTTGAAGGAATTGGAACACCTTTAGTCTCTAGAAGGGGAGATCAAAAAAGCTAATGATTTTCCAGGTGAACTTTGCCACATCCTGATACGCAACTGTCCAGAGTATGACACTTCTACAGAGTACTTGCCCTTTTTATCCAAGAGTTCAGCCAGACCACAAAATGGGAGGTTCACACATTGCTTTTGTTTTAGGCTTCCAGCAGGGAATAAGCAGCAGAAAATATCCACAAGTAAGAATAAATCTTTGTAGATACTCTGAAGCATGACCCTACTACTCACGACAGAAAAGATTTGGAGAACTAGAATGAGCTTTCACAAATGTAGCCACAAACCTGCTGAAGGCAGTGGCTTGAATGTCAGTCATCTTTAACTCTCTAAATGTGTGAAGCAAATCTGTATCATTTTGAGTGAAAGAACCTTAAATAAAGTCAATCAAAATCAAGTAATCAAAACCGAGCTTTTTGTATCTTTAGAAAAAGCTGAATACTGGTAGCATGGAGAAATTACCCTTTCGGGAATACGTAAGTTAGTTTTTATCAATAG
The DNA here is from genome assembly GCA_013397565.1 of Ptilonorhynchus violaceus. Classification (NCBI taxonomy): domain Eukaryota; kingdom Metazoa; phylum Chordata; class Aves; order Passeriformes; family Ptilonorhynchidae; genus Ptilonorhynchus; species Ptilonorhynchus violaceus. The sequence goes on along the minus strand of VZRJ01005113.1, from coordinate 1,357,576 downwards.
TTTTGGGCTTGTTCTCTAAAGAATAAATACAAAGAAAAACATGTATCCAAAATACAGAAAAGGAAAAAAAAGTGACTTTACTGCTTTTATTTATACCAATTTAAAATGGAAAACCTAATGATAACTATCTTTTGGTCTAAATGCACATAGAAGATAAGCTGGTTTGTATCCAAAGAGTAGAAATTATTCTCAGCTTTACTCTTAAGTACTCATTCAGGTTTGGCAGTATATCCTGGTTATGGTTGTTTATTTTTTTTTTGTTTTTAAATTATTTAGGGCATTTCTGAGTCAAAGTAATATTTATTTTTACCAAGAAAATAATTTCTTATCTCTCTTCTACTTACAAGGTTCTGTGGAAATTCTCAGGATCTACACCACTAAAAGGTAGCACCTGATCTTTAATGCCAAGAGAAATATAAGAAGAACTTGAAACACTTCTCACTTTTGCCTGGAGGAAGTCTCTCAAATTGGTTGAGTCCACTTGCCAAATGAGATGTCCTGCTAGGAATGTCACAAGAAGTTTTCTTTTCACATACACATATGTACACACATACACACAGACTTACATACATACTCTTTTTCAAACTGCTTTCCTGTATTTCATGTAATTTCTTCATCTGTTCTCTTCAATTTCTGTGATATTCTTTTTAAAAAAAGCTTGAAAGGTAAATACTCTAGTACCAAAAACATTCTATGTAATCCAAGTACAGGATGGTACCTCTGAACACAAAAAAATTTCTTTGTTTTCACCACTTTCCAAAAGATGAGAGAAATGTCATATGTAAATAACGAAACTTTCTGTATAAATGACATTTTGGCAGAAGGTGACTTTACAGATTTTCATCTAAAATAGGATTTCCAATTTAGAGAATTTAAGAAAAAAAAAATTATTTTACAAATTAATGAGTACAGCTCATATGTTTTGCTCTAACCAGGAATGCATAGATGGCATGAGCACTACCTCAATTTATCTATTTTCATGAGTAAAACCAGTGAGGAGTCAGAGGAGAAGACAGTAAAGAATTTAAACAGAATTTTCAATAAGTGCATGGCTATCTTGCATTTCTATTCACTGCTCCCTCAGGGAAGTTCCAGTACTCTGCTATTATTTTACAAGAAACTCAGTGTAAAAGGCAAGAGAAGAAGCATATTAGTGCTCAGAATCACATACACAGAGACAGAAAAGAGACAATTCTTTCTATAAATGTCCTATTCCATAGTTCTCCTCTTTCAAGAAATGAAAGTCTCTCATGTTATAGCCAAGGATTTAAAGTATCACCAAGTAATTCTTGTTAAAACAAATTAGATTCTCAGTTTTACTCTCGTTCTCCTTTTTTCCCCCCATCAAGGACAGAAGAAAGGAAATTCCATAAATACTGAATTAATTTTCACTGGATAGAATTTGCAAACACACTGCTCAGACATTATTACTGCCCAAACCTTAGGGTTTGTGCTATTTTTCCAAGAAGCTGTACCTAAAATGATAAAAAAACCTGTTGGGTTTTGTCCAAGTATAAAACATAGTCAAAAGGGAAAAAGAAGAATGCCCTTTATGATTATATGATGCAAAATTATTATTATTATTAATACATAATAATTATATAATTAATTTATATTCTCATAAAAGTCTGTGATGAAGAAGTTGTGAAACGAGATGAATCACAAGAACTTGACTCACAGTTTCTTGAGAATTTCAATCAATGCCTGAAAGGACATGGCATTTGAATTAGGAGTAACTCTAAAGTAGTATGGGCTTTTAGAGCACACATTTTCATCTCTTTTAGCTGTTATTAAAACAACATATCAGAAACAGAGCAAGACTTACCATTTTACCACTGACTAGGCAAAGCAGGAAGTACATATTAGCATTACCTCATACCCATTACTCAGACTCAGAGCCAAGTCCTGAGAAAAACCACCAAACATCTAAACTAACCTGGCTTGGAGGAGGGTGCTGGTGGGAAAGGGTTTGTACATCATGACCTCCTAATATCTACTCAGCCCTGAACTGTGTTATGATTTTTATGTATTTAAGATCTATGATAAATGGCTTTCTCAACAAAAGGGGAAAAACAGAATAAAGAGCCTTTGAAAATTAAATGAGTACGGAAGTAAAACTTAATTTTGACATTAACATGAAGGACACAGATTAGAAGAAACAAATTTTAGTCTCACCACGACCAGGAGGAAGAGTGCAAAAATGTGTTATTGTCGCTCCACTGAAAATAATAAAATGTATTGTTTCTTTTAAAGAGGCAAACACTGCCTTCAAGCAAAATAACAGAAGTTGGTCCAAGTATTGTGAAGTCTGGGTATAATACAAAATACTAACATTTGTTCTGAGAATTAACTGCTTTCATTTTTCTACCACACAGGCATGACATGCTATACTCCTTTATTTTCATTTAAATATGTAGTCTGTGTTTTATATTCTATATATATGTCAATTAATTATGTCTGATGCACTTCTATTCTTTTTTTTTAAAACATCTCCCTCATCACAACTAAATAGAAAATGGATTCAAGATTGTGGTTGAAGAAACAAATGTCATCTTCAACAGAAAACTGACTTCTTTATTTAAATGATTGTAATTCAGCAGTAAAATTTTTTAATTATCACTACAAAGACAGTTGTCCAGAAGGCTTGTAGACAAAACCAAATGTTTTCCTTTCACTGGTGTAAAANGGGGGGGGTTGCTTTGAGGGATGTTCCAATTGCTAAATCTTGATTAGATTAAAGAGAGAAAGCGTATGTAAATTTTACAGGATAACTTATTGACTAGCACAAAGCCACTACTTTGACTGAGGAAAAAAAAAATTAGATTCCCACTGTAGGGTGTCTGCAGGACCTCCCGGGAATGACTTACAAGCGCCTTGCAGTCCATTCAAAAATACCTAACTGCCACCTAGTGGCTAAGTAGGCTGACTTCTTTAGGATGTCCTTCAGACTCTCTAAATAAATACTTCTTCCCTCGTTTCTAATATTTCTATTTGCGTTCTCATCCTTCCTTCATGGCCTAAGAAACCCTGACATTATCAGACGACATATTTTAATTACAAAGTTCAGCTACTAGTTATGTAGGAAGCAGAACAGACTGGAACAGACAATTTCTGTTTAAATTATATTAAGGTCTCAATTCATAGAATCTCACTTCATATTTTAAAAAGTTTAGTTAATTTATCTGCTACAGTTTTAGGAAAAGAAAAAAAATCTGTTTCTGCTTGTTCGGCTTTCTGAAAACAAACCAAAAATTGAAACTGAAAATGGCAGCACATTCAAACTGAAAAGTAACTTCTAATATTAAGAATCTAAGATTTCCATTAACAAAACCTGAAACTTCTGCATGAAAACTATATTTCATGAACACGAACCTAAAAGACTTGATTTGCACTTAAATTGTCCTGGAGTGAAGTTCCACAAAGTTTAAATTCCCCTTTACTGCCTCAGCAAAATGCTCTGCATTTCAGCAGTTCCTATGACCCCAGCAGCAAAGTCTTCTGCCAGGTTTCTATCACCTCATTTCATACAAACTTTGTTTCTTTTCTGTAAGTTTCTGATAAAACATCATTTATTCTGAATGCTAACAAGACTATCTGTCTACATATGCTTCCTGATATTCATCTGGTTGAAGATAAGATATCCCAATTCTAACACTGGACCTACAATTAGAATATACGCTCCTCCACATCATATTGCAAGTCTGGGTTTATATTTTGCCAGGTAAGAAACCCCAGATATATACCTCTGATTTTTTTTTAACTCTTTATTTTCTGAAATTTGGGTATGTTGGCATGATGTTACAGAAAGTTTACATTGATACAGTTCTTCTTAAAAAAAGATATCCAGTTCTATTTAGATATCCACTATCATTTGATTGATATGGAAAGTTCCAAACACATTTGCTTCTTTCATAATCCTTTATTTCCTCAATGAGAAAATTCTACATAGAAGATCCTTTTGAATATGTTATAAATTTTTGTTGGTTGGCTTTTTTTACCCAAGTATGTTACTTATTTTTCCCTGGTGAAATCTAAGATTTTGGCAGTCTTATCTTTGTAGGAAAATACTTGTTTTAGAGTAACTGTTCATTGCTTCCACAACCTTTTCTGCCCCCTTACAAAAAGTAACCCATCAGATAGTAAAGGGATGGAAGGCGAGTGACTCCTGTTCCAAGGTTTTTTCTTAATAAGTATCTCAAGAGAGAACATACAAAATCAAGCAGTGTAAAAAGAGCCACAGCCATAGAACAGTTTGGAAGCCCATAAAGGAAGAGTTCCCCATTTTCCTCAAATTCCTTTTGAAGCCAGTTGTTCACTAGTCTTGTCTACAGTTGGTCTCTACAGTGGTGAAAACCATGTAATACCAAAAAAGCGCCCAGGTTTTATACCAGACTCCAAGTCTGATAACAGTCTAAAGCAGGCTTCAAAAATCTCATTTTTTTTTTAAATTGTATGTTGTATTTCACCATTTCAGACTAATCTTTCATCTACCTTCCTTATCTTACTTTCACCTATAAAGAATAATTTCTGAAATTTCTTTTAAGAGAGAGTTTTGGGCTGCATGGATGTTTCTGAGACAAATTCTAGTGGTGACATTTTATAATAATGAAAAGTAAATTCCAGTTCCACCAATGTTTTATACTTTCTAAATAGACTGATTATGTATTTATCTTAAAGGATTTCACAACCTTTTTTCTTGTATTACTAAGTGTCAAAATTAGAGCACTTCAAATGTCACTAAGCTCTTACCCTAAGGATTTATAATAATTTATAGTTAAAGATTAGAGTAAGAAGAAAAGTTGCTGCTGAGAGAGGAGTTAGCAGTAAAGTGTGGTGGTTAGGAATACTCTAAAGATACACTGCATGAGTCTGTTTTTATAAAGCAGAAAGTATCTTCAATGTGGCAAAACCTGGCCTGCAATTTCAATTTTTTAAGATTAGCATTGTTTCCCTATGATGTTATTGGAAAGTAATGCAGTTGAAATCTGTCTTCAGCACTTAAGAACGGGCAAAATTTTATCTGGTTGTTAGTACCGGTGGAAGTACATGGCATTCCAAAAGGGCATATGATTTTGGCTGAGGATTTATTTCTTGGGTTAAATGTGGTGAACCAAACCAAAGCAAACAACTGAGACAGAAACATTATGAGCATAAGAAGTTTTTGATGGCAGGCTTTTCTGATGTAAATATAGTTTAAATAGTCAGTGTAAACTATCTTATAACCAAACTGCTAGAGACCACAACAGTCTGGCAAAACCTCAACTCCTGAGATGAGATTACAGGGACCAGGAATCATCAGTGGCATGAAGAAGTATTCATTACATCTGGATGCTGACAATTTAATAAATGTAATGAGGGCTTTGTTTTTAAATTTGTGTGGTACACAGAATAGACTCTCATCACAAATGATCAAAAACAGAAATTTAAAATAATTGTATAATAAGGTGTATAAGACAACACCTTAAACACCTTTCAAACAACTTTAGGTTTCTGGTTCTGTGATGTTCCACTTCTAACCAAAGCCTAGTTTTCATGTACTCATTTTATAATTAAGGGATGCTTTTTTCCCTGTCTTCTTTTTGCTAAGAGTATTTTTACCTGCCATGTAAACAAAATCAATGGCAGCTAAGCTGAAAAGTAAGTTAAAATATAAGGAAAATTGCTAGGACGGTACAAGCAGAACAGAAATTGGCTCTTGCACAAAGTACTGTTGTCAAATCTAAAGATCAGGTTTGAAGCTGGAGTTCCTAAATTACGACATTCAATTTTTCTCTTCTTCTTTCACTAAAGGAGTTCAGCCTGACAAAACTTTCTCTGTTTGCTTTGGGAAGACTAAGCAGACATGGCTGCTATTTGGCATTTCACAACCAGGACTTGAAATAGCTGCCAATTTTTCCTATTTTTTCCACCGCTTAAAAACTCCTGTACTAAAAGCAAGAACACCCCCAGGTCCTCATTTGTTTTTTTAGCTGTAATTTTGAAAAATTAGGTATTTTTCAGTCTAAAGCAGTCTTAAAAAACTTTTGGAAATTATGCTGCAAAACACGAAGACTATATCTAACATTGTAAAGATAAAGAAATGGAGAGGATATATATATAACAGCCCCTTCAACTGGCAAGAAAATATAGAATCCAGGCTGTATTACTTGTGCTTTTAATTTAGAATTATTCTGAATATTTTAGTTAACTGTTTATCATAAGTGAGATAATTTGCCAGCACATCATGTTACAATTGTGTTCTGGACAATAACCTTCAATTATTTTAGTAGCATGTGGAGAATGTCTTTTCCCAGAGAAAGGAGAGAGAAGAAGTCTGTAAGTAGACTTAATTGATCAATTTCAAATTTTACGCTAGAGTTCTCTTCCTTCTTATGTATGAAAAGAAAAAGAGAAAAATCACCTACTAGACTAAATTCAGTTAATGCTTCCTTTTTTTCAGAAATTAAAATTATGGACAAGCTAAACAAATAACAAAAAAGGGTAGATCTCTAATAGAAACATTACAGAATAGTACTTCATCACTTAAAAATGTACAAATAACACCAAGAATGATCTGATTGCAGTAAAGGATTTACCTACAAACATGATGGCCATTGTACTTTCTAGATGTTTTTTATAGCTTGATATAGTTAGACACTGATGGATAGGTAGAATATGCTCCACTTCTTGGGACACTACAGAAATAAGTTAAACATATCACCACATTTTATCTACATACAGTTCCTCCAATTAAAAAACTTCCGCTCTGATTTCTAAAATAAACCAGAATGTTGATGATATAATACAGCAAAAACAGGAGATGACTTTCTGCAAGTGAGGTGATCCTGTTAGTTTTGCACTTCATTGATGAATAATAGCATAGAATGGATAATAGTATTACTGTTGTAAGAGATCACCACTAAGGAAGATGAATGGGGATCTCCAAAACACTAGCAAATGTAATTCAGTAATGGGGAAACATAATAGGCTAGTTTTAAAAATAACAAAAAGCTCCAAACCAGAAGCAAATGCCATTTGTTCAAGCAATCACACACTGCTCTAGAGCTCCTGGTTAACCTTCATTCTCATCATAATTCTCATAATGCTTTTTTTTTAATAGGTAAAATACGTAATTATTCATAAACCTATTTCAGTTAATTACATTTCCCATAATAAAACTTTTTATATAAGTCATTTCCTGCAATGAATTAAAATCCTAGACACAGATTAAATATATTCCTTACATGCAGTAATTTTCTGTATGTATAGGAAAAAGTAATTTTTTTCCAATAAATACTAGAAACCACTGCTAGTGAAACCTGGGTGACTGAAACATAAAAATAGCACAGGACAAATATATTTCAGGTTAAACCTAAAATACTGCAGTGTAGAAGAACTTTGTAACATTGTTTTAATTAATGGAATGTATTTTTAAAATGTTCCTTGTGAAGGTAGAAGAATTTAGATAACCAATTAGAAGAAGAACTTTAAAGTTGTTTGGCAAGACAGAAGCCTTAAAGTTAATGCACCTACTCTCCCCACCCATGGCTCATAAACTACGTGATCAAGCCCAAATTAAATTTGCAAGTCTAATGATCAGTAGTATGCATTTAACTAGGCATTCCTTATTTTTCCCTGAAAGCAAATCACTGATCATTTTCACAAATGCTACTCAATGCAGTGATGTTTGAATCGTCTTGTCACTAACAAAAAAAACCCAAACCACCACCAACAAAAAAACAAACCTAAGGAGACAAAAGAACATCCCAGAAAAAGACAAACCCAAAGGGGGAAACGAGGAGGGAAACAAAGGAGGAAGAAAAGAGATTTCAAGAGTTTTTGGTCACTCCTTGTTTCAAACCAAGTTTGCAGGAAACCAGACTTTTCCTTCCTTCTAATGACTTGCAGAACAACTGAATAGTCTTATTCACTAGTAAGATAAGTCTGGTAGCTAGCCTTTTGAGGAAACAAAATTTGGTGTTCCTCAGCCCCATCAAACTGCACCACCTTTAATGAAGAATAGAACATGCATGGTGACATGTTAAAAAACCAAAATAGACTGTGTTTATGATGCAAAAGTCCAACCCAAACTGTCTCCACTGCCCCAGTATTACATCATCTCATTTTTAAGTCCAGCATGGCGCTCTAAACCTGTTCACTTACTACCACTGCTATAAGCTTGAGGAGAGAGTCAGAAAAAAACCCCGCCACTATTACTTACATGAACTTTTATAGATTAGCTAATATAACCAGATCTTCTATTACTATTCCTTAGTAATGCCATCAGACATAGGGTTAACTTAATTTTGAGTGAGCAATAATATTTTGTAAGAATCACTTTAGGCAGGCAAGAACCTTCAATCTCTCTACCTAGATACACTAGGGAGCATATAAAAACCCCCTCACTTCTGATTTTTTTCATTCAGAACATTCAGTACACAAAACTATTTCAAAAATGTCTGAAAAGTAGTACTGCCTTTTCACTCTTTTTAAAAAATGATAAAACTTTTCTGTTAGAAACTTACCTGTAGCCGCTGAACACCACCTGTGCATGGCTTCTCTGTTTCTAGGACCGTAGATTTCAACTCTGAATTTGAAAAGAAGATACAGATTTTAAACTTCTATATATAAAAATTCGTTGATCTTTTGAAATACACATTAAGAAATTCATGAAAGGAGTGTAGAGCTGAAAAGAAAACAATGCTAACTGTCCCACTTTCCAAGTTATCTCTAAAGTTAACAAAACAGGTTATACGTATAAATAAAGCCCGCGAGATCCCAATTTGCAATGTATGTATTATGACATGTTTTTAAATGTTACCATCTTAAACCTGAAAGAAGTCCATTTTGATTGATCAAAATTTCTGATTGAAAGGTAAATAGTCACTTAGCTCTATTCACACATTCCACAGAAGGTCAAGGGAAAGTTCTCATGCTTTTTCTTCCCATCTAACCTCATTAAGTAGCATTTCTATCCTTAAGACAGCTGACTCTTGCCAGCTCTGTTGTCTTTTTTGTTTCCTTCACTATCACTGAAATTTGAAATCTCCACAATGACATAGATAGCAATACAGATCCAAAAAAGGGCAGCAAAAATAAGACTAGATTCCATTTCTTATATTAAAACCAAATTGCTTTTCTGACCTTAAAGAACCCCACTGTGCTGCAGTTTCCTTGTCTGATAGAAAATTATGAGAAAAAGGGAAACAAACAAACAAACAAACAAGCAAACAACTCCACAGCAGCTACATAATGCAAAGGTCTCCAATCAGTTTAGGAGCTACTGCTAATGGTGTCTCTTTACTGATCATAGCCTCATGTTTTACACATGACAAGAATAGAGGTATTTTTCGTCCACCTGCCCAGAGAATTTATGTGTTGCATCCTTATATCTTTTAAAGGCATCACTATTCAACGAGGAAATCTCTTGACCATTTGCAGAAAGAATGAAGCAGCTGTGAACCAGAACCTCTGGATTCATACTTTCTAGACTTTTGCCTCCTCACAGCTTTCTGACAATCCCAGCTGTTGGGAAGTGAAACATACAAGTTTCATTGCACGTGTCAGTTATGCTGCAAGGCTGCTCCTGGAAAATTAACAATCCACAAGTTTTTCTCCCTGGATGTGGATAGGCTATACTTAACAGGAAATAAGTCATCATTTAGATTTTAGAAATCTCTATATTTGAAAAAAAAATTAATATTTATTTGATCTTTGCTCACAACAGGTTTATTCTTTGTTGATTTTCTAGTACTAGACAAGACATGTACCCACATGATTTACTGTTTTCTATCAAGCAAATTAGCACAGCTTACCCAAAAGTACTTAAAAAAGTAGGAACAGACTGTTCCTATATATTTGTCAATATTTAACAGTTTGACAGAATTGTCTGGCTTATTTTTACCTCAGACATGTTATATTCTAAAAAGGTTTCTAAATATAAGCTGAAGTCAGGGTGATATGAGCAGTTAACTTTAAGGTGAGTTTGACGAAATTTAGCAAATACAATCTATTCCCAACAAACCAACCATCTTTGTTAAACAAAATGAAGAAAACAACCCAAACACAACCACCACAGTTAAAAAAAAAAAAAGAAGGTCAAGGCATGGAAAAAGTGCTATATGACAAATGAAACCTTTCCTTTAAATCAAACCAAACATTAATTTTATTATTTCGTTTGTTTTGAGGGCTTTTTTAAAGCGACTAACTTAGATTTCAGGTTGTAAACCCAGAGAGAGATTTAGTGGGCTGGGACTGTTACATTTCGCAAAAGCCGCACAGTCTTTGAGTCGCTGCACAAGTGGCTAAAATAGTCACATGGGAAACAGGATGACTGGGCTCTCTTGTCTGCTTACTTGCCTTTTCCTAAATGTTAAGTAGAATAGCGTCATCAGCAAAGCATTAAAATTGAATTTCAAATATCCTGTCGAGTTTAAATTCAGGCAGTGTGCTGAGATGTGAGAATGGTAGACTGAAATGCCATAAGAAGTGACAAGAGCAGATTTTGGCTATTCAGATAGGAAACTAGTGGCATAGACATTGATCTTATTGGTGGTGTGGACTCGTTTTGTCCAAAACCTTCTCTGAATTCAAAACTGAAAAAGGTTTTTGGCATAAGTATTTGCTGACTTGAACCCAAATTCATACATATTAGGTATTTCCAAACATCAGGTTTTTAAATAAACAGCCAACCCAAACCAACCAACCAACAAGCCCAAACCCCCAAAACAAACTAAAAAAAACCCCCAAACAACAACAATCAACCTGATAAAAAAAACCAACCCAACCCCCTAAAAAACTCCTGACCATTCTAATAGCTCTTTTCTCACATCCAGCAATGTTTCACATGATACAGACCATACAGAAAAACTATTAAATACATTCTTTAATAAACAGATGTTTAACTACTTTGATAATTTAGGATTACCTAAAACCTTGCAGAACTTCGTCTTGCCTTACTTAAAACTTGAAGGCCTACTATTGTCCTAATGCTAACAAATGTAATAAAACTCAACAATCTTTATAAAAATATCCTGCTGCATTCCTCTCTCAATCGATACTTTTGTCTAAAATGCATGTTTTTGTTTATGAACCATTGTTTCTAATGTTAATGTATCTCTTTAATCCAGACAGCAATAATTATAGACAAGATAAAATACAGCTACCCTGCACAAAATAATTTAAACCTTTTAAGAAAATGCTTGTCTCCTACACCTTTCAAAGGTGCAAAAATACATAAAATAATTTAGTTACAAATTTTGAGGAAGGTGTTTATCCCCAGGTTTCCCATCACTCACCTCCACGTTCTTCCAAATAGCAAGCATGTGAACAATTAAAAAAAGTTAAATTTTTTATCTAACCGTGTTGTATTCAGAAGAATTATAATTTTTCATTTTCCCTCCATGCCCTACACTGAAAAATCACACTTTTAAGAACTACTTAAATTTAGAAAACATCACAATACAAAGTTTTCCATTTTGTTTCTAACTCTATTTTCTTAATATTTTTGCATTTTTTTTGAAAGGGAAATGGCTGAGATAAGAAAGAGACGAGTCCTATACACATTATACATAGTAAGTATAATAAATAGAACAACATAGGCCAGAAACAAACCATGTATAAAATGAATAAATTTAAACATTATTACTATTATCCTTTTGTTAGAAATACACTTCTAAGTGTATCTTTACATTTCAGAATATTTCATGTTATCAATGTTCTTCTAGATTTTAGAGCACAAAACTGTTGCTAACTTGCACCAGCCTCTTCTGGGCTAAAACCTCAAAATAGATTAATAAGACATTCACCCTTTTGTTTTCTCAGTCCAGAGTATGTTCATAAATACTGTGATCATGCATCCATTAGCTAAGTCTCCAAGTTAAGAAACACAACTCTCAGAGTACATGGCAGTGAATTCTACCTCCGCATACGGCAGCACTTCCATTGAATACAGCATAAAACAGTAGATCATTAGTTAAAAACTGGAGAAACTCAACAATCCAGTACTGCAGCGTTCCACACTCTGAACTGCATCAGAGAGAGGGATGCATAAATGTTTCCTTGATCTCCAATAGAACTCCTTTGGTAAAAGTCACAGCATAAATGGAATAATATATGAATAATATATCAGTATTGCATTTTTCTGGCATCACTTGTTTTGATTGTGAATGCTGAAATAAGTGATACCAGTAAAAGTAAATTGTTGCCATGGTAAATGTTGTCCATGCAAGTACTTTGTTCATGTTCCAGAGGAAGTGGCAGAGAAGTCCCAAAGAGAAGCAAATCTGAAATTAACTCCACCCAAGGCCTACAAGCAATACAATGAGATTTGTTGAAATAATGACTTAATTCTTCAAATTTGAGCAATGAAAAGGAGGAGTGGAAGGAAATGGAAAATTTGAGAATAGCCAGTGGCTCTCCATGGAGGGCATGAGGATGAATGCAGTCTAAAAGTGTTAAGAGCTGTTGAATACTAACTAATGGAAAGCAAAGGCTCCAAGAACCCGTGGTATTTGTGCATCAACACTACTAACAGAAAACAGATTTGAAATTCTCTTCCAAATTTCTTTGTCAGGTACAAGGGGGTTTTTTTCTTGGTTGGTTTTGTTTTAATTCTCAGTTTAAATAAAGCTCTTAAAGAGCATGAAGATTGCAGAAATTTGGCTGGCAGCATAACCTCACAAATTTTAAGACAAACTGACTTTGTAAACAAGATTTATTTTTTCAGATACATTTTTTCATAGCCCTCTGTCAGCACTGGACTGTGGAATCTACAAAGGAATAGCTTACACCACCCTAATAACTTTCAGTATACCACCAGCGGGCTTCTGAAGTTTTCCATATTTTTAAGAACAGAAAAGAACCCATATCTCATGGCTCTGAAGGTATGTAAACTGGAAAAGAACTAAGATCACTGCACCTGGTAAAATCCATTACTCAACAGATGCCAGGTACACATCTTGGTTGCTAACAAAGAGAATGCATTTTTGCTGAGCATTTTTTATTAGATTCATACTAGCTAATGTTATTTCTGATGCTAATCCAAGATTCTCAAAACCAGGTGTTAGTAGCTAAGATACTAAGTTTATATCTTGGATTCTAAAACACGGCAGCTCCCCCTATGCTATACATTTGTCTTGTCTGTGTCCAAGAACTATACCTTCTTCTGAAATTTTGAGTCTTTGTTCTTCATCTGGAGGTTTGGGTGGGGGCCACGCAGATGGAATTCTCCTTGGAAAGCTTCCTTCAATGTAATCTGTTGAATGCGTGGGTTGGCTAACTGCAGCCCAAGTATAAAGCTGGTCTTGCTGTGATTTAAAAAAAAAAAAAAAAAAGTTGAAAAGGTCATATAGAAAGGCAAGCTGAAAATATCTAAGGTTTGTTTCCAGTACAAATAATTAAGTATGCCCTATATCAAGGCAGACTTGGCTTTATGCTCTTCATCTCCTGATAAAGACTTAAAATAAATCTATATTAAAATAATTATGTTCATTAACAACAGAAAATTAAGCTTTTGGTTTCCTAAACACAACAACATGCTAGAACATAGTTCAGCACTTTTTTGAGCATAAGGAGCTCTTTGCCACTTTTTAAAAAGAGATAACACTTTCTGTGCATCATGACTGCAGTTCATCACATCCGGCCAGTTATATGGCTTGGAGGGAAATACTTCAGTCCACACAGTGCATAATCTTTTTACACCAAATGCACAAGCAAGGAAAATGAGCAGGAGTAGTTCAGCATGAATTAAACTGGTATACCTACTCTTTGTAGGCCTACTTTTATCATTACCGTTTTAATATTTTTAGAAAAGCAGGTAAAAATTTGGGCCTTCTTTTTGAGTAAAATGAAAAAAACCCAAACCAACAGCTAAAGGTATTCTTGGTACTTTGGTCTCAAATCAGATTATATCATTATTGCTCAATAGCTTTGAGTTTGATTCTAGGATTAAAAGCGGGACACAGAGACTGTCTGATGAAAACTAGGGCAAACTTATGCTTCAAGCTAACAGCAAGATTTTAGATGACCACAATTCAAGTGGTTGTTCTTGTGACTCCTAGTACGCATCAACATGCACACCTTGGGATTAAACATTTAGAGTACTATAAATTCAACAGAGATCATGTACAGAAATTGTATGAGTAAGCTAGTAAATTATCTGGAAAGATGCAAATATTGTAGTACAAAACTAGGAAAAACAAATCAAGTCACTGGATGAAAAAACAGTCATATCACAATAATACCTTATAAAGATGATGTTTGTTAGACTTCATTCATGTTATTGCCTGAATATGTACACTGGTACATATTTCATTTTTAGATTAAAACTTTTTTTTTTGGACAGATAATAAACTCTAAAGAGGTATGCAGAGGGAAATAAAAAATGACGCTTTTTCTTGGGATAATCACTATTCTATGTGACTGAGTTTCTATTTGCTACAAATAAATTGTGGTAAGAATTATAATTTCCTATTGAGAGCAACCTACTTGGAGCAGAAAAATGCTGGTTATAAAGTAAAAAGCTTTGTTTTACAGAGGGTGCCTCAGTCAGGGTCAAAGGAAGCTCATTAGACTTCCCCAGCATGAAAAACATGGCAAAAATCCAAACATGTACATTGACATTAGAAAAAGGTAAAAATAAACCTATAAAAAGCTTAATAAAAAATAACATCATGTTCTTTACATAGTCCTGAACTCTATGTTCCTTGAAAAGCCTGCCCTTTTCCCATTACCATGCTACTCTATTTGACCATCCGAAAAAGCTTGACTAATGCAGTCCCTTTGTCCATGTCCAGCTTTTTAGAGGATATGTATTCTTGAGTTTCTGCCCAATTTCCAACACTATTTAGTAAAAAGGAGAGGGAAAGTCATACCTGTACGTACTATGTAAAGAAAAAGAAAAAGTGCTGGATTTTGCTATTTGTCATGTTTCTGCACCATCCAAATCTCAAAAAAAAATAGAGGAAAATAAGATTTGAAAAAGTCATCGAGGAAAACCAGAACAATTTTTTTCTTGCCCACTTTACTACCTTACACTGTCCAGGGAACACAGGGAAGAACATGCTCTGCACAGGGTTAACTGGCTAAGCACAGTTGACTTTCAATAGGCTTACATATAGGGTTATAGGGCAGTAAAAAGACAACAGACTGTAGATAATACTGAAATAGCATAAATGAGGAAGACAAACAGTTAAACTGTTCCTGGACATGACATTTTACCATGCTAGTTCTTGAAAGATATAATACAATCATTTAAAAACAGATTCTTGAAGTATGTTTAGCCTACATGAATCAAGATGTGTTTTTAAAAAAATCTCAGAATTATTGTACAGATGGTATACATTATGAAGGTAAGAAAATATGAAGTACCTATGTTCTTGCCGATATAATTTACAGCATATAAAATATGAGCAGTTATAAATTAAGACATCACACAGCTCAATAAGTGACTCCTAACTGGGCATGGAAGCTTTGTTTGTGAGTATAAAAGACAGTATTTTTTGTTTGCATTGCATTTGGGGGAGGATTTTTTTCCATTCACTATTCAACACAGAGAAGGACAATGGAATAGATTCATCATGTAATGGAAATTTACAGACGTAAATGTAAACTTTCAAAAACGCCTCAAAGGGACTCACACTACAATGAAAACTTATCCATTTTCAACATATAAACAAGGTATTTAAAGATTATTTTCAGTTTACTTGCAAGCTTATAAACGTAATTTAAAATATGAAAAACCCTCATGGCAGAAAAACAGTCTGAAGCTCTGTACTGCAAGTTGATAGTCCATAAATTACACTTTAAAAGGGAAAAGATTAACCCTGTCTCTTCTTTCATGCCCTTCAAAAAAGACAAATCATTTGAATGTCCTAATTCCTACTCACTGAAACTGTGGTCCAAAATCTAATCCTCTTTATGTTTTGTCTTTAGCTCCTTGTCAATTAATATACTAACACATCTCATTTCTCCTTTTCTTAATCTGATAATGCCATAAATGTTCATGATTATTAGAACAGTTTGTAGAAAGACATATGCAGTCAATTCTATGATGCTGAAGTACTGTTCAAGCAAGAGAAACAAAATAATCCAAATAAAACCCCCAAATTCGTTTTTAGTATTAATAATTGCAATACAATTATCCATGAACGTAGATTTCCACATTCAACTTTTTCTCTCTTAATCTTTTCATTTCAGAGGCAATTTTTACTAAATATCATTATACATACAGTCAGTGAATATGCTTACCGTGATCAAGCTTTGGATACATCTGGAATTTCCACTTCATCTTGCTCAGACTCCACTATTTAGTCTTTAAAACATCTCTTTCAAGGCAAAAAATTTACATAGATATCCTTGTAATGGATGATCCCAGTCTTATTTATTCAGATGCATTTCTGGACAGACACTGGAAGCTTAAAGCTGCCTGAGTCCAGTGCACTAAACATGATGTCAAGAAGAGTTCTCGTTTCCACACATCCTTACACAGCACTTTCCAGTGGTTCTTAAAAGTGCAGAGCGTCTGCACATGGGCGAGGCAAACTGCCTGCAGGATCTGATGGTGCCTAATCAATATACATTTTACCACTTTTAGATGCTAGCATTTAGAATCACACAGAGTCAGGTCTGTAGTTTAACTCACTCTCTTCCCAACAGTATGCACAAAGAATGGCTTTTTGTAACAACTTTTCATTTCCTGGTACCGCAGTGTTACACTTCAAGTACATAATAAATTAAATATTAAATACGTTTCTTCACTGCTTGAGCTACAGATATGCTTTCTGGCTCATCTCGAAAGATGGAAACCAATGTTGTAAGCTCCTCAAAGAGAGGCCTCTAGCAAATGACATAGGGCTGCTGAACACAAAACTAGGGCCATGGGCTAGACCTGCAGTTAGACTTGCAGCAAACATCAGAAGTCATTCTGGCGGGCCTGGAGCTTTCAGAAAAGGGGTCACATTTTTCACACAGAGTGACCAGTTTTGTTCCCTGGGCCACAGACTGAATTACAGAGTAGTATGTCCTTCACTGTCGAAATATAATATGCAACCCTGAATGTATGCTGCATTGGTCCTGGAAATACACAGGTGATACAACCTTCTGCTCAATGTCGTTTCAGTTTTTAATCAGCTGTTTATCTGCTTCCAGTTCAAAGAACAGAAATAACCATAGTGAGAAATTCTTAAAAGAGGTATAAGAGATGGAGTGAAAATAGCAGTAAGTGTGTACACATTTTCCCCAAATGACTGCAAAAGCATGAATTAGCAATGTGAGAATCAAAGGGGAAAAAAATCTGAGCCTAAGTATTTTGACAATTCTCAAGGAAAAAAACAAGTAGATGGGAAAGGTGAGGTGGTACAGCAGCACAATGTTATTGGGGAGTCATCTCTGCTCTTCAGCTCAGCACAGCAGTAGAGCAAGGAAGTACATTAGCAGTACCTTTAAACTTCCTTACATGAGAGTTCATTGGTACTAACTTCCCTGATGGTTCCCATGTTGAGCTGTGATGCAATAGGAATCTATTTTGCAGAACTTTCTTTTTTTTCAAATAGTAAACTTGAAAAGTTTTTCACTAGAACCATACATATTCAAAGTTGTCCTGAAAAGAGGAGAACAGAAATGTTGGCATGTTCACAGGCAAATGGGCCAGGAGTAAATTCAGAGCAGTAGTTACAAGAAGGTTCATACTCATCAAATCAGTCTGGATGACATTGTTTCAAAGAGAAGAGGTTGAGGAGTGAGGAGAGGAAAAAGTATAACTGCATTTAAGATGAAATGAAATAAACTCACAGAGGAATTAAGTTTTATGTTACTTGGGAAAAGAAGGGACCGGACTCCATTTCTCAGAGGTGTTTTCCAGCCTAAGAGCTCCAAAGAGCTTGTTCTGCATTTGTATATACCTACTTGGCATTTAGTCTGTTTCAAATGTTTGGAAGGAATTTATTTTTTTCCATTTGTAAGGTTTAATCATTCTAGTTTACTAAGTATACAGCCTCTAAAATTGGAAAGAAAGCCAACTGCATGATCTCCACTGCACAGAAACAGTTAATTGGAGAAGCAAGGTTTTAGTTTGAGAAACTAGAGCCAGACTACCTCAAAATGCTCTTATCAGCAGGAGACTGCTTTATTTTAAGCAGCTTTTAAAATAAAGAAATCAATACTTTTAAGAAGGGGGAAAGTGGTTTACTTTTTGAGGAGAGGTTCAGTAACAAAGCTCTGCCTTGCTACTGACAGAACGAGAGCAGTGATTAAACATGGCTCTCAACTTGTACGACCTTTGGTTGTACACATCTGTGTGCACACAGATACTTTCCAAGGCTGAAAAACAGCAAGTCCTTCATAATACTGTGAAGTATAAGTGAAGCATCACTTTATCCTCATGAACTAAATTTGTTACATGAGCATTTTCATTGAGTAAAGGAGGTTTCTTTTTCTTTTCAGGGAGCTGATGTGCCTCACCCACAAATTTAATAATACAAGTGTCAGAAATCGTGAAACATTCATTTCCCATGAAATTTCTTCAACCTCCTCAGCAAAAGGGAAAAAACTTGTTTGACCCCATCAAGCTTTGCTCAGGATTCAACACTGTATCCTGGGAATATGAGAGGTAGAGTCAATAACCCTGTAGTTAGAGCTATCACGGGGAAAGGAAATTGGGAAACTAAATGTCAGATTTCCACATCTATTCTAATTCTGTTCTGGAGTTGTTGTCTTGGTCTTCCTATTCCCCAATAACTTCTACATTTAATAGGGCTGAATAAGTTCAACTGGTGAGCTTACAGTAAACTTTACTCGGAAGAGGAAACAGTGGCTAGCCTTCAAGAAAAGAGATCAAAACCTAGTCTCTCTACACATCCAACTAGAACTCCCACTTGGAAAGCCACATCCCAAGACCACTAGGTTATCAGCTGTTACTGACATGACCTGATGGTTTTTCCTTTCTCATTAACTCACCAGCAAATGTAAGCCAAGACAAGAAGCTTCTTTGTCAGGAGTTACTTTCATTTACACTGACATAGTTCTTCCATAAGTTTGGATTTTGACAAATTTGAATTACCAAAATCAAACTGCTTCCTTAGAAAATTCCTTTCACCTCTACACAATTTGACAATGTGATTTTTATTACCATAAAACCTCTCTTTGAAAGAGATATTTAATATATACAAATTCAACCCTCAATTTATTTGAAATTCCAAGCAAGAAAAGACATCATTTTATGACTTTTCTTAAGAAAGAGAACTAACCTACAGAAAGTCATAAAATACGAAGATCTCTTGAGGTGACAGGCTGACCACCACCTTCACCATATGCACAATGATACTAAAAATTTTAAACAGGTGGTGTAAACTTAAAATCTGGCATACACCTTTTGAAGCAGTTCTTCAGAATAACAAGCACGTAACCAATGTTCATTGCAAAAAGAAACATGAAAACTTAGCAACATCCTACATATAATACATCTCAGTTTCAAGTGAATACAGTAGCATCACCACAAGTAAGTGGAAAGAAGAAAAGAAAAGGAGTATGTGGAAAGAAGAAAGAAAAAAAGAAAAGGAGTCAAAGGAATAGAAGACTGCAGAGCCTGAGCTAACAACTATAGAATAAATATGCAATTAAAATTAAAAAAAAAAGAAGCAGGTAAGCAGCATAAGATCAATACTTCAGCCCAGTGATCAATCAACTGTTTCCATGTTACTACACACGAATATTCAGAGTTCCTCACCACAAAAGACAAAGTGTCACAAAGTATGACTGGACAATGGAAGAGGAAACATGAGGGCTTTGATTTAGCCAAAATGAACTGCCATGGTAGCCTACAAGACAAACAAAGATTAAGACAGCAGATTAACAATGTTTGCTCTAGTCCACAATTTTCACTTGTTCACTTTTCAAGTCTTATTCACTATTGACCTCCAATGTACTGCTCTGACAAATTTCATGACATGAGACTGCATGCAGTTTTACACTTTTTATGTCAAGCACTGAAAGTATGCTTGAAGAAATGCTACGTGCATTGGTGTCAGTCCAGAGCTGCAGTTTAGAATTGAAGATCTCCTAGCTGATGTCAGTACTTGGGAAAGTTCTTTGGAAACTGATCACTGGTATTTTGGCTCTCTGACTTCTGAGAAAGGAGTCTATCAGCAATCTGTTTAGCTACTAATTTTCAGACTGACATAAACAGTGCAAATAAGTTAAAATTAAGTCAAGTCTTCATGTCACTAATTTCTCTTCCTTCCGACTTGCAAAGTGCCACCATCTGCTACTACTCAGCAGAAAGAAAGCAGTGTCCTTATTTCCTTAGAAAGCATTTGCATCACCACAGGTGGCCAAGAGATAATAGTAAACCAGCCATTTTTTGTAGTGTTTCCCATTCATGCTGTCTGTCTCTGCTTCCTTAGGGAAGCATTATTTCAGAAACAGCTGACAGCCTAGTCAGGCATCATAACTACAAATGGCACAAGGGGCAGTATCTATCCCAAACTGTCAAACATGACTATGTTTAAAATCACATCATAACACAGTAAAGAAAGACACCATCCAGAAGATGTTATTTAGCCCCTTCATTATAGAACATGCTGAAACTGTTGATAAATTGAGAAGGCATCAACATTTGTACTCACCACAGTAACACTATTAAATAAAAGCACTGAAAAAAGATGTAGAGATAGCCCAATTAAATCAGAAACAAAGAAAGATGAAAATGTAGTGTGCATTTCAGACACATATAGAAAATATTGCTGGTTAGTGCCACTTGAAAAAAAAAAGTAGTAACTGGACCCTTCAATGTGCAATGGAGATTAAGTTCCTCAGACGGGGAATACAGTATTGATACGAAGGCATGCTTAGTTTTCTTCTCAAAAACACTTACAAAATGATAAAAGAAAGCCCGTATCACAACATAAGTTTTCAATAAGAATTTAAGTGTCTTAAACCTAATGCTCACAAACAACATGCATAGTTACTTGGAAAGCTTGTCAGAAAATGAGTGGAAATTTGCTATGAAAGAAAAAAAATGCCCACAACTTAAGACTTTACAGTGTGAACTGTAAAATCTGAAATGGGAAGTCATAATTAGGGACTACACATCCACAGCATGTGCTAATTACAACTACTGGATAAAATGCAAACACAAAGTTCTGTCAATATTTCTTAATAACATAGAGATGCTAAAGAAAGTTGCCTTGCATTGATAGGAAAATGCCAGCTTCTTCCATCGGTGGAGGGAGGGTTTAGGAGAATTTAAACTCCTAAAGTTTAAATTCTAATACAAATTTGTATAATTTATACATTACTAATGGTTCTCTGAAGATAGCCATCTTATACCTTCTGTGATACATTATTAAGAGAGGAGTTAGGCAGATGAGATCTCTACTTGTTAAAAACTGTGATCCTCCAACAGGTGAAGGCAAAACTTTCCTGTTGTTACATTCTTGATGAAGATGCACCATTAGCCAAGTCAATCTCATGTTTGTTTTACTCTAATAGGATAATATAATGAGGTAACATGCCAAAAAGCTTAAGACTATAGCCGCACTACATGTAGGAAGGTAGGTAAATCTCACAGATAACAAGTGACAAGACGAGGGGAAAAGGCCTCAAGCTGCACCAGGGGACGTTTTGATAGGATATTAGGAAAAATTTCTTCACTGAAATGGTAGTCAAGCATTGGAACGGGCTGCCCAGGGAAGTGGTAGAATCACCATCCCTGGAAGCATTCAAAAAGGATATGGATGTGGCACTTGGGAATATGCTTTAATGGTGAACACAGTGGTGCTGGGTTAATGGTTGGACTTGATGATCTTAAAGGTCTTTACCAGCCTTAAAGATTCTATGATTTGTGACTGAAAGAGTTTTTCACAAAACATTAATTTCTTGAATATCATTCACTCAGAAGATGTTTTATTTTAATTTGAATATTTAGAAACCCTCTCAAATAACTCACAACTGCTAAAAAGGGAAAAATTTAAAAGACAAGCAGGCAATAGCTATTCAAAAGGCCAGCAATTTTTTCAGAGAACATGCTTTTTGTAGGCTTTTGCTAATCTATCTTTCTATAAGTTTTCCATTTACTTACTTGACTTTATTTATATTTTCGTTAAACCCTCTGGTTTCTTTTATGAACTACTAGCACATGTATGAAAGACTAAAGATAGCCTAATGAGTAAGTCATCATGACATACATGAGACAATAATTAGCAGCCTCTTCAGGAAATGGGAAGCTAGCAGTAAGCGCAACATATTTGTAGACAGAGAACCTGCCACTGAACATTTACTTACTCTTTAAGATATTCTTTACTTTGTTAGAGTAAGTAGGAAGAGCCATAGCAAAAGCTTCCACTGCTTCTACTCAACAGCAAACATCTTAAAAACCCCAACCCTGTCTATTTCTGTTACTTTTAAAGCTTTGTTCAACTTCTATTTTTCAGACTAATCTTTCATTCTGGGCAACTGTCACCATCTGTTTCAAAAGAAATAATTGATAAAACAGGCCAAGATTGAACATGCAAGTTTTCTCATAAGTTCTTAAAACAGTTCTAAAGTTTCTGTCCTTTGGGTTAATTTGACAAAAAGGTCAGAGATACTTCATGAACATGCCATCTCCAATCATCATTAAAATTTATCCAAAGACCTGAGTAATTTATAAGCTTCTGGAAACTGGACACTATCCTCAGCATAAATGTGATGACAGCTGCCAGTTCTCTGAAGATTTGTGCTTTCATTTGGCATTTATTGATCCTTCATATCTGCCATTTTCTAAAAAAGGAGTAAGCATTACATCCACAAACCATAGCCTATGCCAGAGACACAAGTGCTAAGACTTTAAATTAAACTGGCTTCTAGGACCCATTATAATACTAGTCCAAGAAACTAAGAACTGTGAAAGTTGTGTTTACTTTTCATGCACTGCTTACTTGCAGTGGGGAAGAGAAAGAAATAGGATCAAAAAAGAAATCAAAAAGAGGTCATGTACAATTATTTAATGGCCTTCACTGAAGCCTGGAATATCTTGGGAGAAAAAAAGCAAATCAGATCTCTTGTGTTACTGAGAAAACAGACACAAGATTTGGATAAACATTTCTAATATAGGGAGAACTAGAGGTGACCAGCAGGCACGAATAATAAAGAAAATGAGAATATAATCAGAATGTGCAATTGCAAACATTTCAAGAGAGCCCAGCATTAGCCATGTTAAATTAAATTCACTACAGGCCATTCAGAAAAGGAGATCAGAGGGAGAGAATAGGACTTTTAAATAATCTGTTTATATTCATCTCAAGCCATGAGCAATAGATCATAGAGTGAACAAAACTTATTGAATTGTTTTCATAAACTGTAACCTAACATCTTCAAAAATTAAAGTCTGTGGGGCCACACTTAAGCAAGAGGGGAATCATGAATTTTATTCAACATAAAAAACCCCAGCACATTAAAGTTCAGAAATACAAGGGATCAGTCACAAAAGGAGAAAAGAAAGGATTCAAGGAAGGGTTTCAGTGGAAAAAGTGTTGGAAATTCTGCCAAAAAAAGAATTATTCTGAAGGAGTGAGCTAAGAGACTTTACAAACACCAGACTAAGATGAAAATCAAAATAGCCAAAGGAGTAGCACTGAGGAACAGGCAAGAACCATAGCTGGATGGAGAAGGGAGGAAGGACAACAAGGTGTCAGGGACCAGGACAGGACTACAGGAACTTTGTTGATGGCAGGTTCAGCTAAGTGAAAAGGATATCAGCCAAACTGGAGGCAATCCAAAATTGAGCTGGCAGTCTGATGAACTCGGAAGTGAAGGAAGAATATGGGTCTGGCTGTGCTCTCAATTTTGGAGTAAGGTCAAATATATGTACCTCTTAATTCTAGATAGGTGAAATTTAGGTATTTAAGGCTAGTGTGATTCCTCTGTCTTTGAAATAAACAGTTAGATCAACATTAAAGTCTTGCTCTAATGAATTAAAAAAAAAAACAAAAAAACAACCAAAAAAGAAAAATGTGAATAAAAGAAAACCCCAAAGTATGGACACAGAGTGAGATGCAAAAGGGGGCACAACTCACAGACATTACATGTCATTTTAAAAGTAATGTACAGCATCACCAGAATTTTTGTCAAGCTAATTTTTAATTGTTTCATTCCCTTACATAATAATTAGCATTTATTTCCTGTAAAATACTTTATTTACTCTAAGAAGAAAAATCAGCTAGGAGAAGCAATATTTCAAAGTTTTCAGCCATTAGAATCTATACTGCAAGTTCTAAACGCTTTCACTTTGGAGAACATGTAATGAATAGACTGATAGGTATTTCTGTACTGTGGTCACCAAGGCTGGAGCAGAAATGCATTCCAAAACTCGATATCAGCAGCTCTCAGCTCTGCACAATGTGGAATTCAGTTATTGAGATCCTAGTGTTCAAGACAGCTGTATGCTCCTTTGAAGTAGGATGCATTACTGGTTACATAAAAGGGCTTTACACCACTTCTGACACTGTTTTACAGGAGTGTGATCTGTTTAGGGGATTTATACAGAAAATAGTCACAGAAGTTGTGATGTTTGGGGCTTACTGATAGACCAAGGCAAATTAAGATCACTGCAAAGCCAGCAACATCTTAAATTCCTGACCTTGACAAACAGCTCACATGGCACTAGGCTACCTCTATGTCCCTCTTGTTGGGTATTTTAAATGAAAGATAGCTAAAATGCCTGTTACTCAGACAAAGCATGGTAGACCAGTTTAAAAAAGAGCCTCTTCTGCTTCTTTTCAAGCTTTGAATTTGATGAAAAATCTGTCTATAATGGAGAAGCTTTTTTAACAATATTGTATTCAATACTCTAAAGGAAATTGCTGAGTATATGGTAAAACCAGGAGAACTGAAAGAATTACCAGACTCTTTTAAACTTCCTGAAAAATAAGAAACTTGCCATTTCCAGTAACTTTTATGAGTATATTTAACCATTAACATTTTAAAATGGTGTGTGATTTTAAGTTGCCTGAGTAACCTGAGTGTTATAGTTACAGTGCATTTTTCAACTAATTTCAGAAACCATTTAAAAAAATGTTTCAAATGTTGCTTCTTAAAAAAACCCAAAACAACAGTAGCACCAAACTCAAAACATAAACATATAACATAACATTGTTAGAGGAACCACGGAATGATTTGGTAGATAAGCTAGGTTATTTAGGAAGACTTGTATAAGAATTCATCACAAAAATTATTCTGTCAGTTTTCCCTTCACCAGTTGCGTTAAACTATTCTTCAGGAAAGATGAGAAAGATTTACAGTTAAGAAGAAATCATACTCTCTCATATCTACGCTGATAATTTTTGAGTGTTTCTAACCAAGCTTCAGCTTAATGTGTAGAATAGGGATGATCTTAACTACACTAGGAAGGTATTAAGTAGATTAGTTAATATTTGTATGCTATTTTGGAGCTAATTAGGGAAGAGCAAATCCCTGATTATCTTTAGCTACATAAAACAGTACAAAGTGCCATGGGTTACAACAAGAAGACATCCTAATGCTGAATTAATTATCCAAGAGAAAGGAAAAGTATGTTAGGTTATGTCTACACCACAGGTTTGTAACAGTGTGTGAACACCTGGCCAGACAGCCCAAAGGCACAGATAACACTGTAGCTGGAATGCCAGCAAATTTGCACTGATCCCTGCACTATTTTGTATCAAAAGCATTTTCAGGGGGAAAAAAAATTATCTACCACAGACAACTTCTTTGGGTTCTGTAAAATTTTGTGACATACTGTTTTCTGTTTTTCCTTTAATTTATAGTTTTTGGTGAAGCGGCTATTGGATTGAAATCTTGGTAGTCCTATGGAGTGCTTTGATTCAAAGAAGACAACTTAATGAAAACTGCAGATAAAGAACAATATAGCAGACTAAGATATGAGTTAAAAGTTAAGAAATCAAGTTATAGGAGAATGTTGGTCTGCTTACTTGGATACAAATGTGTACATACCCGAGCTCAGAAAAATAGCTGGCCACTCTCCTAAGGTCAATTGCCATTAAAAGGAGAAATAGAATTCCCTCAAGAGGGATAAACTATTAGTAAATAATGTCCTGCTTGACAAAAGAGACAGAAGATAACTTTTTCAGTACTTACATCAAACGTGGGCGTGCTCTGCTGGGCACTCTGATTACATGGCTCTCTGAAGCAATCAGTGAATGGAAGCAAAAGACCCATTGCAATAATGCGAGAACACAGTTTTTCTGCTTCTTCTTGTGGTGCATTTTCCTGCTGGCTGAAGAGTTTTTCCAGCAGAGTTCGTCCTGCCAAGGTGATGACAGATCAATAAGGATTTTTAGCTATACATAGGACACAAATATCTAGGTGTTACACTGTATGTTGAAAAACTGAACTATTAGAAGCAAAAATATTAAATAAAAAAAGAATTCTTAGGAAAAGTATCAGAAAGTCTTTAATATAAAACATTTCTACATAATAATTGTAACTGATCTGGAGCCTGATTAATCAGGATATTAAAGAAAATATATGTATATTATACATATACATATATATGTGTTGGCTGCACTGTGAAGTAGGGAGAAAAACCATGATATGTTATTGTAGCATCAATTACCTATACAATTGTTCTGAAGAGAACACCAAGCTATTACCAAGAAATGAAACAACTTCTTCCAAAGATGTCACAGAAAGTTCATATAGAGTTTAGCCTTCCAACTCTTGGAATAAGCCTTTGGTTTTTGAATAATAAAATTATTATAGTCTTTGAGAAATGGTGCTCTGTCTTTGGAGCAACTCTCAATAAAAGAATAATAACAAAAAACTCCTGATAACTATTCTGTATAAAATTGTATTTAATACAGCTCCAGAGCAGTGGAGTGCTCCAAACTAAAATGTGGTGTCACAAGCAGCAATTCAGAGGAGTAAAGCTTTTAAAGAGCAAGAAGATATTTATTCTTCTTTTAGGGCCAGATTTCATGATCGAAGTGTTTTCTTTTGTTATCTAACCAGAACATGAAACGAGAGCATATGTTATGAAGTATATTATGGGAGAAAATGTTAGTGGTTTGAAAGATCACTATGCTTTTTGCAGTTAGCTAGAAATAGGCTGCAAAAATTAGTTACATACACAGGTTGCAGTAAAATCTACATTGTAAGAATGTTAAATTTCTTGATTAAACTGTAAAATGTCAAATTTAAAAAGGTGCCAAAGTTTAGATTCACATGATATTGATAGAGAGATGAAATAGATCTAGTGGAAAATACAAATGGAATGATAAAGTTAATTTCATGTTTGAGTATAAACTAGCTGGGAATACAGGTTGTACCTAAAAAAGTTTCTATAGACTGTTTCTTCCACCCACTCACTCATAGCCAAAGGTATTTTCCAGAAAAAATATACTGCATTAAGAAAGCATTTTAGTGTAGTTTAGCATAGTAATAATGATACTAAAATTGATTGTTATAATTCTACTGGGTTTTACATGCAAGATTTCTGATTGAACATTGACTTCATTCAAAATGTAAAATTTCCCAGGCTTTCTGAACATATGAAAAAAATTTTTCTTCTAAACATCTGGATGCAATTTTAAAAGGGTATTGTAAGTGACATTTAGACAGAACTTTCTGTATTATTTTAACTTCATGTGGCAATACAGCCTAAAATAAACAATACACTAACATGTTGGAACTTATTTCTAAGACTTTCCTCTCCACATCTAAAGATCTGATAATTATCTGATTATTAGTCCAAGTTTCCTAGCCCTTTATTAGACAAAATAAAACACATTCAAGGGGATAAGATAGGAGACAAGATATGAGATAAACTTGTAAGAGGCATAAATTTTGTTATGTTTGCTGACTAGTTTGCCTCTGTTCCTTGGTTACACCACCCATAAGGTGATGCTATCAATATGCCTCTATCACAGTTCATTTGCTAAATCTTCAAAGCCATTTATTAATTGAAGACAGTCTTTCTCGCTGACCACTGAAAACCACTTTGTACACACCCAGAAAAAATAGGATTATGCAAGAAAACTACACATTTCTTCATGTTATATTAAATAGTAAAATATTATCCATGATTTATGAATGTCAGACTTGATAGATATTTTTTTTGTCTGGAGGTTTCAGCATTTAAACAATCTTTTCGTATTTAGAGAGGCTTCTCCTGCACTTTCAGAACCAGAATAGTTCCTCCCTTTTGCTTTGATCTAATTAGCAGGAACAATATCTGTAAAATACAAAACAGGAAATAAGGCTTTTTTTTACTTAATCCACCCATTCATTTGCTAACTTTTCTAGCACTGAACAGTCTTGCTCAAATTCAAATACATTGTTCAGAATCTTAGGTGCTATTCAGTTGCAGTTTAATTTGTATAGTGGTTTTTAAGTATTGGCTAAAAATACTTTAGCATTCAGACAATATAAAATAAGTATATGATTAAAAAAATTCATTAATGATAATAACACAGTGTCCGACAAGAGAAATTATGTCATTTTGAATATTTAAATATTTAAATAATTTTACTGCAAGTAGCTATGAAAAAAATCTCTGTATCAACATCAAATGCGTTGTATGTTTAAAGTACCTAATATATACAATATAGACAGAACATACTGTTAAGCCACTGAAGTTTTGTATCTAACCAGGCAGGGCTTATAATCAAAGTGAATGGTCAATACAAGCGTAAGAACCGCACATCTCCCATCAAACATAAAAAAGTTGCAAAAAGGACATGTTTTCTCCAAAGGAAAATGAGGAGGTAAACCCTACCAAAAGAAAGTGTGTTGATACTCGAGAATGTGACTCATTTCCTCCAGATAACACCATGCCATGCTGCAGTGTCCCGTGAATGGAGTCACTGTGCCACTGTAGTTCCAGACAGGGCTGAAGTTATTTCACAAAGGACAACTACATTTGAAAGCCACCACTTACCAAGAAGTAGTTCCTCCCTAGTTAAGGGCATCTGATATCTCCCTTTTACCTAATTTCAGGCGAAAAGAGAGTTGTCACTAACAGCAGAAGCATTTCACCTCTAAAGACCTGGGGAGGTGAGTACTAAATCTGCCCCAGCCTTGCTGCCCACTGGCCCCACCTATGCCTGCTCTGATGTTGTTGCAAGAGAAATTTGTGACGCTGCAGGAATAATGTTTATGATTCAGAGCACGATGAAGGTCATATTTTTGTTTAGGTTTAGCAAAATACTTCTTTAACACACAGCCCCAGAGGCTTTTAACTGCTGCTGTTTAGAATTGGAAATGCTTTGCTGGTACCCCATGTCTCTGCACTACACATTTGGAACTAATTCAACCTAAAATTACTTTGTGTCTATATTGACTGTACAATGTTAATCCCTGCACCTATATGCTAAACAGCAAAAACAAAATCATAGCCATATTTAATGCATAGGCTAAATTCCAGTCAACTACAAGATTTTGAGCTACAATTTGACATCACCGATTTATAAATAAATTGCTACAGCAACAGCTTTTAGCCTCAGACAACTTAATCACCTCATATTCATAACTTATATGAGGTAATACCTTCAAGAGGTGAAGATGTTTGCAAATAACCTGAAATAATTAAATGATTAATTATTTAATAATTATTAAATGATCAGCTGATTTCTACAGAGTTAAATGGAAGCGTGAAGAATTTCTTTTGACAGCCTTTACACGGCATGAAAACAGTAAAGACTAAAAGCAAAGATCTCTCAGATCCCTTTTTCCCCTACAAGTTTAAATAACCACTTTTCACGTTTAAAACAACCTTTCTTCCCAGAAATCCCAGGTCTTGAAGTTCCCGAACCCTGTTCTTACCTTTCCCCTAATTAGCTTGGTAAGGGATGGGAAGCATACTAAGTTTTGAATTAGACAAGAATTGCAGCTGGATTTCAGCATTATATCAACTCAGTATTCTGCGGATCCTGCCAAAAACCTTCAGCAAGTAAGATGACTATAAACTCTGAAGTTATTTTTTAGGGGCTTAGAATGACTTATTAAATCCCAGTAAGGGATAAAAAGACTTTTATTTTTTCTTTTCTTGCAAAGGATTACACAATTAATCAACTAAAAGAATGAGAACATGAAATTAAGTTTGAAAGTATCAGGTATTCTGATCTTCTGTGGATATTTTGTTATACTTTTTCTACTGTGATTCGGCTTCCAAATTTCATGTTCTCCACCTCTGTATCATCTGCCTCTTCCTCCCATTCCCATGAAGATGAAGCACTATTGATCTAGTCACCTCCTGTATGACATAATAGGTCTTCATCCAATCCCTATGATCAAGAATTGGACACCACTGTTCATGAAAGCCACCTCTGTAGAACATGTAAGCTATTCACTTTAGAATGAAAATTCACAAGTTCCAGTATGGTTTCCATTCATACTGTCTCCCTACACGAAAAATATGGGGTAATTGTATTCTTAAATGATCATTTTTGACTTTAGATTAACAGCAACCATATTTACTAAAATGCAAGTTGGAGGGAGAAAGGAACCTACCCTTACCAAAAGTCTTTATACAAGAATTATTTAGTACAATGATGATATGTGGCAAAATATTAACTATATTATATACTATGCATATAATAATTTCATATAATAATCCCACTCAGTACTGGCTTGACACAGCCACAGATTCTCCCTTGGCCTGGAAAGGTATCTGTGTGTGTGTGTACCACAACTCCTTTCATGAGGCAATGGCTACCACAGACCTTTGGCCATCAGTAGTGATAATGCAAACCATCTTACCTGTCCTGACCTGGCAGAGGAAGTTGTATATTTCAGATGTAAACATATTTGGTCTATTACAATTACCTTGTATTCCAGAGCAACATCTTTAATCCTCAAGCAGACACTAAAAAGAAAGATCTATGCTTTTCTGATGTAGTTATTAAATGTGAAAGCATGTTCAGTATTATCCACAGAGAAATACAAGCAAATCCTGACTCAAAGAATTCACCTTATAGATCTTTGATATGCTTAGAAGACAAACCTTTCAACGAGCTACAAGGTGAGCAAGAAAATAATTAAGAAGTAGCAAAATCATGAAAATGTTGTTAGCTTTGAATTTGCTTAATTATTGAGGGGAGGAAGAGACATGAATGGAAAAGAGAATTGGAAGAAAACTACAGTAGTCAGTTGTACTGAAAACACACTGAGGCACTGCACTACAGCAGAGCTCGCAATAATGTTTCCCTGAGGATCTTGCTGTTATAACCTCACATTTATCTTTAAAGATGTGTCTTCTATCCTCCTTATGCTGGATTTGCAAAATCCTGGGATCACAGCTGTCAGTGAGCACCAGTTGAGACTAATGATCAAAATGAGTTATACTCCAAAAGCTCCCCCTTCTGCCAGACTCAGTGATTTTCTCTCCGAACACCAGAGCATTACACCACGCTTTCACCATTAGCACAGCGTTAGCATCAGCACATCTTAGCCTATACACACTGGAGACAGATTTTCCATTTTAATTCTTCCTGATGCAGAGTGAACAGCTTCAGTATAACACCAGTTCTGAACACCCTATTCAGTCACCTCATGGGTTAACTTGACTTATGCATGTACTGCTTACATCTTCAAAAGCTGAAATCTGCTTTCTTCCTTTTCCCCAGTTTACTCCATTTTTTTGTCCATTTTAGTAAGATCCAGAAATGCTCACACAGCAAAGAGATTTCATGAGCTTTGAAGCCAAATGTACCATAGGCCTTGCTCTATTTTTGGGAGACGGTACAGGGAAAAAAAGGAAAAGGAAGAAGAGATAGACAAAATGGTGAATTTCCATTTATAATGTTTTCTATTAGTCTTGCAAAATGTAAAAAGACAATTGTAGTCTACTTACAGTTTCTCATTTAGAAAGGATTCCAATTACAAGCATAGTTTTAGAAACTCAAAAGAAACCCAAACCCAAACAAAAAAACAACCTCAAACAAAAACCCAGAGAGAAAATAGGAGGAAGAAAAAGAGCTGCATTCAAAAGTTTAGAAGAGCTGTACTTTAACTATCTACTGTCCCATATTTGTCTAAATCATTCTTTCCTTCCAATTTTTTTTTCTCCTTTTCTACATATGCTGCCAGCAAGGTGACAGCTAACACAGGCCTCAGTCATCTGGCAAAGCACCTGACCAGTGCAGCACCAAACATCCCCCAGAATGCCAGCAAAGGACAAACATGTCCAAGAGACAGAAATACTGCAAAGATATTAATATTTTTAGCTGAGATAGCAATTGCAATTACATGTAATTTCTTAAAAAACTTTTCAGTACAAATTTACACATTCATCACGTTCACTCAAACTATACAGCAAAAGCATAATGAACAGCTTCTTAGGGGCAAATCAACCACACTCCATTTTCACCTTTTTACTGCTCAGTGTACTTTACCAGGTCTCAAGCATATCAAGCACACTGATATTTCACATATAGAATTAATACCTCAATGATCAAAAGTATTAAAGTTCTTTAATGTTTTCCTTTCATTTCACAATCTTTTCAAATTTCCAGTTTTTCAGCTAACCTGAACCACTCAGCCTAGATGTAATGTGCAAAGTGACTGCTGAGAAAGAAGAGGTTTGCCAAGATGCACATGGAATCTGGGGAATAAAACAGAACTGGAAATTGTTATTCTAGCCACCTTTTCTTCACATAACAAGACCAAGTACAGCATAAGTGCATATTAAATATATATTTGCAGTATAAAAGTAGCAATTTAATTTTGTCTGTTGTTTGCCTGAAGACTGATCTGGGAGATTATGCCCAATATTCCAGGATTAGAAACTTCATTTATTGTTCTTTTTCACTGTGGAGTTTCTAATCCTCTTCTGATTTAGATTGGGAAACTGTTCTAGATTTCTCTTCCTGTGAGGTTGCTTTATCTGCTTTGGTTTTTTATTTTGATTTGGTTTTTTCCTAATTTTTTAAAGGGATTGAATTTTTATTGACAGTTACTTTCCTAAAACCATGTGACAGTTTTCTCACAGCCTGGTTACATAAAACATGGACAGCCTACTAAGCAACAGGCCTGCACACACAACATCGTTTCATAACAAAAAGAAAAAAAATCCTTCTACTTTCAATAAACACAAAATAAAATATGTCTTAAGTCTAATTTCCAGGCAACATAAAAAATAACAAAACTTGTCAAGGTCTAGGGTTATGGTACAACTCGTTATAACACTGTCAAATATATTTCCTTTTGTTCTTATTATCAGTGTAATACCTGATCTCTGCCTTCACTGGTTGTATACAAGCATGTATTTCTAAGGGGAAACACCCAACAGATGTTATATATTGATATCTTTATATATTTATATTATCGTACTATAGATAACATATTAATTTATTCTTTTTCATATTTATATCTCATATTTTAGTAATTAGAACATTAATAAAGCTAGGGATGTGTGGAAATACCCAAGAGGATTGTCCTTTCTTCTCTGATGTTCTGTCTCCAGATTTCCTGGCTCTGTTCACATGGATGGTAGGAACTAAACCCACACATCATCTTAAATTCAGAAGTCAGAGCAGGAAGCCTGTCTAAGCAAGAGAATGAAGACATATATCAACACTATCTCACTCATCCCCACAGTTTTCTATGTCTGCCTACACACAGTTCAATGTAATTTCAAAGTCAGAAATATATATTTATTAAATTACAGTCAATAATGTATTGATTGAATACATTCAAAGACTATTCAAACAACTAGAATAAAACTAT
This sequence comes from Ptilonorhynchus violaceus, assembly GCA_013397565.1. Lineage (NCBI taxonomy): Eukaryota > Metazoa > Chordata > Aves > Passeriformes > Ptilonorhynchidae > Ptilonorhynchus > Ptilonorhynchus violaceus. The sequence goes on along the minus strand of VZRJ01005113.1, from coordinate 1,323,901 downwards.
CAATTATTAATTTCACATTTGTCAGTCCTGTGCTTGATTGTGACAGTAAACACTATGCTTTACTTTTGCCAAGCTGTCTGAATTTCTTGGCATCTCAATCTCCCTCCTTTTACACTGTCCCATCTCACAGCAAACTTGTTATCGCTAAAAATTTTCCATGAAACTCTTCACTAGCTCTAAGGATAGGGCCAGAGTATGTCCACTCCTGTGCAACTCAAGCAAGTATTTTTTTCCCCTCACTTTAGTCCCACAGTTATCACTAATAATTTGAACAGGTTCTGGATTGTACAAGATAGCTTTCATAAGCATATCACTGATATTTCAACTCAGCTAGAAACAAGCAATGCATTACGCAGTAAAAGAAAGAGCATCCCATAATGCTAACAGCCTCAAGTGTTTGAGACATCCCAAAGAGAGCTGGGGAACAGGTGTGCATGCTCCCTTTTGGAAGCAAGGGCATAAGCTGCCACTGGAAGAGAACGCTGCTGCTGCCCCCAGGGCCACCTCAGTGCACACAGGGCAAAAGTAGCACCTCATTCAAATGGCTCTGAAATTCTTCCAGAAATGCCCTGATGGAAAAAGTGGAGGTCTGACAAAAATTGGAAATAGGATTCTAAGAGAGATCACAGAATTAATGATGTAAAAATCTCCCCCAGAAAGGATGTTAAACAGTTCTCAAGAAAGCCCATCTCATTCTTTATCCATAGTGTCCCTTGATTGAACCAATTGGCTGTGTTTCAAAACAGCCTGTTTGCTTGTGCTGGCTATGAGACATGACAACACCACCACCACATACCCCAGTGGCCCATTACAAGATTACTTAAACATACACCATATTTGCACAAATCACGCTAGAAAGAGAGGAAGAAGTCGTGTCAAAATCTAATTAATGCAGACCTTCATCCTGCTGAATGAAAGCCTAAAGTCAGCTCAGTTCCTATTTGTGTCATAATACAGAAATACAAAAGTTTAATGAAAATTTTACTTGGTATTGAAAATGTCAAGTCCTACAAGCGCTGTGGTCAGGACAAAGGTCAGGACCCAAGTCTACTCTTGTGTTAATTATGTAACAAAACTTCCACAGCCTGACTGAGCCCATCGATCACAACACTAGGGGGAGGTAGGCCAAAATGACGCTGTTCCTCTGGTGGCAGTGAAGTAACATGACAGAGTCTCTTATCAGAACCACCAGGAATTTTCTTCTTTGGATAAGTCATTTGCTGTGTTACCATTTTGTACGGAAATGCAGATGAATGCCTTCCTAACACTCTTGCGTTGTCTAGAAAGCAGCTGTGCATAAAATGTTATCAATGGAGTCTTATTGATCTTTGCTGAAACTATGCTGCATTTTGTCCTGTTTTTCTTTACCCTTTTTTTATACTCAATAGTTAATTATACCTTATAATTTCCTCCTTCAGGATTTGTTCCAAAGCCTTGCTTACCTGCTGCAGTCAAAAACATGATGAAAATTGGCTTGATCATTTGCAATAACAATATTTTACTTTTTATAAAAAGCAGGTATTGCTGCTGTGCCATCACCAGAGCTTCAAAATAATATTAAAATATTTGTGATGGCTTCTGACAGTGCTTTCAGCGTTCTTCCAGATTAGCAAATCTGTGAAGCACTCTGTCTCCCTAAATTGAACATAAGCTTCTTGAAATTTTGCTTTCATGGTGACTAAGATTTTACACCTTTCCCCCACAGTGAATTTTCTTATATATGACATATGTATAACAGGATAAATTGAGACAGAGTATTAAACTATTCTTTTATCCCTACCTTTAGCTATACATCATTTATATGTCATTTAGTGACATATATATATGTGACATACACGGTAAAAGGTAAGAATACATCATACAGAAGCTTTCATAAATTAACTTTCAGAAGCTGAAGATTTTAAAAAGATTTTTAAACACCAGACAATTCCTCAACTATGATATAGCAGTGGCACACAGTACAAAATATCCTTCTGAAAATATAAACAAGATGCACCCTCCCACAACATTAAATAGTGTGTCTCCTTCCACCTTAGTTTCTCTTCAGGTTCTAATGCAGTATCATTGCAGATTACAGAGGTACCTTTATAAAGCTTCCCTAATTATAGCAGTTTATGATGAAAGAGAATCTATATGTGTCTGTCTACCAAATCTTTTAGGCACCATATGCATCTTTGGCAAATTTCATATTGTGTTTTCCATGTACTTGGTTTCCTCCCAGCAAGTATTTAATTCTGTCCATCTTTACCCTTTTAGTTGCTGTGGTGATTTGCGATGTGAACGCAGCATTCTGTGCCAGGTTCTCGCAGACTGCTGGAAAGCCACAATTCTTTCCGTCTAGCCTGTTAAAGTAAGAAGCTCCTCTGATGTCTTTTGGGGCATCTATTACCAACAGCATCTTTTGTCAGTCCTAACTGACACACAGTATAGTTCACAACCCAATTTTGTAAAGCTTTATTCCCAATGGTTCAACATTTTATTCCACATTCAATACAGTCTCACCTGTCTCTACTTAGAAATAAATGCAACTGTGTGCTCAAGCAGCCACAAGTCACAACTGAACCAAACTAGGAAATCTTTAAAGTGGGGCACAAATAACACATTTCTTTCAAGCTACTCATTAGCTCCCAGGCATGCCTTAGCTTTCTTTCCCTTCCAGGACCTGTGTTCCTAAGGTCTGGTAATCTCCTCCAACTTTAATAACTGCTTTGTAATATTTATCACAATGTACAAAAGCTTTTCTTTGTATTTAAAACCAAAAATCAGTAAGATGAAGAAAGGGGAAAAGCAAAAAATTAGAACTACATTCCATGAAAAACAGACATGCACATCTACATATTTGTGCAGATATGTTCTTCTAGACTTCATTTGAAGAAAACCCAAACACAACTCCCTTGCTGCAACTGGGCCTTTATGTTCTTTCACTGACGTAATCAAATATTTCTCTCAACAATTTCTCAGCATAATTTATTTCTTGACTCTTTCCATGACAAAATAGCACTTGGATACACAGCCTCTATTATGAAAGCAATGTTTCGGCTTTGGGTTTTTTTCTTTTTTTTTTTAATGAAAACCACCTTTTCTTTCATGACTTTTAAGAGACATTCATGTAGTTAATTATTGAGATACTGCAGCATAGATTTCTTTTGTATGGTGATCTTTTCCTTATCAGTGTAAGAAAGAGGAAAGGCCAGGAGTCACTTTTTCTCTGGTACATACTATCTCTGTGTCTTCAAGGGACATCTGAGCCAGATCTCAGCTTCAAATAAGCTCTAGAATGAAAGGTGCCTCCTGTAATTAGTTCTACAGTAAAGTTAGCTGTATTTTCTCCTGATTCAAATTCACACTATGTTCAGAGCTCTGGCACTCCTGATAACTTTCATAGATCCCAAGACCAAAAAATTCATACTTATACTGACAAATAAGAATGTCTCAATAAATCTGAGTTGTGACATTCCTGCCTCAGTTTAGCTGTGTATGTCAAGACATCAAAAAGATTAAATTCTCAAGATTTATGTACTTCTGCTATATTTATGTATTTACATTTAACTTTATGTATATTAGGGTTTACTTTTACAACCTGTAGTGTTTACACACACAATCTTATAACCACTGCTTCTTGCTGTTGCAAAATTGCTAACCTACCTAATGGTTCTACTGCTGTGCAGCTACAGATGAAAGAAGATGTGGTCTGTACTTATCTGAGGATAAAGCAAGGTTTTGCATCAGAAAACACCCCACTTCCTGGTCAGAAAGCCTAGCTATTTCCATCAGTGGGAAGAAAACTTTCTGGACAGCAGCAACATGGAAATAAAAGGAGGAACAGTCATTTTTTTACTCAAGATAACACAGACCACCTCGTTGTCCCCAACTTTCTTTACATGAATTGCTGTTTAACACAGAAAACTGCTGTTGCTTAGAGAAAATAATAGCATGGCACAGCTCCTGAACCCACTTTGCTGCCTTTTCTAAAGCATTTAATGAAATGCAACTGGCCTTCTATTATCATATGAAGAGGCAGGAATGAAGTGACACAATGTAAAGTCCTCACATCCTTCCATCACCTTCCTTTCACAGCTTCTTTCTGCTTCTGCCCTACTCCTCTTGGAGCAACTCACCTCGTTCCCCAAAAAGATCAACTGCACACATAAAAGCAAGTTTCTGGAAACTTGCAGTCCAGCTAACTGCTACAGAATGATGCTTTTAAATGTACCTAAAAATAATCAAAGCTGCAGTCACCTACACCTACACATATATGGTTCATCACTGCTATTCCTTATGTAAGCTCAAATTTTCGCAGGAGTAGTTCATAAGGAATACACTCGGCCACATCCTGAGCTTGATTAAAATACTAAACAAACAAAATATCTTGGGTAATTAGTATTTTTGCATTTTCTTTCACCATGATTCACATTAGAACTAAATTCCTCATATACTGTCAGCCTAAAATATCCCTAGAGTTGCTTTGCAATTCCAAGTTTGTTTTACTTTAGACATAAGAGCATGGAGAAAAAGAGGCCTGTTTCAAGAAATAGGGGTTTTTTTCTGCAGATAAGAGTGCTACACACAGTTGGGTGTTTATTTTTTTTTTTTTAAAGTAGACCAACCGTGCTCCAAGCGATTAAAAAATACATACATATTTAAAAAAATAATAAAGAACAATTAGGTCCAAGAAATATAATCAAACTTAAACTCCACATGATTATTCCCACTGGAATAATTCACTGCTCATTTCACAGAAATGGAGTCACTGAAGCACACAGTGTCCTTTAATGGCCGGTTCCAGCCAGATCCCTTATGTGATGGACATTATCGTGGTACTGTGTTTCAGAACCAAGCAGAGCTGCATAGACCTCCAGCTACAAACTATCCCTTTTCCCTTCCCCTTTTGCACACCAAAAGAGGCCATCAGGCAATCAAGACCACACATTCCTACTCCAGACATGAGGCAGGCTGCCAGTCATACCTCCGAATGGGGTTGCTGCTCAGAAAGTGGTTGCCCAACAGATAGAGCCATTCAATCCCATGACCAAAACCTGCTACTCCCAGTGAAGTTCTAGATAAAGATCAAAGTATTAATCATGAGATACCATCAAAACAAGCCAGTGGCAGCGCTGAATTCCAGCAAAATTACTCATGTTGCTCCAAATCCCATAGTGCAGTGCCGGCATGGTAACATTAAAGCAACTTATCAGCACTCAGCAGTCTTTCAATAACACATTGCAGCCCATTTTCAAACGCATTTCAGTACAGTTGAAGCTCAGTATTGCAGTCCTCCCCTCCCCTCCCCTCAGTTTTGTGTGTAGTAGGCAAAAAAAGGAGGATCTTTCCCTTCAGAAGCTTACTAGCAACACTCCATGTAGCATGTGATCACATACCACATGTAGGGCTGCTGTTGGGCAGCTCCCTTAGAGGAGGCTGCACCCCATCTGACAAGAGTCATTTGTATTACTGCTAACAAACATCATCAGTGAAACAGCAAACCATAAGTAATCTTAAATAACAGCTGCATGATAAACAGTCTACTCAGGATGCCAACAGATACAAATCCATATTGTTTGCATCATCACATGAATCAGAAAGAAAAAAGGCCTTGAAAAAGCATGTAAAAAGATCTATTTTATCCAACTTTTTCAAATTTTCACATACTTAACTCTACTAAGACCTTTGTATATGCCTATAGACACTGCACTTGAACTGCAAGTGGGCAGATGACAGCAGAGTACTGAAATGATATAAAGTAGCATTTTTGAGAAGCAGGCTGGTACTGGGAAAATCAGAAAGCAGACGTGAGTATACAAGCATGGTATGTATGAGCTTCAGGTTTTGTTTTATGGTAACCAGGACTTTCTGGTTTTCTCCTCTTTACAGCTAGAGCAGAACAAACATAAATCTCTGAAGAGAAATTTAAAGATAAATCATCTGTTTGAAAGAGCTTCATGAAGCAAGCGCCATGAAGCCAGCCAACAGAGATCAGTAAGGGCAGGGGTTTGTCTGGATCGAGTTTAATTACCATCTGGGGCAGCTAATGGTACTCAGTCAATGTATGTAAAAGACACCCTTATTAGCTCCTCTGCTCACTGCACCTCAAATTAATGCAAAGATGAAATCCTTTTTACTGAATCTATCTATTAGCTCTTCCATTTCATTTATGTTAATGCTTAGAAACATCAATTTCATTTTCCCACCAAGACAGTCTCTTAACATTAGTGCAAATCATTCATTGCCATGTACCAAACTGAGAGAACCAAGCTTATTCACTCTTGTTGAGCTCCTGTCCTCCTGGGACCACAACATAAAAGCCGTAGCTCCACTGTGCATTGGGTAATCTAGAACTTGTAATTACTGTCACTATAATTCAAATATAGCTGTCCTCATCAAAAAAGAAATAGAGCCAATGCCTGAATCACAAAACACCCATAAATTTGTCCAAAGCACATTCCTAAGCAATGCATCAAATTCAAAATAATGTACTTTTCTTCTTACATAAAGCAAAATTAAAATATGCAAAGTCTCTGCCATTCCAGTTCTTGGCTTCCATCTACATTTTACATTAAAACAGTCATAAAGAGTTCATATGGATCACTGTGAAAACCAAATGGCACACAGCCAAACCACAACATAGTGCAAAAGTAGGCCAATCATCTGCATAGAACCTGCTGTCATTGAAATCAATGACTAAAGTATTGTGGAATATTTTATTTGATGCCCATTAAAAATGCGGAACACCACTGCAGTCGCTGCACAGCAAAATGGGATTTAATGCTGTAGGCAAGAAGCTGTTTGGTTTTGGCTTTGGGGTGGTTTTGGTTCTGTTTTTTAAGCTAGAAATATCCCACTATAATGTTATTTCTAAAAGCCTGATGCTAGTCCCCAAATCAATGCATCTCATGCATGCAAGTTAAAATACAACATTTTTCACAAGTTGTATCAAATTACAAGGAAATTATTTCTGTAATCATTGCTGTACAGAATGGTTTATTTAAAGAGGCTTTTCTGCTCTTACAACAATGACAGTTTATGGAAATAGTAATGTGAAGTTTAATTTCCCTTTTTATGTACACTAGTTGTTATTTTTAAATTCTTGATAATTTTTAGCTTTTAAATACATTTTTTAAAACTAAGAATGGTCAAACAGATGATTCATTTCCAGTTCCCTCACTTCAAGCTTTTCTGCATGAACTGAAAGATATAATTGTCCTCTGCCTGTAAAGACAGCTGGTATGTACATGCAAATGAGGGTCACTGTAATTTCCATACGAGATAGAACTACTGTTGCATTGGACACTGGTTCCTTCACAATAGCAGTCTAAAGCATTGGTGGGAAAAAACAAAACAAAACAAAAATGATTAGTAAGTAAATCAAAACCCTGTGAGGAAATGCAAAAAAGTCCATTTCCCAGAAAACAAGTATCTAAAAAGAAATACTATATTCTTGAAGTTTGCCACATAAAATTTTTTTCCATCATAGCACCATCACAAAGTCTAATTACTGATGAGGCAATTAAAAATTTTCTGAGTTGCTTATAAGCTGTCAAATGTTGATAGCTAAAAAAAAAGTGTACTTTTTTATGTGCTGTAAATCTGAAAGTAGTGAACACCTCAAATGGGAAAAGTTTAGGTAGTGTGTCTGAAATTAAATCTAATAAACAGGTGAAAGGGATTTAAAACACGAAAAAAATTCAGCTCACTTCACAGAGGACTAGTCTCTTTCAGAGGGGACTGGTTTTTTCTGTGTTAAAAAATTTGAATTTTAATTTTCTAGATTGAAATCAGGGATTTTTGCTCAAGACTATTGAAGAATGAAAGCATTGTCATTTGAATCTAGAAAATAACGTTACTGCTTCATAAATCATGCTCTTTTGTTTAATTTTCATAAAACCACAAAAAAATTCTCACTCCAATTTTTGCAAACAGTTTGTGTACATATATGGTTACTGTGCTCATGCATCTAGAACTGACTTCATTCAAAACAAACCTGATTTAGTCTTATAAAATATGCTCTTAGGATATGCTCTCTGTATTTTCTTAGTTCTATAGTTTTCTTAAGTGAAAAGTATATGGAATATGTTGCTGAGTTTCCTCTGTATACATACCTCCTGTGTGGCAGAAATGTTCCTATTTATGAATATATTACCTTTATAAAGAAACTTCAGGTGGGGGGAAGAGAAAGGGGAAAAACTTCAGAGTGCAGGAAAATATAACCATCTACTCACACTATTTTGTTTGTAAACTCTATATTCCCACGACTTTGCGACAGGATGCCTAACAGACAAGGTAAAGAATACTTTACTGAACGAGTCACCTTATGTGGCCTGGGCAGCAGCCTGTCACAGCTACCAAAGTCTACTACCCCCGGTTTCCCTTCTCCTCTCCTGTTTTTGCTGCCTTTCCATACATTAACATTTTTTTTCTTCTCCTCCTTCCCCCTTCTGAAGAGGAAATTGGCTCCTTTCTGAAGTGCTGTCCATCTGTGCTTGCATGGCTTTTTCCTCTTTGTACTGAGCAAATCCTCATCACCACCTCAGTCTAACACCAGGTGCAGCTCTCATGTATTTACAGTACATTAGAACAGCACCTAGCACAAGAAAACCCCAAACAGCATCCTGGTTACAGAAAGCTTCACATCTGAAAGATCTATTTATGCAGAGAGCTGGTCTGCCTACAACAGTACAGCTCTTTGCATTTTTCAACAAGAATAATTTAAGGCATTCAGCCTTTTCCTACAGGATGTAGACAAAGGAGACAAGTAGAAAGAAAAACTTCAAAGAGTTATGCACTTCCTTTACTGGCAGTACTGCCAGACTGATGAAATGTGACTGTTTGTAAGATCAGGCCTTGGATTTTAAAGCTGTCAGCACAAGTAAAAATAATAATACATACAAAGTATTGCATGTAATGAATTAAAGTATTTTAAAAATATTTTCAATTATGCTGTGGGAAAAAAAAGAACAAAACAACCCTTAATACATGTCACTCACCTGAAAAGACATTGGGAAATGTCTCTGTAGAAGCCTGGACCCCTGAGGACTTTCTTGAATGAGTCAAAGGCACTCTTTCTGTTTGAAATTTCTCTCTAAACCCCTTGTGCTCCAAATAGTCTGCAGAGCTCACCTTCTCTGTTATCTCACTTTTGTGATTCAACACCTCTTCAGTCCAGTCCGCAGAACGACTAAACAAACCTGCCAAACTAGCAGACCTCTGCTTCTTGATTGAGACTTTTTCTTTTTTGTGGAAGGACTCCTGCCTCCTTGTGAAAAGCGGGCTCTGGGATGGGGAGGGAGAAGGTGAATGGTTGGGAGAACTCAGTTGCCTAGTTGTGGTTTTGATGTAACAGGGATTAATTAGATAGGGCTTAAAACATCGGGAACCAAGCAGTGGACTGTCTGCTGTTTCTTCAGAGGACAAACTGCCATTTTTCATTTCCGTGGATAAACCATTACGCAGCTCCTCTTGACTGGCTGGCAGAGTGTGTTTCCCTTCCTGAGTCTCAGCAGCATGATCACGGCCTGCATCTGAAATACCACCCTCTGTTACTGAGCCCTGAAAGTCCACAGCCTGCACTTCTGCAATTTTAGCCTCAGCATCTGCCACTGAAGTTGGAAAAGGTTGTGTGGAGCTGAGTGTCTGAGACCCATTTTCTACCTCAGTTCTATTCAAATCATCTTCTAGTCCACTGGCTACAGCATCCACTCCAGCAACGAGCTGTTCCTCAATCAATAGCTGACGTTCTTGTGTTTCAAATAAGCCGTTACCAGGAGAGCCTGAGCCATTTACCACTTCTTTCTGTTCACGTTCAGTTGCACAGGAGACGGGAATGTTTTCCGCGATTTCCGATACTGCTGGAAAAGCCCCCTCGGTGTCTGGGCTCCTCTCTTTGTCAGTGGTAGTTACTGAAAAAAACCGTTCAAAATCTAAGGGGGTTGCTTGCGAATTAGCCATGTGTCGGCCCATTGTTTTGGCGACAAGGTCCTCGGTTCCAATGTTAATTGTCCCCTGCTGCTGCTGCTGCTGCAGTCTAATAGCTTGCTGGATATCAGAAAGCAAATCCTCTTGTTCTGCGGCTGAATGGAAACTATATATATCCGTATCAGAGCCAGAGCTGGTCCTTTGTCCATCCTGTGTCTCTGCAGCAGCTGGAACAGTTTCATTTCTGATTTCAAAATGTTCAACATCTGTGTCTGAGAGACCCCCTTCATCTGCAGAGATGCTTATATCAGGAGTTTTGGTTACAATTGAATGAGTACTGTCCAGCTCTCCAGGCTGCAAGGCCTGGCTTTCCAAAACATCCTCCCGTGAACTGCTATTCCCATCTTTAGCCTTGGACAGATTTTTTCTGATCCTCAGATTTGAAAACACAGAGGGCCTGGAGTCCGACTTACCCTTCTTCTTACCCGATTCGCTTCCTTTTCCATGCTTTCCCAGTCCCCTTTTGCCTCCCGATACCTTCTTTGTGCCGTCCGTATCCTTGGGCCCAGAGGCATCTTCTCCTTCTTGCACATCACCTGTATTTTTCTTGAGCTTCCCATCTTGATTCCCCATGATTTTTTGCAGTGCACCACCTTTGGCAATCAAGCCATCCTCCCGGATTTCATTCCTTTGGCCGGCTGGCGAGATCCCCTCTAGCGATCCAGGTTTGTTTTCAAGCGGTGGTGATGCAAGTGAAGCAAATGCTCGCTGTGCCTCTCTCCCATCTGCTAGAGCTGCCTTTTTGCATAATGTGCTGCTTGCACTGGGCTCCGCTGGGACATGCTCAGTACAGCACTGAGAGCTGCAGACAGCTCCTTCCAATGGCTGCTGCTCTCGGAGCCGCCTGCTCTCCGGGTTTCTGCTGCACTCTTGTTTCTTTAGGAAGGATTCTGTGAAAAGTATTTCCTTTATGAAAGTCACTTCTTTTTCTACGGTTTTTATTGCCTGCATTGCAAGCTCAGCTTGTCACCAAATCGTTTCTAATTTCAGTACTTCAAGTTCCTGAAGGGAAAAATGGAAAAGTTAAAGCAAGGTACTTTAATTACTCTGCAACTGCTCTGCAATTGTTTAAACCAATAAACTTGGAAAGAGAAATATTATAATTATTTAATAGTTTATAAGATGTTAAGCATATGCTGCTTTGACAGATTATACAGTACCTCTGGTGATTTATATACTTGCTTTTTAAAGGCCACCAAAACAATACATAATTTTAAAAGAAGAGTCATTCTCCTTTTAAAGTAGATAAAATAAAGATAATAAACAGAAAGTTCTTTCCATGGTTTTAAATAGTTGCACTTAAAATTCAATGCATTGTGGTAATTATGCTATAAAAAGCCTCACACAATTTGTATTCTGAGAAGGTGGATATACTATTATTCCCAGGAGAATCAACTCATCAATATTAAAACACATCACCATTGTTTTCCCTGATAAGAACATCTGGCATGAAACAAGATAAAACAAACAAGAAAAATAACAGTATTCAAATGCTACTAAGGAAAAAGATACAGTAAAGTATTCCTCTATTTCAACCTACATATTTAATAAGTTATTTAGATGCTGACACTTGCTGACTACTTTGGAAGCTCGTGCAAAAGTTTCAATCAGTTGCTGCTTCTCCTTCATTTTTGCTTTAGATATATAAGCATCAATATTTCATAAATACTTTTCCTGAACATCCAGACAGGTATTCCCTTCCACTTGTAAAATTTAGAATTAAAATAACTGGAACAGAAATAAAAGGGCTTAAGAATGCCAAATTGCCAAGTTGGATCAGTTCAGCAGTCCAATATCTTGGTTCAGCATCAACCAAGAAGTAATTAGATAGATTTTCTGTTTATAATTTACCATCTCTAAACTACCTGGTCTACTAGGTTCAGTTTCTGTGAAAGACTTTATGTATTCCTCACAGCTCTGAGCTTTCTTGCTTGCCATTTCCCTTTCATCAAGGATGGCTTAAACCAGTACAAAATTCCAGGGAAACACATTCTACTGGTTTATCTAACTCTTACTTTTGGTGTCATTCCTGTTACCAGAGATTTCATTTCTTTCCTCTGCCGTAATGCACATTATAAAAGAAGAGGAGTATCATTCACATTTTAAAAACTGTGCAGTCAAATTACCCCTTCCCTCCCCGAGACACAAACTATTTTTTTTTCAGAGATTTCTAAATGCCTTTACAAATTTAGGCTGTGGTTATAGTTAAATGTGTGTTTACAGTTAAATAATTGTTGTTTATTTGGTTTGCAAAGAATAGCACTCTCAATAACACATGCAAATAAATTATTTTGAACTATCATAGTTTTTTCTTTGTGCTTCTTGGTCACTTACTGCTCTGATGTAAGCCCTGTCCTGAGGGGCCTGTGGCTCAGCCACAAGAAACCTTTTGTCTACAAAAACTTGAGTGTTTTATGTGGATCACATGATTTTGTATACTCAGTGGGATCGTTTGGGATTTTTTTTTTAAGTTTTCCCTTACCTAAAAAAGTCAGACTTTTTTTTCAATTTTAACACTTAACAATTATAAATACACTAACAAGATCTAGTATAACAAAACCTATAAGAGAATGTTAAGTGATTTTGCTTTTTTACTCCATTCCTGCTTCGGCTTTCTGTTATCCTACTTAGTTTCTACTTTGTTGCAGTATTTTACCTTTTACGTCATTATTATGTACTTGCAAAAGGCTTTTGAAAGTGCGTGTAATTTCAGTCCAACTGAAGATACAAAGTAAGAATTACTTAAGGCACAGTTTGAGAGAACCACAGTAGGAGAATAATACCTTGACAGGTATTTTGACTGACTAGAACTGACAAGGACCTAACCCTTGATTAGACCTGGAGTACTTGTAGCTTCCAACCTCATTTAAAAACTCTTTTTCCACTAAAATCTCCCAGAAGTTAACGCAGTGCAGGAGTAGTACAAAGATACAATGGACTGAATCTATAAGGAAACTGTAGAATTAGTGTAATATTCTGAAACACTCCCTTCCCTTCCTTCTCTGTAAACTTGCCTGACAGACCCTATATACCTCCATTACAACTAATGATAATTCACCAGCAGTGATTACTCTGCAAATTATGTTGCAAAACCAAGCCATCGACAAAGGTAGGCTTATAAGAGAGTCAGCATAAAGACCAATCTTCATTTTTTAATTAGAAACTAGAAACTTGTAACAGTTTTAATGATGTAGCTGCATTATTTCCTAGAAGTTTTCATACAGCACATCCTGATGAGTAAGTTCTTCAAAAAATCCCCATGTAATGTATAGCCATAGGTATTATCCCAGTTTAAATATATTACACTAAAAAAATCTTTTGTTTTTTTTTTTTTCCAATCTGCAGCTGTAATCCTAAAAGCAAAAGAACTATAAGAGAAAAAGCCAAGCTATTTTCTAGACAGGGCCTCTGGTATCCTAACCATCATGATCTATACAGGGAAGGAGCATCATCAAAATGGACATACTTACATGAACAGAGGTAAAGACGTAAACAAAGATTTTTCTCTGTTTTTTCCACATAAGGCACAGAAAGTAATTTTAAGTAATTTTTTAAAAAAGGGAGTATGTGAGTAGAACAAAAATTACCCCACAGTGGCAGTGATACATACAACTCAATCAGCATTTGTGGGAAACTACAAAAGGTTAAGATTATTCAAATATAAAATGAAAACAAATGTTAATACTTTGGGGTCTGTTTATTCTCGGGCAGTCTTTTAGCTTCTGAAGAAAAACCTGTTACCAAAAGTCAGCAAAAAACTGGAACATTTTGGCATCAGTGTAAGCTACATTTTAAAAGCTAACAATGTATTCAATATTCTACACACAAAAAAATAGAGAATTTCAACTGACACTAAATGGGGAAAAGAAAGGGATTCAGGTGTTCAAGAAAGATATTTCATTTTTAAGAGTAACTATAACTCATTCTGAGTTACTATAAATCATTCTTAGCTTGCTATAAATTGTCAACAAGCTACTGAGGCTAGTCAGGGAGCCTACCCGCATGCCTCATTCAATATTTGCCAGTGCTCAGCCAAAACCACTGAAGTTTGAGACTGCAGGCATAGCCCTGAGATTCCCCCTCACCTCTCATTCTCCTCCAAAGCTCAGGAGGTGCAAATTGCAACACACAGAGAAGTCAAGACTCACAGCTCAGGATACATTGTCCTTTCACTTCCAGAGACCTCTACCTTAACGTGTTCCTATTAGAAACACAAGACCCTGTTAGAAGATTGTGGTTATTTTCAAGACAGTTACCATTTCCTGCAGCCTCCCTGGAAAGGTGGGCAGATCCTCAGCACCGCCTGCCTACTCCCTTGACCTGCTGGGAGGGGGAGGACGGCACCGATTGCCCACACCTGGGGGCAGGACTCGGTCTCCTGGAGCACAGCCAAGGCAGAGTGCTGCCCTCCTGTCGGGGCAGGAGTGTTCCCTCCAATTCCTTACAAAAAGGCTGGCTGACCAGTTGGCATTCTGGTAGTTTGGACCTATGGCAAGCATGAGCTGCCTGGGGGAAAAGGGGTGCTTAGGGGAGCCTGCTCTGAGGAGACACAGCTTTCTTGGGGAGGATGAGTTTTCACCATGATTTACTTACCGTGGTATTTCACTCTGTTCTCGATAGTAATTGTTGGACAAGTCCCAGTACAGTGAAGATAACACCCCGTTACTGCCTCAGGCTGCTCCCGCTGGAGGCCAAGCCTTTGGGCAGGGTTAGGCTTCACACATAGGGCCTGAGGGGAGGGTTTAATCCGCAGGAGTGCTGGCAGGATACAAAGGGTCCGACACAGCACCCCAGCAGTGGTGCTGCACCGTCACTTCCGTGCAGCAAAAGTGGAGGGCAAAAGATGGGCTTGCCACGTGCCCCCACAGCACCCTGCACAGTGACTGATGGACGGGCTCTGTACGTGCACCCATGGCCACCTCCTCCAGGAGCCCAAAGTGGCTGGTCAGGCTACATATGTGTGTGCAAATGGGCTCTGTGTCCCCCACTGCCCTGCTGGGGGATGATGAGGCTGCAGCAGCAGCCCAGGGCAGGTGCTCTCCCGGGGTTCAGTCCAGGGTAGAGGCT
This sequence comes from Ptilonorhynchus violaceus, assembly GCA_013397565.1. NCBI lineage: Eukaryota > Metazoa > Chordata > Aves > Passeriformes > Ptilonorhynchidae > Ptilonorhynchus > Ptilonorhynchus violaceus. The sequence goes on along the minus strand of VZRJ01005113.1, from coordinate 1,308,865 downwards.
GATTAGAGGGGGCTGAATCTCAGTCTCCAAGGATGCAGGCTCCACACAGAGGTGGGCTGAGGCTGAGTTGGCAGCAGTGTGAGAGTCTCAGCACTGTACTACATGGCCCAGGTGCCACGGCAGCACCCTGGGAGCTGGCCTCTGCTCCCCTAGCACTGTGTCTTCTCCAGCCTCCCCTCACACCAATTCCTGAGGAGACAGGGCTGATGCCTGCACAGGGAGAAGCAGGGACAGCCCAGGGAATCCTCACTTCTGCCATACACACCCTGAAGAGATTAATTTTAATGAGCGGCTCAGTGTGCATGGGTTTGGTTTGGAGATAAAGGCACACAGAGTAACGGGAGGGTTTTAGAGTACTCTGGTGTCACATTACTGACTGGAATATGGTAATGTAGAGGATGTGAAGAAAGGCTTGTTTAAGCAGACCACGATGTTCCAGCCATCTATGTTACTAAAGCTTGAATTTTCATACTCATTCAGCCCAGTGCTGGAACCTGGTCCCTGTTCCTGCTGTTGAATGGCAGCAAGAAGCCTTCCCTGGCTGCCATTCTGAGCCTGAAGTAAAATTTATCTTCCCAGAAGACATCAGTTACCATTAAATATTCCCTTACATTGCCCCAAGCAGTTGAAGATTTTTTCCTGCCGCCACATTCCCATCTCTTTCAGCTATACAGAGAATTGCCTTTTGTGACTTGACAAGCTCTAGGCGTGGCTGGCAAGTCAGAAGATCAGCAAATATAAAGTGAATTAAGAGACCATAGCGGCCAAGGTTAAAGCTGGTCCTGCCCTTGCTACATTTAGTTTCTAGTGGATATGAGATCCAGCTTTTTCTTTTATTACTTGTTTAATCAGTATGAAATCATACCTCATGCATTGTATTTATGTTAAGTAGAGGTGATCCAGCTACTAGGAAACCTAATTTACCTATTGAAAGGCTTCCTTTATAAGGAGCTTGAACCTAGCAAGCAATGATCCTAAGTGAGATTTGACTTGCTTAAGAACTTTTATTAAGTGCATGAAAAAATATTGGCTAGGATTTTCAAATGCCTGCTACATAGTGCTGAATTTTCTTTCTCATAATTTCTAGCTAGAGAGAACTAACATTTAAAATTAATGTATATGAAGAAGCAGTGTCTCCAGCAATACGTTTGCCAACTACATGCTGTAGAAGGCCATTGGCTAGGAGCCAAAATCTCTATGAAGCATTTAACCTCCTGAATTTTTCACCTAAATGCAATAATATATTTATGCATTGTGAAATAGAGCTTTTTTTGTTTAAAAATATGATCAGCTCAACATAGCAAAACCCATACACATTCTAATAAGTCACTTTGTTGTTTTCCCTTTGCATTTCCATATTCTTACTGCTTCTTTATTGTAAAATATACTTTTCATCATAAAAGCTATATAGAACCTATCACAGCTACTTATACGGGAGGAGTTGGCTGAACAGCTGCACTCAAACCCTGCCAGCATTCCGAAGATGTATGCATTGCAGTTCAGGGTTAGGTCACAGAAACAGACTCCGAAAGCCCAGGACTCTGCAACTACTACAGCCAGAGATTTCTGTATTTGGAGCACAACGTGGTACACTACTACTGTATCCAAACCCAAGCTATAAGGAAGTGTGAAAGTCTGGTTTATTCCCTATTATGGAATATTATTCCCTATTATGGACTGAAAAGTGAGGTATTTTGTGGCATAGCTTCCACTCTTCCTTGCATGAAGTTAATTTCAGACAAATTGGACTTTGAATGCAGATTGCCAGCACTTGTTTGCTAATATATGCTGAGCAAATTCAATGCAACACGGTTTAGGGTACATCAAGAAAAAAAAAATTATCAAAATATCTGCTGACCAGACTGTCAAAACACAGATGAAACAGTTTCTACCATTTAAACCACTACAAAATACAGTCAAAACATTTGAGTAAGAGTCTAAGTTATAAAATTTATGTTCTAAGGAAGTGAAATTTAAGCAATAAGGTTATTTCTTCAGATGTCATAACAGCTTTTGAACACAGTAGGAAACATCAACCAAATTTTTAAGATGGCTGTCATTAAACCCCTGCAAAATTCACACATGTGCAGAATCACTATTTGCTTAAATGGGGGAAAGATAAGCAGAACTGACTGTGTCAGTCGATCAAATGGGATTAACGTAGGTTAGGATTACCTACCACAAGCAAGCATTTCACGGAAAAAAAATGAGAGTGGACAAGATTTATTGTACTAGAGGATAGAGAAAGGAACAAAGAACACAAAACTGTAGGAAACTGGGCCTCCTCATTTTCATTCCTTAGAAAAGAACATATTCTGTTAAATCAAGCGGAAAATTACATATTGTCTTGTTGGTTTTCTTGGACGACTCCCAGAGTACTTAATGACAGGTTTGAAAAATGTAGACTTTGATCGTATCAGTGAACCTTTTTCCCTGCAGAGAGCCCAAAACGTCACAAAACAATGGTGTATTTTTGAGCCTAGTCCTTTTCTGCAGGAGACAAGGGATTAACTAAAGTACTTGGTGCTCCAATTTTATCTTTTCTACTGCAGAAATTATCTACTAGTCTGAAGGAAAAGTTGACAAAGATCAGTTTTTCCTGAGATTCTTTTTAAAGTTTTTAAAAATCTCAACCGATGACATTGTTTTTAAAAATTCATGAAGAGAAGAAATAATATTAATTTTTTACACTCTTATTTTAGGCATCAGTTGTTGTTCTGTTGAATACATATGTGGATGTGTAGAATTTGGGTCAAATGAAAAAAGAGAGCTTTTGATCAGCTTTGACTTCTTGTGGAAACACCAAGCATTATGCTATCAATTGCTGTAAGTATGTTTCCCGTAGAGGGAATAACCGGACAAGCTCGCTCTGTAAAACACCTAGGCAAGTATACAAAATGTGATGTTTGATTTTGTACTAATTTGGTGCATCGTTTCAAATACTTTTGGCAATTAGAAAGCATTTATTTCTGTAATCAGGTTTGAAATTAAATGAATCCAACCCAGCAAGAGAGGGAAGAATCTTTTGCCTAGCCTTTGGTTTACTTCAGTATAGAAAATAATTAAGGTGAATACTACTTGTACTAATGAACAAATTGTCTTATGACAATATGAACAAATTGTACAAATGTCCCCATCTGTTTAAGAGTTCATAGGATGAAAGCCTTTGCGAGTAGAGTCAATAAAGGGTACTGCAACTAAAATTATAAACCAGCATTCTATGCAGAGAAAGATGAGAAGCCAGAAAGGAAAGGAGGTCTGAGGAAACCAAAGAAAAGCTGACATAGTATCTATCACATATAATGTTGGTGTCTCATGCCTTTACTTTCTCTTACTGTGATCCTTTGCTGATGTCACATGATGATCAGCAAGGGTCATGTATATGTGGGTCATAAGCACTGTCTTCACATTTTTGCCTGAATCTCCACAGTACAGCTCAAACTGAAATCACTATAGAAATTATAACCATTCAAGTTCATGCCTTAAGTAGAGATCAGGGGAAGTTACTGTAGGAAATATTATGGATAGATAGTTTCTAGTAATGTATGCTGCTGCTGAGAGCTGCTGATGCACAAGGAATAGTATTCTCCAGTTTTAGAGGCTGTTGGTTGAGCTGTGAGCCCTCTTCAGTAAAACCCTTGCCTTGTTTATACATGTGCATCCTTAGCTGGCCCAATAGTTTTGGTTTAAGGCTTTATATATTTTGATAATAGGGGCAAGAGAGACCAGAAAAGTGAGACAAATTTATGAAACATGACTCAAGGCCTTGAGATCTATTCTTTTTGGGCTCCTCATGTAGAAAAAAGGCTAGTTATAGAACTATTTAGCTCATCTATGCTTAATTTCCTGAACAGAATAATTTCTGTAGAATACTAGTTCTTTCAACTAAGTTCCTGTACAAAGGACACAAACAGAGCATTATGAATATTCCTCAGAGTACTGCAGAATTGGATGTTGTCATTGGCGCAATTAATTTGATCTGTATTCAAGTATTTTGTGATTTGCCTGTTCTGTAAAATCTGCAGCGCAGTAAAGCCGCTGGCCTGGGGGACAGCGGTAGTGGTTTTCAGCCACTCCATGACAGGACATCAGCTGGGCTACAAGTCCACCTACACACAGTACTTGCTAACACCCAAGAAGTCCTGGCTGCCTGACTAGGCTGAGCTATCTGGGGTGGGAATTACCTGCACTGAGACTGCTGCAACTATGTAGAGTGGGCTCTAACCATAACTTATGTTTTATGTCCATGCTAGACCTTAGCATAAGGGACCTAAAGCCTAATTAGGACAGTGAATTCCTACGGGTTTTGTAGTTAAAATGGCTTTCCCTTTGTCAGCTGAATAGTTTTCGTAACAAACCGAGTTAAGGTCCTGCTTGTCAATAAAATATGTTGCAGATGAATGGGTGGCAAACTATTTAGCTAAAGACAGAAGAAACATGGTCCAGATGAATAACCCAGATGCCCAGACAAAGGTCATGAAATTCAATTAAGATGATGATGCTTTTGTATCAAAAGTGTTATGACATGCATAGAGGCCAGCACTGAACTACAGTTTTTGTAGGGCTAAATACGTGGGGCAATTACTGTGATCTAGTTAGGGAATTAAATGTTTATCCTATGAGCAATAGAAAGTTAAAATTTTATCAGATCACTGTTCTGCTCACTATACCTGCTCCCAATCTTTCATATTCTTATGCCTTCTTCCTCGACTTCATCTTCATCTAAGTATCTAATATCAACTTACCTACTGAAATTTTTGTCCTCAGCAACTCTCCTTTGACTTAGTCTCCATAGCTGCTGTATACAAGAATGTTTTGTTTGATGTCCCATCTCATTTCGTGATCTATCCAAGGTCATCCACAGACCATTCTCAATGCGATGGGTGACTTGCTTCTAGCTACGAAATGGCACATCTCCTGTACTTATCTTCATTCATTTCTTTTTCTGAAGTTGTTGATAATTTCAAACACTTACATTAGTTTGCCAGTTTCTAACACCTCCCCTTGCAGTGCCATTTCTTCCTTCTGCTAACTAAACCCATTCTCTTCTATACATAACTCTCCTGTCCTTAAATGGTGTATCATCACTCATGTTTTATGTTTTAATCCAAAATCTTGTTCACTGTGCCTAGATGCACATCTGTGGCTATGATGGAAGGAGTCACAACTCTTGGTAGATAGTCAGTAATGAGGGGAAGTATGTAGGACCAAACATCATGTTCTGTCACCTATTACCGTGGATAGGGAGTACAATGAAATTATCTCATAGGTTTACAGTTCTGACATTTTAATTGCTTTTACTTTTACCTTCCATATCTTGGCTCTTGGATAACATTAGTAAATATTAATGCCCATGTCTTTCAAATATTGTCAAGACATCACTGACAATGTAAAGGATGTTCTGTATTCATCATCTATTTTATCTGTAGTTCCCATAGAATTTACTTTAGCTTTATGCAGCAGATTCATTTCCGCTTTGTGAAAATCCTGAGTTGGAATCCAGCCTTCTACTGTGTCACAATCCAAACAGAACTGGTCAGAAAGAGAAAGGATATAACTAAATATTTGCCTCCCTATCTTTTAATACAGAGTTTACACTGAGAAAGCATGTAGAAAAGAGATTAATAAAATTATATTTAATTAATAAAAACTTCAGTTCTGAGAGAGAATGGTAAAGAGTGTAAGGAGTTATGATTCAGAGAGTGCTTGCTTGCTCAAGGTCTTAATTTCTACTAAAAATGGAACAGGGTCACCAAGGAAGTGGCCACAACACCAAGCCTGTCGGAGTTCAAGGAGTGTTTGAACAAGACTCTCTGGAACATGGTGTGATTCTTTGAGTGTCCTGACGGATCCCTTCCAACTCAGCAAATTCTATGATTTTATAAAAATGTTGCAGCCTAGAGTGCTTTAGCAAATTAGTTATAGAACCTGAAGTAATACCCAAGCATCGATTTATGCAACAATTGGCAAGAAAAATTTCAAGTAAATGTTTTATTTTAATCTGTCCCCAGTCTTGCCAATATCCTCATATTAAGTCCTCACATAAAATTATTTAGAAAGTAGAGTCCTTCCCAATCTCCAAGCTGGTCAGTCTCACACATTAAATGATATGACATTTCCATTTCATTTATCTTCAGGAAAAATGTTCAAGTTTAAATACTCAGCAGCAGTCCTAAATTTAGCTTATAGAGACTTTGTGTGAACTGTCAATATAGCAGCTCATCTGTTTGTATGTGTTTACAATAAAAAGGATGAATTACGCCCTAATAGGGCTTATCTTTCAATTTTATTACATAATGTAATCAGCACTGAGGAAAAAAAGACCACCTGGGGAAAAAAAGATTAAATGTTCAATTAACAAAATTCTGATAGTCTTTTCTGAGCCAGCTTAGTCTTACCAGGGGTGTTATCACAGGAGGTGTTTGCTTTACTAAAGTATTACGGAATCACAGAATTAACTAGGTTGGAAAAGACCTTTGAGATCTTTTCAAGTCTAACCTATGGCCTAACACCACCGTATCAACTAAACCGTGGCACTAGGTGCCACATCCAGTCTATTTTTAAACACCTTAAAGTAGTCTTAGGCTACCTTAGCATAGTCTAAAGAAAGAAAAAAAAAAAAATGTCGTAAGGAGACTTGTGACTTTTAAATAGGATATTCCCCTTATCATCTGATGCTTTAGTTGCTTCTGTGCCAGAAATCTTCCCAATATCCACAGATATTGAAATATTTAGGGATATATTACCTTAAAAAGTAAAAAAATTGGGATTTGGACTGGAGATACATCTGGTTCAACATAAAGCTTGTAGCAGTGGTCAGTACAGGCAATGTTGCAGGAAACATTGCATTGTCTTACAAGTGTAAGCAATGGGAAATTTAATTCCCCGAGTCTGTCTTTCAGGTTAACGTATGTCCTGAGATAACAGGGTTGGTTTGTTTGTTTTAATTGAGTCTCACAACTCCAAACAGCCTTGTGCTGGACGCCTTGTTGAGGGTGTTCTTGCTATCATGTTAGCTGTGTTTTGTGCTCACAGATATGTCTGTCAAAGCTGGGACCATTTTCACCAAACACTAAGGAAAGTGCTACAAGTGCAGCGTTCCTACTCCAGAGAGCTGACAGTCTAAGTAGACTCACATGGATAACCTCATTAACTCAATTACATTTATTCTCTTCCCCCTGCCTTTCACTGCTTTTGCTTTCACATCACAGTGCAGCGAAGAAGTATTTGATGGACAAATATCAATAGCCTTCCAGGAAATACAAACTGGAGATAGATTCTTGATGTGGAAAGGATAGACATCCTGGCCTAGTAAAATTAAGTGGTCATTTCATGTGTAAAGCAAGCACGTGTATAGTGGGAAACAAAAGAGGACTAAATCTGCCAGCACTTTCAAATCAAAGGACGATAAGCTGCAGAAAGACTCAGGGCAATACAGAGCATCCATGTGACTGACATGGGATGAATGTGACATGAAATGCTCAATCACGATGTAGCAGTTATAAGTGAAGGAAAGTAATTTCTGTAATATATCATGAGGGTGCACTGCCTCAAACTCTCTGATTTCTGAGTGGCTTAGCTGTGGATGTGGACATTAGCCTCATGTTTCCATTTCATCCAAAGACATGAATACTCAAGCTCTGAAAAAGCAAAGAAGACTTTTGCTACCTCAAAGATACCAAAGTTCTGGACTTCTTGTGCCTGATTGCAGAAACATATAGTTACTCACATTGATGTGCTAAGCTTTATTTTCAACCCTTACTGTTACCAGTGCTGCTTTTGTGGCAAGATACTGTGGCCCAATGTGAGTATTCAAAAGAGAAGGAAACTCTCATGACAGGACCAATATTGACATTAGGCTCTAAAATAGATCAAAGGCTCACTGGGCACTAAGCACGCTGTAAGCATAGCAGAAGACAAGATTTGGGGTTTACGGGAGGGGTTTTTTTTTATTTTTGTTGGTGGTGGGTTTGGTTTCTTTTTCTTCTTTCTTTCCTTATTTTTATTTTACTTGAGGCACAGGACAATTATGGATAAAGCAGAAATGTGCAATATTAGAAAATACACCTTATTTTAATCTTGTCAGATAAGTATCTTACATCAGTCTGAGAAACAAGGAGAAAAGAATTTGACAGAATATCTACAGATTCTGCTTTCTTTCTGTTCCACTCCACTGAACTTACTGTTATTCACTCCCATTAGGGACTATTCATGAGACAATGGTTTTTCTTCCATCATCATGTCAAAATCTGATTAGACACAAATAAACTTCTTCTGTTCCCTCTAATTCAATGCTAGTACAAAATATCTCAATTGCCATAACAGGGTTCTAAGCAGTCCAAAGCTTTTGTGTGGAGTTTTATATTATTAATAGTCTGACATTACTCCCTCTGATGTGGAAATCCAGCTGTGTCCCAGAGAGGAAGTCAGATGGCTTTCCACCAAACCACAGTTCTCAAGGTTGTCTGCACAGGCAGGAATAAGACAGTTGCAAATAGCTGTGAATAAACATCTGTTTAGTAGTATGCAGGATATAAGATTTTTCTGATAATAGAAGTCAGACAATTTCCATATATATAATAATTGTTTTTAAAGATATACTTTTAATTCATCTCCTATAGTCCTCAGCACAGTTACAGTTCCTTACACTGACATTAGTCCAAATCATGTATTAATAAGGCTGCTTTTGTTGCCAATTACAGCCCTAACTGTATGGAAGATTTCAGGGAGACTTTAAGGCAAAACCCACAACAAAGTCATCTTTATAAATATACATGTATCTTGACACAGCTGCCTTGATTCCTCATTTAGGGTCTGCTCCAGCTGTGTCCTAGAACCCTTGATACTCCCGTTGGTGTAGCTTGAACAGAATAGATCCCACCCAATGTTTTCTGAGGAAGGCATATAGATAAAAGAAATACCTTGTTCATGACCTAGAAAACTATTTCTTACACAAATATTAGCATGCAGTATAGCTTATATTTCAAAGAGATAGAATGTCAAGTTACTTAAAAATTCGTCTAATGATGGTGTCTGCTGTGAGTTATTCTTATTCTTTGTCGATTATGTTTAGTTCCACATTCTCTTCCGGTTCTACAATGAAAATAAGGGCAGAGAAGAGAGCCTTAAAATGTTTATGAGTATTTGCAAAGGCAGCTTTAGAGAATGCAAATTTAAAATCTCCATTGAAATATAGCCTGTATGTAAACTGCTGTGCTACACTGAAGAAAGTCATAAAGTTCTGATGGAAAAGATACTAAAGGCCCAGGCTGTTACATAAAGCCGAGAAACCTCCAGATCAGAATGTAATGATTAAAGCATTGGAAAGAAACTGAGTTTTCTTATGTTCAGATGTGAAGACATCATAAGGAATTTAGTATAGGTAAGGATTAAAATTTTGAATGTGTAAATATTTGTTGACTTCAGATGGAACAAAAAATTTTCTTATGGTGCAAAATGAATTAAAAAAAAATAAAAGAAGTTTGATCCAGTTCAGGGGTGCGTATACACATAAATTGCAAAAATCATTGTATATATTTAGTATGATGAGCTTTGAAAATTGCTGGATTTTGGGGTATTTTGAGTTGTTGTCATCTGATGACTAAGGCTGAGAAATCTTATAGATATTTTGTAAACACCAAGGATTCCAATAACAGGAATTGATTACTAGACTATTTCAGATCTAAAATAAGTTCTCACTACTTAAATATCCTTTTACCTGGCGCATCTAGATTTTTCTGTTATAGAACCCTTCGTATAAAGACTACATGAAAGGACTTTCAATCTCACTTTTTTTCTGTTAAAAAAATTTCTTGATAAAAAAATCAAATTCGAGATGTTTTTGAATTCTTCTGCACTCTTGAGCGCAACTGGTTTCTACAGGCACACAGATGTAACTTTGAGTATGTGGTATTAGTTATTTCAACAGTTTGTGGCTTTTTGCACATATTTCAGGCTGTTTCTTCTGCTAAAGAAACATCCACAGAAACCGGGTTTATATTGTTACCCCATTTATCATCTCAAACCAGATAAAACAGGTCTGATTTACTTAGCCACCTACTTGGTTGGTTATTTTTAAACAGTGGGGGTATAGCTTTTAGTCTGTGGTAAGATTTCCCCCCCTTCTCCCTCAACATCTCTAGACAACTCATAACTTTTTATCAGTTAAAAATGGTAAAATAATGATAAAAATCCAGCTTAGGGAAAACATTTGCAGATGTTTGAAGACTGAGCATGAGCTGCTCTAACACATCATTATGTGCCATTTATTTATTTAACACATTCATCATGTTTTTCTTTGAGGATTTGTCTTTAAATCAAAATCCATATCCAGCATAGATAGGACGAGCACAAACGGTTTGACACTACACCAAGGATATTTTTGAAATATGATAGAAGTCTCCATTGTCAAATTAATTGACACCCACTTTTCTTAGTTCACCCCTACCAAATCTCCTCTTGAAGACATGTAGGAAAGAATCTTTGTGGTGAAAGAAAAGGAAAAAAAGCCCAAAACAATCCATCCATTCAGTCAGGTAGCCTGGGTCTCATAAATTTAAGTTAGTCCAGTGTTATGTGGGCAGCCTGAAGACCCTGCCTTGTAGTTACACAGGAACACATGTGTTGTCCTGCCAAAGCAGCAAACCTCGTGTGTGGTGGAGCTGCTTCTCTATCCTATTCCTCTCCTACTTGTGAGTGCGTAAGCAGGATGCAGACCAAAGAGAAGAGAAACAAAGCACAAAGAACTACAGCTGTCGTGTTCTGAAGCTGCTGCTTGCTTCCATGTAGCCAGGAGGTAGCTGGAGACTGGGGAGAAGGAGTTAATTATTGTTCTGTTTCTTTCAGTAAAGTAGTATCTTAACACACACCCTAACTGTCTGCATAGGTCATCCAGTGTTTAGTCTTAAAAATGCTTATTCCTAAATGACAGAAAAAGTATAGAGAACTCATCTGAGCCTGTAATTATGATCAACTTTTTTACAACAACACAAAAAGCTTTTCTCTTTTCAATTGGGAGCTTCATATGGAGTTAGGAATTCAGTTACAGATTTTCTGCTATGCTTTTAGACCTTCCAATTTCTCTGAAAGTGTGTGCATATGTCAAGTGTTATGTCTTAAATATATTTAGCTACACTAACACCTTTGGCTGCAAATGTAAGTGCAAATCTGCAGCTGCTCCTAGTCCAGCCATCTCTGACTGGCACAGTTTTCTGTCTATGATACCACCCATGAGACACTCCAAATAAGTCTCATTCACATGTGCATAGAATTCAGTTTATCTCTTTCAGTCTTCATTGCTAAAATTGCCCTTTACCCGTATGCACAGCTGGTTGCTGCGTGGCATTCCTTCGACTTAAAAGGTGGAAAACCTCTTAAGAGCCTAAGGCTGTTCAGAACTGCTCCCTGGAGTGTCTATAAGCTAAAACCCCAAATTCAGCCTTCTATCCTGTGGGATAATTCCAATATAATCCCAGAAGAGTTTCAGATACTGCCAGCAACATGTGAGCCACTTAGCCTTGTGTCCAGCCAGAACCCTTATTTAGCAGTTCATCATGTTTTTCTTCAGCTCTTAGAGCATTTATTTCCCAAACATGTCTTTAATAAAGGTAATAGTAATAATAAAGTTGTCATAATGCACCCTTACCTTGTTTCCTGTCAAAATGTATTCTGATGTGGACTCAGCAACTTCTACTTCTGATCAGTATAAACATTTCCACACAGACTATACTCATATGAGAGTCAGAATGTCTGGCTTTTTTGCTCTGGGCACCATTTCCAGTCACATGAACTGGGAACAGTTTGATTCAGATGTTAACAGCCACTGACATTTGCAGGAATGTTAAAAAAAATAAATCATAACTGCCTTAAGAAATTTCACTGCTTAAAAGACTTAGCACAAAAGTTATTGAAAATATGGTATGTGTTTTATTTGGAGGAACATAGGTGTTCATAGTAATATGGCACATAACTATATATTATGTTATGCAGCAAACCATATTGAATAAAGTTTTGCCCCAACTTTTGTGTCTTTGCAGACTCACAAAAGTAGAACTTGTGTGCAAATCAGGGAAGAATCTGACATTTTAATTTTAAACTGATGTTGGGATTTGAGAAATTAAATGGGATGAATTCCACAAACTGACAAAAGTAGTGGATTAGAAGAAATCTGTGATTGGCACCTAAACTTTCAGTAAGCTCCCTTCATTTATTTTAAACACATTTTTTAATTCTGTAAAGTGATTGATTTTTATTGTCTTAATTTTAAGGAGCTCTGCATCAGGGGGAGGGGGGAAGATGACAGATTTGTGGTTTACGTTTCATAGAACTGTGGTAATGGAGACACTCAGAGTACAGCTCTCTGTTCCAATTCATTTCATGCTCCAAGGAAGTCTCATGTTCAGAAGGTGACCTTCAAGGGGCATTGCTATGTCCCTGAGACATTGTATTACAGGATAAGTCTTAGCTGACAGACTCTCATTCCTCTCAGTGTAAATGGAAGTTACACAGATTATTTTAAGCCTTCCTCCCACCTGAGATGCTTTCTTTCTGCACTCTCTGGCCTTTTAAAGTGAATGACAAAAATCAAAGAACCTCATGAAGCCTACAAGGAGCAGTCAGAAGTTTTAAACCCTTTTCACTTTCAAGATCAGTGAGAGAGGAAGAAATAACTCCAAGCCAGCTAAACATAGATAGATTAAAGCAATACATGCACATTGTTCCTTTATAACCTTTACATGGTTCTGGGAGCAGAATACTGGTATTTTTCTAAGGAGAAGCAGGGGAAAAGGAAATAATATATTTCCTCTTTCCCCATTAATATGGTTCCTACAACTCTTGCCCCTCCACTAAAGAGGTGGCCGAATGTTTGGCAAACCAAGTTTCTGTGCTAGGTACAGGAGGAAAAATAATTTGATAAGAGTGTCGTTGTTCTAACACAGCTGGTAAACTTCTGCTGTCTAGTTCTGCAGGAAAAACTGTCTTCTAGTGCTGCCTAGTTTTGCAGGAAAAACCTATACATGGCTTGTGGCTGTGAGACTTCCTAACTATGCACAGATCACCTGTTTCATACCTCTATATTAAGCCCATCCAGCATTTGTCAGAATGGGGCTGATTTTGTATGTTTGATGAGCAAAGGACAGAAGCAAAGAGTATCCCTTTGTAAATGACTTAACTCTTTTGTTGTTGTTCAGAAGTTAGTGATCATGTCCCTCAAAGATGAATTACTGACAGGAAACTGCCTCTCCCATAAATATTTTGGACACCAGAGGCATGTTGGACTGAGTAAGAATGAGCTACACAGCCAGTGCTGGTGTTCCACAGAAATGGCTGCGGTGTGCAGTAGGTGGTGTTTCAGTAAGAGCTACTATCCATTTGGTGTAGCACCCACACTGGCTGATCAGTCTGATGCCTGCAAGTAATTGAGAGTAGATATAATCTTGTAGCTTCTTTCAAAAATTCTCCAGAAAGATATACAATTCTTGGGAATGACCATGTATGTCCATCCCAAGAGTTAACTATAATGATGCAGCAAATAGAGCAATTGTTCCATTTAGTTTGAAAGCCTAAGGTGTTACTATTTGTCATATTTTCAGTCTAGATTACAACTAAAGTCTTTATCTAAAACAATACTTAGTTTTAGCCAGAAGGTGTGAAATTTCCATACTCTAGAATAAAGAATTTCAGCAACCTTTAAATGCAGCCATATGAACATCACAGTATTCCTACTTCATGAGATTTCTTCCCCAGTCTAAGATTTAAAAGAATGGATCTAAAGGATATTAAGGAACTCACTATTTTCTCCACCCTCATATTGACAGCATCATTGTTATTAAGACACTGAATTAGACAAAGACACCATGACCATCTGAAAACTCCACAGTGCAAAAGAGGGGGAGTTATCCTGTCAGAGTGGGTTACGCAGAGTAGGTTAGCAAGATTATCATGAAGACATCTTTTGAGATTATTTCATGAAGGCAGTTCATGAAGAATGATGCAAAGATATTCAGAAGAAGGAAGATAGCATAAGCAATATAAGAAGTTACAGGACAGTCAGAAAAATCACAAAATATATTTTATTTTAAAAAACCTGAACACTTGAAACGCCCTAAAAAACTCCAAGCCAAAACAAAAAAAAACCACCCACAAACCAAGGCAAGATTGTTTTAGAAACAGAATGGTAAAACTTTCTTTTGCTTTCATTTTGTCTATAGAGCTGTCACCACAGCAAACTAAACAGATACTGCATATGCTCCATCTCACCAGCCTACAGAGCTCCCTCCACTTCAGTTATCAGACTATGTGTGGGATCCCCTGAACTTACAATCCTGGTTTCAACCCTCCAGGGAGGGCTGTGCACTGATCATTTACGGAGTCACATGTGGGTGGATTTTGTATCTTTAGCACAACATGAGCTAATTTATCTGCATGTGCAAGAAATTGCTCCAGAAGTTGTTTTCCTCCAATTATTAAATGGTCCTATCATAATGTTTAGACAAAGCTGATGATGCCTACAAGGGAGGCACACGTATGGAGGTGTTTTGCTACAACATGTCTCCCAATGTTACAGACAGTCAAGGGGGAAAGTGGATTTTGATTTTTCCTGTCAGGAAAAAAAAATATAATTATGTCATATTTAGTAGCATTGTCTAGAAAAATCACAGCAGTGGAAGACCCAGAGAATACAGGATTTTGTTTGTTGTTGTGGTTGTTTGAAAGAGGATTTTTTTGCTTTTTTGCTTTTTTTTGTTTCTTTGTTGTTGTTTGTTCATTTGTTTGGGCTTTTTTGTTTTGTTGGTTGTTTTTTTTTTTTGTTTTTTTGCAGGACACAAGTAGAAATCTAACTCCGGTGACATATAAGTAGAATGTAGCATGCATTAAAATCCTGCTGAAAGTCATGCCTAGGGCAGCAATACAGGAATGTTTTTCCACTGCCTAAAGCAGCATCTAGAGTGAGATGAAATGAGAGTAGTAGCCTTTTTCCCCTATGGGCTTTGAAGGTAAGCTACAAATGTTATTTCTTGGAAACTGAGTCACCAGGTACAACAGTTTTTTTTAAGAAGAGAACACTGTAGCATCCTCAATATTAAGAAGTCAGAACTCTGGTTTCTATATGTAACACAATCTTCGTAGAGAAGAAGATCCCTTATGCTGGAAATTAAATGTTACATTAGGTTTTGAAGGATCACAGGTTACTTAGCTGTAACAAGTTCTAATCCTACCCTCATTACCAAAATGGGGCTTTAAGACTGAAAGTCGCACATGAGACTTAAAAACTGTAACTTGGAACACGTCACTCCGATGTTTTAGAAGTGCAAAGCAGCAAACAGGCTAGTTTTAATACAAGGGGATATGTTCAGTAAGTACACTTTCCTTAGTCTGAAAGTTCAACATGGGGCAAGCTCTTTCACTGCACTCAGATCCTGTGATACAGTATTTGATTTGATTTCTTGGTTCTGTTAGATGTGTGATGCACCAGTACTTATGATGATCCAGGCACTGAAATTCTTGCATACAGAAATACTAGGCATTTTAAACTGAATTGTTGATCAAGGTAGAAGAGGATCACACTCCAATGGAGGCACTCAAAGGACATAGGAAAAAGTCACATTATGGAGCAACATAAAGGTCCGCACTTTTATTATAACTGCTCAGAAGTACTTTACACATACAGGGAAAGAAAGAGAAAATCTCCTAACATCCTTCTTCTTTTTTTTTTTTTTTTTTTAGTGGACATTTTCCTAGGTGAATCATTTCTCTAGCACAGAAACCCATAGAAAATTAAATGATAAATTTCTATAAATTTTTCCTTAATTTTCAGTCTTTTACTTTCTGGTCGTTATTTCAAGCCCATTTACTGAAATACTGCTGAACAAACTGTTTTGTCAGAGTTCCTGCAGTGTAAGTTAAGGCAGTTACTTTGTATAAGCAGTTTTTCATGTGATATAAAGCATCCTCAGAACACCAGATGGATATTATTAAATTTTATGGTAGCCTGTACAGAGATAGCACTCATTTTATGGAGACAGAAAGAGTCATAAACCAATTAGAGTATCAACTTGGTCTTTACATCATGTTCCGTATTTCAAAGGCAGAGGCAGAATTCAGACAGTACAAATGGCCAGAATTAGTACAAAACGTGTCTACAATAACTATACTATTGAAAAACATGCAATTCTTGCCCTCAGCCTGAAACAGCAACTTCATTGCTCTACTATCTGCTGTCAGCTGCAAGGAAAAATACCAGGTGGGGGATTCTGAGGAGAATCATAATCCCAGTATATGGGATATACCTTATTACCTCAGAAATTAGGTGCATGCCAGTGAATATACTCCAAATTTTAACACTGTGCCTACAGATTCTATCATGCATCTTCTAAAGGAGAGGAATTTGTGTGATGAGAAAGCTAGCAAGAAGATAAAGAGAAGATAAAAGCTAGACTGATAATTAAGAAAATAAAACTGTTGACTTTGTTTATAGGAAACCATAGAGTTGCTTTCTGACAATTGCAAGGATTGGGAAAGTGTTTCACAGTTCAAACTGAAACTTAATTCTAGTGTCTCTCATTGTTTTCTGGGCAGATCCTGGGTAATTCACACAGCAGAACTTGTATGTACGAACTTGTAATGCTTTACATGCAGTTGGCAAACACATGAAGGAGGAGGGGTCCAGCAAAAGCAACCTTACTGACACCTTGGTATTATTTTGTCCCATTTACAAGTATGAAAGAGTGGAGAGACACTGCACCTTGCCAAAAACTGCTCAACAATTAAGCAACAGAACTGCCTCAAGCCCAAGGCCCATGTCCAAGTCACTGAAGACCACAATCCTTACAAAAAACCCCACTGCCTTAACTAGAGCTGTATCCCTGCTTTGAGGTCCCAGCTGGTCCTCAGACTTGACTTCTCAGACAGCTCCAAAGCTGTACCTGCATGGTAGTGCCAGCTGCACCAAATAAGACAGACACTGTTTCTGGGCAGAGGAAGATTTGGCTGTAGATGTGTCTCCTTGTAGGTGTTTCTCAGGTAAGAGATGGAGACACCGTGTGCCAGCGGCCACATAGAATTATGTCCTCTAATGCTTGTTACAAAAACATATCCTGCCTAAAACTGAGGCTACAAGTGCTGTGATAGATTTCTCAGATTGCTTTTCAAACCCACCCACCAACCCGAATTTTTCTACTGACAAAAGCACATTGTTTTGATGTACAGTTTGTATACTGTATATGCCACTTCCTCACTGTTCAATTATTTTTCTTCATTTGGTGCTCAATTCCTTGTTTAAAAAAACGCCCTAAATTTGCTTATGAACATTTTCCTCCCTCCACAAGAAATTCTGAATATTTTAAGATATATACATCAATGAAGTTTTTCAATAATTTTACTGTTCTTGAACTTGGCAACCTTCCTGTGCTTTAGTTTGAAATAAAGCAAGTTACCTTTTGTTTCCAGTTAAAAGGCTCCTACCCTTACGATGTGAAACATTAGCTGTATAAACAAGTTGAAAAACCCCAAGCATAATTATTTCTGTTTGCAGAACTTTTGCAAGACATCTTTATTGTGTAAATGTAACTTGTACAGTGATATCATCTAAAAATCATAAAAATATAAAAATACCCCCTGCAAACATTTAAACAATTCTGATTTTAATAAATATACAAAGATACATTTCTTGAGACAGTGTCTTAAGACCCAGTAGAAGCCCAAGGAATTCACTAAAATGACAGCAAACCTTACCTTAAGAAGAATCGGCACCGAGGCTCTAGTTTTTCTTTTACCTCATATTCAATCAAATGCTTATGGTAAGACTTAATGCTAAGTCTTCCCACCTCTGTAATGGTCAAAAAACAAGGAGGCAGCCAGAATCTAGGCACGCCTATAGCTTTGGCAAACTGAATGGGAGCAACATCTGGCTTTCTGCCCGAAATTAATTGGAGAAATGTATTACAGGCTGTGCTCTTATCATCAACTGCCAAGAAGCATTTAGATAATGCTTCTTTACAAGAGGAGAAAGGAAGATTTTTCATTTCATTTCCAGAGAGATGCATGTACACTGTCAGGCAGATAACAATTAAGGACTGACTGGTGAATATCAGAGGAAAAAAAAAAAGTGATATAATTTAGTTTTTCCTTTAAAAAATGTAATTGCAAATGTAGAGGGAGACACTAACCTTTTCCTGTGGATTTCAGGATGAACAACGCAGTTGATAAACTTTCATTTTTAAGATGCTTTGCCTACATATTTTGTTTAAATACTGAAAGTCAGACCTACTTTTCCCTCTTTTGATAGATCACCAGTAGAAATTACCATTTGTTCAGGACTGTGAAACTGCACCTGTGACTCCTTACCATCTCTCCTGGCTCTGCCACAGGTGTCCCAATTCCTGTGTCAGGGCTGCATTACTACTGTCAGCAAAGGATATTCAAGTAGCTTTCTCTGTGGGCTGTGTTAAGATCCTACAGGGAGGAACCAGAAAAAACAAAGACTGAAAAATATGGGAAAAGGGGGAAAGAAGAGCTCCCTGAATAGGCTAAGTTGAAAGACTCTTTCCTGCTAAAAGGCTATTAGCATAAGAACTTATATAGTACACAAACATCATAGTAATCTCTGTTTTTATTATTATTGTTTATTATTATCTTTCTGTTATTGCTCTTAAGTTAGCAGCTTCAACCTTCCATACATTTGGATGAAGATGAAGATGGATGAATATTGTGGCAGAGAATAGAACAGGACAAAGGAGAAAATAGCAGAAATAAAATAAGGTAAAAATTAAGATAGGTAGGCAAGAAAGAAACTAGAATAGGAGACAAAAAGAGTTAAGGTAGAAAGAATACAGCACAAACTTTTTTCTATTCTCTTTGCTTCTTACATCATAACACATGGCAGGAAAGGCCTGGAGTAGCAGGCATGACCATCAGCCTGGCTCCCTTGAGAGGAGGGTCCTAGAAGGCTGCTTTAGGCAATGGGACCAGGATGAGCAGTGTGCCCACTGTGACTGCTGGGGGATCAGGGCTTAGCCTGGCCAACAAGGCTGTGTGGCAGGAGACTCAGCATATTGCTGAAAGAAGTCCTGTGGGAACAACCACACTCTTTCAAGCAGGAGGGAGCTGTTGAATGTTTTCCTATAAGATTGGCAGTCCTGCTGGCAGAGCAGAAGGGCTTTTTGCCTCCTCGCTGGTAGCAGATCCTCTCTGCTCTGCCTGCATGGTGAAACACAAAAATGTGAGGGCTGGCGCTGAATTCTTCTGGAGCTGTTTTAGGCAGAACAGATGTAACATGGCTTCACAGTCCAGAGCCATTCACTGTAGGCTGGCAAGCCAACTAGGATGATAGGTATATGATCCCCAGTCTTTTAGCATTAACATCGATGAGCAACACCAGTTTTCCCCACTCACCCAAAGTTTTTTAAATAATCCCTTCAGAAATCACCTTGCACTAGTCTGGCTCCACTGAGCTAAGAAAAGTTTGTCTCATACAAAAAATCATCTGGTGCATATTCTGAAGCACCAGGGCTGGTGAAGCTCAGTAAACTCACAGCTATGAAACAGGGAAGGTGCTGCCTAGATAGGAAACTAGATGCCGGTAGAGTAATGAAGACAGGATACAACTGTGGCATAGCACACTAATTAGAATATAAATCAAAATTAATCTCCAGGAAAATATTTTTATTTGGGTACTGGTATTGACAATTTGTATTGACAAATACTTTATTTTGAATAAAATAGTCCTACAGATTAATAAATTATTTCCAAATTAATTTCTGCAAAGGTTTTACTGTACTACTGATTCAATAATTTCAAATTTTTATCCCAAAATGTGGTATAAATAAGCACACATTTAGCAGACACCTGCACAAAGTTAATTTTTCTATCAGTTAACCTAAAACATTATAAACTAACTCAGCCATGAGAGTAAGGGTGATAGCCCCAGTATGAGAATATATTTATCAGCGCTTATCTTTTAATCAAATAAGGTGTAAGTATTTGTATAAAGGCAAGCATGTGGATGGTTGAACAGAACAAAACTGTAGGTTCATGTCTCTGATTATGACTCTATCAGCTGCACTTTCATCAGGAAGTTGCTATGAAGCTGTGAAAAACTTTGTGCAGGCTTGTGCATTTTTGATCATAATAAGCACTCCTGTTTCTTTTGTTTTCACATGCATTTGTTACGCTTTTCTGCATAGTTTGATTAGCAAAATAGCATAGTGGAAAAATAAACAGTCCACAGGCATGGGTTGTCATTCACATTTATTGATACAGCAAACTAATTAAGTGGAGCTAGGCTTTGCCACCAAATTAAAAATCTAATGCTGAAATTGGGAATCAATCTCCCTGTTACTATCACCAGTGATGTCAGCAGGGCAGTACTTAGGAAAGGTTATATTGGTTGTTTTACTGTTCAATGTTACATTCTTCTGCATCCAAAATAAATAAATATAGATAAGCTATCAATTCATTTAGAATAACTACTATTATTCAAATATAGCTTAGAGATTTCGAATCAATTTTCTCTCCCATAAAGCACATAAACAGGAGATTTCATGTGACCATCCAATTCCAGCCAGTGGAGCATTAGGAAAACACCACAGCATAACACCAAACTCATGGATGGTGTCAGTGCTGCAACTTTTAAAAATCACCATATTTCTCTTTCTGCTCTCCAGTTTTCCCTTCCTAGGCTCCTTCTCTGATCCATGTTTTTGTATACCCTAAAGCTGCTCTCTCTCCCCAGGCCACAGTTCTTTGTTCTTCCACATCTAGGCTCTTACTTTTAAAAGAATTGTCCTTTTCTGTTGAAATGCTATAAAAAAATTCATACCTGGAAATCAATGTAAAAAACCCCAGGTATGATGGTGGGAGTGTTGAGAAGTTATAGTGTTTTTATTAGTCATTTGTGTTTAACGCGGAAAGCAGGCTGAAAAAATTGTGATCCTTAACTTGCAGGGCAGAAAGCAACGGATTATACAGGCTACAGGCTATTAGCTTTTGGGTTAGTTGATGCTGAAGGACAGCAATATACTAAGGTAAATATTTTTGAAATTAAAGCATTTGTACTAGGAGAAAAAAATTATCTTTCTTCATGTCACTGGCCCACATAAATGATTCAAACCTTTAGAGCCTGTTGTGAGGTGAAGGCTCCTTAAAATGGTAACTCATTGTCATCTAATACGAAACATAAGCTACCTAAAGCCAACAAGCAAAAAACCCAAAGCTTGAGATAATATCTGAACAGCTTTCAGTTTCTGAGATAGGTGTATCCATGTATAGGGGATTCACAATTTCATGTCCTCTGCCTGGAGGGCAGCTTTCTAACTTAGGTGGGCATGCCCTTGTGCCCAGACAAGAGTTAGCAGTGGTACAGCGCTTTGGCAGAGCAGGAATTGGCTAAAGAAGTAGGTAACATGGTGAGGGTCAAACTCCCAGTCAACAGGGCCAGGGGAACTCATTGGCCACCAGCTAGAGAAGAGTAGGAGCCAGGGCAGGTAGGAGGCAGCTCCTGCCCCCTTGCTGAGCCTGGGGCAGTCTGCGCTAGGAGGGAAGGAAATCCAGCACAAGGGACTCGCTCTGTAGTATGACTGAAAAGATGAACCTCTGTTCCAGTCCTTGCTTCCAGGAGTCTGTATGTGCTTTGGTTTACATGGCCTTTAGAAAGAGAGACATTCTGTGGAACAGGTGTTCAAATCACCCTCCTCAGCACCATGTCTTGACTATTCTCTTGCATGGACGCCTGGAGAGCTGGCAATAGGGTGTAGAAGTTTGTAGTAAGACGAATATATTTGCTTAGAGTGAAAAACTGAGATCACACTGACTCCTCATGATTAACTCCTGGTTGTTCTGCCTTTGAAGAAAGCACCAGAGGAACAATATTAAGTAGTTCTGTTACAAGTTTCCTTTTCCCTTGTGACATGAAATGTTCACTTACCCATCAAGATCCATGATCAAGAACTGTTTTACCAAGAGAACTTTCTTGGTTTTTACTTGCACAGAAGGTAGAATTTAGGAATAAATACCATTTACCATCGTGTACTCTTTTATTTGGATAGTGTATACGGTATAGGTATATACAGATATATAGATACAGATACTCATATAGCTATATATTTAATTTTATAGACTACAAGTGAATTTAATAGAACATATTTAATCAATTTTTAACAAGCTAAATTAAAAAAAAATCAGATATTAACTATTGATATATTTTCATGCTTTTTTTGCTTTCTTATAGTATTTTGTTTTTCTCCGAAATGATCATGCACTGCCACCTAGTCGTTGCTGCCGAGGTTTGCAGAAAAAACGCTTAATTGAAAACAGCTACTTCTCTAATGGGTTATTAGAGAAGTGATTTTCTTCAACTCTTGAGAGGAAGGGTGGTCGTGTTGCTCCCTGCCAACCCTCCCTCAATGTTATTCTATCATCATTTGTTTATAGAATGTTTAAAAATTTAACTTTTATGTCAATTTTAGAATGCTCACATTTATTACTATAGCATACAAACCACGTTTATCTGAACAACATACTAAGTTACCAAACTTCTAGGAGACAATTAAGAAGTGATGCTTGAGAAATGCAAATGTAATTGACCACAGAAAAATAATTTCCCTCTCCCTGTGACATGTGGAAGTAGGAGCAAGAGGTAGCTTACATTGCAGCCACAGGAAAATGTGAGTGTAAGTGTGCACAGGAGGGCCTGTGGCAGCAACACAGCTGCTCCCTGGGGCTGCTCCTGCAGTTGATAGAAGGACACCCCTCAGTCCGAACAACGGCAGCAGTATGGTCAGCCTCAACTTAAATATGCAGGTATAATGTAGCCATAAGGGGAGCTTGAATGGTTGCTCTTCACATCTTAAAATTATGGTGTGGCTTCTCACAGTTGCATTAAAACTTTTCTGCCTTTCTCAAATACTTACGTGGTAATCAGCGCCTTTATGTAAGCAATCAAAGGGCAAACCAAACAAAAATAAATAGGATTCCAGCATGTAACAGCTACAGAACACAATTTGAAAATACAAAGACTTAAAAACCAAAGTGTTAAGCAAATAATTTCTCCTACCTCCTGGCTTCCTTTAAATATACATAAGTATTTTTAAAAGTCCCTAATTCTGGGAGTACTAATGTGTGACCTGTTTGTGTGGAAACTGATAGTATATCCTCCATTAAAACACTTTCCCCTCAGAGAGAGAGTGAACGAACAGACTTTTGCAAAGGAGTAATTTTGTATTCTAGGTGCCCTCTGGAGCATGTAACAGGTTGAAAGAGTGATGCATGATATTAGTTCAAATTCAGGTCCTTGATAAATGCATAAGGGGTAATATTTCATAACCAGTATTGTCAGTTTCATCTGACCTTTAGACTTCTGCTTGATATTGGAATTTTTGGAAAGCGAGTATGAGAAAGTGTCTAACTAACACAGGTCAGCTTCCGGCAAAAGCTGAGAAGCTCCATGCAGATATAAGGAACTAATCTGTTAAAAATCCCACCAGACTATGAAATAGGCTTTTTTCTTTATTATTTGTTGATCTATTCAAGAGGATTCTGTTCTTTTAAGCAAGCATCCTTAAAAATGCTTTTTGGATCATCTGTTGTTTTAGAACAGCTTCAAGAATATCTGTGTGAAAATATACAAAAAAATCAGTGGATGGCACTGTTGTCTTGCATGTAGAGAATAATCTCCTAAATTATAAAATATATATGGATTTTAAGGTTAGCTGTATATGGATTTATGTTTGCCCAGTAGTTTACAGATTTTGCTGTATTTGAACAAATCCATCTTTTTAAAAGTTTATTTTCATGCTGAAGCCTCCAAAATTAATGGTTATTTAATTCTGACATTTTGTGGCTCACTTGCAACAGAAAGTGTTTAGACCAAATATTGGACCAAAAAAGTCATCCCTGCAATCACTGCAAGGAACACAGTAGGTCTTGCAACACTGACAAATGACTGATTTTACCTCTTCAGTCTGTAACCACAAAGCACAAACATTTGGCTTATTGAAACCTTGTACAAACAACACATTTTCTGATCTATAGAGTACCTTAGGGACTTACTGCCTCCTTCAGGCTCTGATCACTTTGTCTCAGTTGATCACAAGTTCCCTTAGAGCCCTCGAACACTCTGAGCTTCTTTGAAACAAGATTAGGTAGAGAAAATGATGTGGCTGGAAAAGCCTTGTGTGGTTGGTGTGTAGAGAGGTAACAAAGCCAGTGACAAGGCAATTGCCTTCCCTGGAGCACAGCACTCTCAGATCATTTGATGTTTGGCAGAATTTATTCTGTGCTGCAGCTCAAGCGTTGCCTGCAGTAGGGAGGGTAAAACTTGCAAGTCTTTCTTCTGTGGATCATATGGGCAGGTGGAGGGATAAGGAAGTGCCAGGTACCTCTGCTGTGGGCGTACAGGCTGAGCCTTCCATCCTTCACCATTGACTTAATTCCATTGAAAATAAATACACTTGAAGATCATACCTAGGTTTTGAAAGCAAACCAAACCCCGGTCTTGGTGTCAACCTCAATTTGACTCCAGACACAGTGTTGTACGCTCTCTTTGCGAGCTTGCTCACGGGGGAGAGGTGAAAAACCTCATCTCTGTGTGATGGATGGACCAGGCTCATGAAGTATGTTGTGACTCTGCTGTGGCTTTACAGCACGATTTGCAATCAAGTCAGCCAAGGGAACCCCTCCTGGGTGAGCCCCCATATAATATGGCAATGGCATGAGAAGTTTTTAAGTAAACCAAAACACACCTCATTGTTCTGACAGTGTGGCACTTACCTGCAGGTGTCCTACCCTAGTATGCATATGAGGCTACAAGGAGCTAAATCAGGAAACCTGCTAAGGCTCCCAGGAGCTTGGAACACTTTAGAATGCCTGTATTGTGATTCCAGGTATAAGGGAAGACAGCCTGAGGGTCAGAACCAGTAAGCACTGAGCACAAGACAAAGATTCCCGCTGAATTTGATGGGCTCCCTTTGTCCTTAGTCCTAAATTCCAGCTGGGATAGATATTTAGCTAGGGGCAGAGGGAACAGACCTTTCTTCCCTCCTTCCTATTAGGATTTTTGCAAAGATATTCAAGTTGTTTTTGTTATTCATTTTATTGAAACTCAGATTTTAAAACTATTTGCCATTTTAAGATAGGAGGAAAGAAAAACTGCACTTTTATTTTTTAAACTGAATGCTGTAACTCTAATGTACCAGTCAAGGTTCTAGAAAGTGGAATGCAGACAGGGATTGAGGAAAGGTTTGAGGATTTTAGTGAATGGAAATTCACTAGTATTGCAGTGGAGCTTACCCTGCTTCTCTTACATTAAAAATAATATGAGTTAAAATACCTTCTAAGAGACTTTGGTTTTATGACTCAAAGGTCTTAAAGGAGTCTTTTATCCCGACAGATAATGTATTTCTGGCATGTCTGTTGCATCTCCACACTTTTCATCTAGGCACCCACTGTTGTCATGGCTACAGTATCCATATTCTGAAAAATAATAAATAAATAAAATCCCCTTGATCAGTGTAAAGGAAAAGAATATTTTTTTCTGAGTACATGAAAAGCAGTTTTCTGCACTAGATTTATTTTAAGATTACAATTTTGAATTATCAGAATTGTGTTGCAAGTTCAGTTTTATTCCCACAAATTTGAAGCTGGAATATACCAAGCGCATTTAGTCAACAACCAAGCTCATGACTAGGCACTGCTGGAATAATAAGAAGCACTGAACCTTGAAATAGATAATGAATCAGCATCCCTTTGCATTACTCCATGTAGGGAAATCTCCCCCAGAAATTTGGTAGGGTTTTTTATGCAGAAGGGGCCAAGACTCTTTAATCCATGAAGATCAAATGTTTCAAGATGCAGTTAGCAGTAGATTTCTTCAATGCAAGTAACATGGGAAGTTTGGGGATAGAGAGTTAAAAACAGAGAGATTCAGCTTCAGGAGTACAATTAAAATGACGTGTTTCTAAATGTAACCTCAGAATAATTGTGCTAACCAGTAGATGACTCTGCTTTGAGCCAACTCTTCTAGCCTCAGGGATTGAAAAGAAATGGCATAGAGTTTTATTTCTCTCACTATTGAGTTTTGTAAGGTTAGTACTACTACAGATTGACAAGAGCATTATTTTAAGTTTACATAAGGCATTGTGCCTTATCAGACAAGGCAGACAGTCCCCACTGCCTTGCTCATGGGTTGGGAGGCTTTTGTGAAACTCAGCATGCTCTCCTTGTCATGCCATCCTTCCCCCGTGGCTGCTTGCAGATGACTCCACTTGAATCCCACAGCCAAATTCTTATCCTAGTTATCTTGTTAATAAGCAAATGCCTTCACTGCGCTGCATAGGCATAACTGCAAGTAGGGTGTGCAAATTCCACAGCTTGCCTTCACTTGCAACGATTCTTCCCAAAATGTTCAGAGGAAGCCTGCTTACACTGCTGTGTGTCAGAGTGTTTCTGTAAGGGCAGACCTTGGCTGCCACGATGCTTGCATAGATTTCTTCCTTATTGAGATGGAATAGCTCCCCTGCCCTGTCACATATAAACACTGCTGCTCTGGATATTGTCATAGGTGTCTGATTCTGAAAGATTTCATTTCTTGTTGGCAATAGCAAACCTACTTGCTAATACAATTTGGTGGAGTTTTAATCAGCAGCACCAGGCTGCTCACAAAGCAGCTCCCGGACATCTGCCATACATTTCCCATATCTGACAGGACATTTCCCAAGGCACATGCCGTTTATCAAGGAAGGCATGTGATGCTGTCTGTTACCAAAACCTGTTCTCTTAATGTATGTGTAATGAGGTGGCTAATGTTTTGTGAGTAGGAGTGCCCAGCCTTAATAAATACTGACATGCACTAAATGATACCATAGGCTTTGGAGTTATACTGCAAAAAAACCCTCACATATATATTTGCATGCAAAAAGAAGTTTCCAAGTATGCTTAAGAATTGAATAGAATATTTTTCTTTTAATGTTTGCTGCTCTCTGTTAATCATAGGAAAACAAACCAGAAAAATGCACCGTTATCTAGCTGTTGTGGTAATATTAACACGGAGAAGTCCACAATACCTAAGCCCAAAGAATGCATTGTAACTAAACATTGTAAAGCTGAAAATAAACATTTACAGAAAGAAAGGAATAGTTAAACACAATGTATAAGTTCGGGGGAAAGACCACGCTTATCTGGCTAATAGCCTTTCTGAGCTCAATACTGCAGACTAATTCTAATTGACTCCTACTTTTATCTGCTCTGAGCAAACTACAAGTTCTTGCCTGTGGTATAAGCAAGAGTTCAAGACCAGAACTTTTTAAAATGCAGTCTTTCGCCTTCTCTCTGATAATCAATATACATTTTCACTTGCTATCTATTTTTTTAGAAAGTCAAAGCACTGACTCTTCACCTTTGCTGTGGAACATTTCTGCAGGCTACAACTTCTGTTGGGATCACACAGTCCCCCAAGTCCAAAAGCCCATTATACTGAGCACTGCCTGCTCCAGTTGCATGGCTAACAGCTCTGCATTTCTCCAGAACTACGTCCTCTGATTTCTTATTTCTTTCTGGAGTTTTTCTGTAGCTATTTGCTACAGGCAGCTTGGTTCAGACAGCTACACCCCCACTCAGTGATTTGAACAGCAGGAACCCCAAGATAGTTTGGGTCAGTATGTTTCTTACTGGGAAAAACTTCTTCATCCCCACACATTTTTCTCCAGCTAGGGCTAGAGTCTCTCATTTCCTTCTTCACGTAACACCTGTTGTACAAAACCCAAAGAGCCACAGCATGTGTCTGTCTCATTGGGTTCTCTCTGACCTGGCATGCAGGGCTGCAGCCACCAGCTTGGTTTAGGATCCCGGGAAGCTGCTTCACTTCTGTGAGATGTGATCTGCAAAACTGGAACAGTCTCTGAGGCTGCATAGCAGTCTGCCACTCCCTCCATAAGAACAACCGTGTCAGCAATTAACTGATCTGTATGTTTACAGGATTAAGGGATCTGGTTTCTCTTACTAGGTCAGTTTACTCTGCTGTAATTAGCCTTATCCTCTTCTTACAATTAGGGTCACACCAAAGCCTCAGAGCTTAACACGGGCCACACTGGGAATGATCAAATTCATCTCTCATTGGTGTAATTGAAAACAGAGTTTGTAATCTTGTATAACTCTTTATGTTCTACTTGCACACATACAAAACACTTCAATATGGTAATTTACGCTTGAATGCAAGAGTTTTGCCTAACACAGGGGTGCTGAAAGTGGCATAGGAATTTCCAGAGAAACCTATGTGACGCACTACAACAGGGGAGCACACAGCCCACTGCTGAATGACCTTCCTTCACTTCATCTAACCAAGCTGGCTAGATGTGAGCAAGGTCTGATTTGAAAGCAAGTATACCATCAGCAGGGCTTATGGATGTGCTTGAGCATACTGACACCTTATTGAAGCCATCCAGCTTTCAATCTAGAGCTTGCCTGGAGCAAGCAACCACTGACCTCTTACTGTAGAACACCAGGCTTATTTGTGTCTATGGAGTAGTGGCAACTGCAATGTAAGAAAACAAACTGATGAGAAAATGCTCCTGTTTCTTGTATGCAGTGATATTTCCTCTCTACAACTAATGGCAAAGAGAATCCTAACTTTTAATTTGAAATAACTGCAACAAAGATATTAATCTAAGCTAACTGTTGAGGTGCCTAAAGCTGGTTGAGACAAACAGCTTCGTCCACGAAGGCCTTTATTAGATGTCCACATAAAATGAGTCATTCTGCAATAATCCAGATGAAACTCACCTAAAGTGTGAAACAACTTCTACTCTTACAAGCAATACATAATGCATCACTGAATATTACATCACATTCTCAGTGCTTTGAACATTCTTGTGGATTTTAGCTGGAATTTACTGGTGTGCACTCACTGAATCAAAAGCTACATCATGATCCCAAACAGCATCTTCCGTACTGCCAGCTAAGCCATCCGATTCAGTTATTTTCAAGCTTTACTCATTGGTAACAGAAGAAATCAATGCTTCTAATACCCATTCCTGGTGATGCTCTCTTCAACATCATCTGGAGCTCCACAACCTTTGTTCCTTGATTGTCTTGACGATTTATCACTTACCTCCTCCCTTTGGATAATTCTTGACTCCAGTATTACATGTCCTACAGAAGCTAAACCACAAGCAACAAACGGTTTACCAGTGATTATAATTCTAAAGCATGTAAGAAGAGTTGCAATAGCTGTGCTATGTGAGTAAGGAGGTGCTGATACAGTGTGCTCTATTGCCAGGTGTTGCACACATTTATCAGTCATGATGTTATCTCTCTGTGCTGTTCCTTATGACAGAATAATAGTCTGTATAGTCTGTATACGCACATAATCAAAGATGATGCTCTCATATAGCATATAATCCACCTCCTGTCTGATACACTTATTGCTAGTGTTTCAGCTCTCTTTAGCAAGGAAATGGGTTCAGCAGAAGAGCCAGACCTCTGTGCTTTGTTTGCCACCTGAGCTGGCAGGCATCCCCTGTGTAGCAAAGCACCACAGCTTCTGATTCTTGGGTTTTAATTTTACCTTGCCCAGTTGGAGTCACTGTCCTAGCTTAAAAGCAGATCCATAATCCAACAAGAATGTACCTAGATATCTTCATGCAGCAGAAAAGAAGTCAAAACTTCTGAGGATTAAGCCATTCCAGTAAAGTTTAATTTCCCTCACCTTCCCTAACTTTTGAATGTCCTGTCCTCAGCTCAGTCAGCTCAAAATGTCCCAGGTTTATAAAAGACTTTTGCTCTGTTTATGTCACTTCTCAAAAATAGTAGATGAACCGATAGCAAGTTTAATTTATCCATAATTTGTCTAATTCATTGCTTTAACCATTCTGTGGTGTAATACTGGGCTGTTATAAATAGATAACAACAGCTGGAAGCCAGGTTTAAATTCTCTTAAAATTTATTATTATGTCATTAAAGTGGTGAATATCTGCAATATGAAGGAATTCTTGAAGAAAGTGTTCACACGTAGATTAAATGATCTGCCAGTCAGGCAGCTCTAAGTAAATCTTCCGACACATAACTCCCAGCATTATGTGTCTTCCGACACATAATTCCCAGCAAGTGTTAGTTAACCGTTGTTAGACCACTCACTGAGCCTCACTGGGGTTCCATGCACTACTCTGCAGCAGCTGAGAGATTGGCCTATGAACGAAGACTTGTTCTCCACAGCAGGGAAGGGGTAGCGGTCTGATGCTTTTGCAGCTCCTTTCTTTTTTGGTCTCCTCTGAAAAAGGCATTCAAAACAAGGTCAACAACACCCTGTATTGACAGATAAAGAATTCAAACCACTCAAAAAATTATGAGAATGTTCAGAAGACTGATGACAAAATGCCATTTTCTCTTGCTTTCTGTAACAGAACCAGTCCATAATGTAGTAGACCTGGTCTCCATGTACACTTCCTATATCTTTGTAGTTAATTTTCATTACAATTAAATAGTTCTTATCATTGGATATATTCCATCTCATCTGCTATCTAGTCATTCTCCTTATTTTCCTGAAAATAACCTAGACATAAAGGGCTGGACATTCTATATGTTCTATTACTGTTGAAAATCACTTGAGCAAAATATATTCCCTCTTCAGAAGGGATCAGACTTAGGCTTGAGAGTTAGGACAAATTAATTTCATTACACATTCAGTCAAAGAACAGCTACTGAATCTGATACTATTTCTTAAAATGAAATCTGTGAAAGCCCCAGATTCTTTTCTTCCATGCATTGTCCTTTCTTCTTTTCCCCCTTCCCTTCATTTCAACAAAATACTGGTGTTTGTTCTCACAAGGAAAGGTGCTGGCAATGAGTGCACAGCTTCAAAACCGAGGCAGGGCTCAGACCCATTTTTGTACTATACAGCTACAATAATTCTGAATAATAAAAAATATAATAAAACCACAAGCAGCCATACAACTGTATTTGCTCCATATCATCCTTCTCTCTGAGTTCAGTAAATCTTTCTTGTTAACAGTTAAATCCACTTCTCATTTTTCCCTGTCTTTCCACTGCTAAATTTCCGCAGGGAATGCTGCTGTGATCAGAGCAGTGTACAGAATTTTTGCTCGTATGGATTGGATTCGTGTTCAGGGGCTCCTGTCCTGCCCTCAGTCCTCGTGTATGTCAAGTGGAAAAGATATTTGGCAAAATCTTCACATTCTTCACAGCTTTGCACATTCGGTGAAAAAAAAAGTGCTGTTTCCACAGCATCTGTAGCCTTTTTATTGTAATAGACAGGAGAAGCAAGAGGCAATTATTTTCTCATTTCTAAAATCTTTTGATCACATAATTAATAAATCCAAGGGACTCTTGCAATTGCTATCATATTCAGTTAAAATAATCCAAAAGCAAAGCATATTCATACTGTGCAAGATCCCTCCTAGCTTGTTCTGTGTGGAACTGCCATTAATTATCTTTCAGACTGCCTACAACCAAGATGATAAATCCTTAAAACTGCAAAAAGTACACAAAGTAAAACTGAGGGGTTTTTAATTGCATCATATTAACTGGAGATTTTGGTGCTGCTCTTGCTCTGTATCCCCAGTGGACATTTTTTGGAGAAAAAAAAATCGCATATTTTCTTTCTCCGAGATAAGCATGTTTTAATTTAAGCCAAGTAAAAATTCGCTGAATAGCCATACTTCATAGCTACAAGAAGATACTTATCCTCTGTATTTCAGAGCCACAGGTCTGTGTAATTAATGATAGTACAAATCCTTGCTGAAGTAACTGCAAGAGAGTGTGTGGAAACTTTGAGAAACAGAACAACATACCCTCAGTTTCTGTTTGAGCAGCATTAGGAGTATTGCTTTTTCTTTTACACCAGCTGAATGGAAGAAACAAAAAATTGCTACTAAACCTTCTCTAAGTCAACAATTTCCCATGCATCACTGCAGACTTACTACTTCATAGCAGAATAAACAGCTTCAGAGAAGATACAAACAACTCCCTAGAATTCACATCTAGTTGCATTAAGTAGCACAGCCAAAAAGCTGTGAAGAGTTGTATCAGCTGTCTGACATAAATACTGAAAAAACACAGCATATGGATATTTGCACAATGAAGCAGAAGTAAATTTCCATTTTGAAAGCATCGTCAGGAAACAGCTTGCTGGCTGGAGGAAAGTATTTGTGCTTTTACATTTTCTTCTTGCATCAACCAGATGTATTTAGCTGCCATAGTGGCAGATATAACTCTGGCTGCAGAACATGAGGATAGGTTATTGTTTGATAAAGCACCCTGAACTATATTTATAATGAGTGCAGCACAGAGCCCTTTGCATTAAGAAGAAGTTTGAGGATGTTTAGAGAATTAGAAATGAACAGTTTCATAAGGACTCTTACTGGGGCTTCTGAACAGCAATTGGACTGTACAACTTCGAGGTACCAGCATTGGGAGTTTACTTTAGTCCCAGTCCAGAGTTTCTTTAGAATCGCTTAAACGCACCTTTGAAACTTTATTCCAGGATTTTAATCTATAACTGGTTTAGCCTGACTTGAAGCAACTCACATTTGAATGGAGCAATGAGACTTTTCAAGACAGGTCTTGCACTGCTGGCATCCCAATATCCAAGCCTTCTTTAAGACTGTGCCAAACAAACTTACCAGCCCATTTCAGCCACACGAGATGCTGCAAGAAGACCCCAAACTCCCTTTTCCTTCTCCCCCTTCTTTCTTTCATCTTTTACAGCATAAATGGGCTTGTTTGTATCAGCTGAGCAGGCATTCCTAATCTGGGTGGGGAATTACCACTTGCAGTGACCAGCTGTAATTGGTAGTGTGTGCTGCCGCTCATCTCCCTCCCGAGCCTGGCACAAGCAGCTCGGTGTAGATCAGCCTGCCGGGGCTGGATGAGTGGCACCCTCAGCTGCTCGCTGCATCCAGCTGTGCTCCAGCTGCTGGAGTTATTCTGTGATCCTCAGTTCACATTCATTCCTGAAAGGGTGACAATAAATCTATTCCATCCTGTAATGAAAGGAAGGAAGATGGACAGGTGAAATTTGATAGTGATGAAAAAGGAAGGCTCTTGACACAAGCAGATGCCAAAGGACATATAACAAGAAAATAATCCACCTTTGCAGTAACTGTAAAAAGCAAACAAACCCATTTCACAACTTTTGTTTCCCTTTTCTATTATGTGTGGTCAATGTTCAGGGCCTTGTCTTTGTCTTTTTGTATTTTATGTATTTCCTCTAGCACTTTACTGCAGAGAACATCGTATAAAGTGCATTTATTGTTTCTAGCTCCCTTTACATTCATCAGCAGTTACAGTTCCTCAGATCAGCAAGGAGGAAATGAAGTTGAATCACCGTAGGAAACTCCTTCAGTGGAGCTCATTGCTCCCATGCCCTCTGTTCTACAGTGGCTGTAGATATGCCACTTTAATGTCTGTAGAAGATTGCATTTCATAGCAACGGGTGGTGCACTCTGTTACACACCTGGCCTTTGGGTTGGACCAAGGAAAAAGCAGGACATGTGCAACCATACTACGTAGCTGTGAATTTGCAGGTGCATCCCATAGTGTAGAAAGTGAGGAAAATACTTCAGACCTCTACAGGCTCTGCTTGTTGAGGAAAGTTTTAAAGCCTTTCCTTCAAAATAAAGGGAAACTGTAGAAGAGCTATTTTACTGAATCCAATCTCAACAGTGGGACTGATTTTTTAAGGTATTCTGCAACTTGTACCCACACTCATTGTTGCAAGAAGTCTGAATGCCCCTCACTTCACAGAGCCTGAAAGGACACATGGTATGATATGGAAACCTTTCAGTTAAAAAGCAAAATTAAACTTGGTTGGAAAAGGGAAGGAGTTCTGACTTTTTGTTCCACTTTCTGATGCTGTCTTGGGGTGATGCACTGAAGTGGCAATCTCTTCCCAGGACTTCTGCAAAGTGTATCCCTAAATTCTCACAGCTGTACAGCCAAGAATAGCCCATGTTTTGACTGAGCACTGGAAGACATATAGTTAAAAACTGACTACACTACTTCTTTTAGTAAGGAACAGAATTAAAAGTATTAAAATAATGTACTGGATATAAATGACAGCTGTGACAGGAAAAAGAGAACAACTTTCATGTTTTTATTGCTGCCTTAGAAGCAATTGATAAACAGTACACTTCATATATAAATGAGCATGTGTCAATATATGACAACAAAAATAAATTACAGTGACATAGTTTTAACTTTACAAGGTTGTACAAAATTTCCAAATATGAATAGATTTCAACTTAAAAATTTGAAATAAGTTAAAACTTCAACTATTCTGAAGACTTAAAAATATACATACAGTTTCACTCAATCACATCATTTACAGTATGATTTTTTTTAAGCTGTTTATTCTTATACACCCATATATTTTTGACTGTATTAGTGGAATACATGCTGCTATATGCAGCTTTACTGCACTGGGATAAAGGGGTTCCCTGAGGGCACAGAACAGGCTTTGAGTGTTTATATTTTAAGTAATTTGATTACATTTATTAGCTAAAAATATAAACCCAAAGTGTTATTTATCTATCCTATAATGAGAGACTGATTTATCTGCTCTTTCTAGAATTTCCATTGATGCTAATGAGAATTTTGAAGAAGGCTTAACAGCAGGATTGAGCTAAACTAAGTCTGTTCAGCCAGGATAAATTAGGTCAAATTATTTAATAAAATATTTGAAGAATATCTGTTTTGTATTAGATGTCATTATAGACTACATTGCTAGTCAGGGCTATGCACTGAGATATTTGCTCCAACAACTAATAGGAAAATATATTTGATATGGTACTTTGAAGTAATGGGATGGATTATGGATTGGTATTTTTAACACCTCAATTATATGCCTATGATTATTTTATTAAATATTATGAAGATTAAAAGCACTGCCCAAAACTCCTTGGCTGTTGGGTATGTGATAATTGAGAATGCTGAGGGTCTAATTCAAGCTATAAAATAAGGTAAGGTGGAGGCAATTCATACTGCAGCTGGATCACTCCTCAAAACTTAAGCTGCGTAGTTAAACTAAAGCTGGTGCAAAGAGACTCTGGTCCACCATCAAAAAGGCAAAGGTTTGATAGCTCAGAAACCATTAGTGAGAAAACTAGAAAGAAAGAAATTTGAACAAACTGGCACATGTGAGGAAATTGCTCAACTGTCAAAAATACAGGAAGACACTTGTGCAGAGGTGGGTTTTAAACTGTCTGCAAAAAATTTGGTAAGGAATAAAAAAGAAATCCAAGATGTCTATTGGTGAGACTGAAATTTCTCTTCTTTGAATATGTTAAAATATCTATCAGAATGCTGTACCAGTAATCCAGAATATTTCCTCCAAACAAATAAATGTTCTCCGTAGATCATTTAAATGAGAAAGGAGGAAAAGAAGTCATAAAGAGGGCAGAGCTGTGCAATTTCTCATTTCCATTTTTCTCTAATGTTATTGGTAATAAAGAGCACTGCAGTCTACAATTCAGCTGGAAATTATTTTAGAAGACACTGCTTTTCTTGTGTGAATATGTCATTGGGCAGCAGGAAGGAGGAAGGGAACTGAAGTCTATATATATANCAGATGGCTTGCTCTGCTTGCTCTTTGTTTTCCAAGAGAATTTCTTTGCAGGCTTGTGCCCAGCAAGTGCAAGGTGTGGGGCATGCAGGCGGAGGGCTGTGATGCCGACAGGAGGTCATGCAGCTCAGCCCCACGCTGTGGTGCAGGGGCCTGGTGCCTCCTGCCCTTCTGGGGAAAAAATGTGCATTTCAGAAGCACAGAGGGAGTCTTTCCATCAGCTGGAGCTGCGCTTGGATCAGCCACCAGAAAAGGCTGTTGTTCACCGTCGCTAAGAGAGCACAGAGCAATTTCACAGAGTAACAGACTGTGTCATTAAGTGAATTAATAGCAGTCAAAGAATATTGTAGCATATGAATGGAGTCAAAATTTCCTTCAACAAATCTGCATCTAAAGGGAGTCCTCCCAGACTGAAGGGAATGACAGTTTCCCCAAAGGAAACTTCATCTACATGATGAAGACTTCAAAACACTTCCTAGATTGTTTACCCCTCTTGCAACTTCTAATCTCAAATTACTTCAGTCAAAACAATTACACTTTTCTTAATTGCTTGTTCTGTGTTCTGCCCCTGTTTTGGGTCCAGAGAGGAAAAAACACCATGGAAATATATCTCAAAAGTTCAAGCAACATCTAGTGGTTATGTAAACCTTACCTCACTAACTGCTTGGCACACTGTGTATCACTGTACAATCAGATATGTCTTTTATATCCCATAATTTGCTTTTTATCTTAACTAGCAAGCCACTCTATGAGCAGCAACTAAAGAAATGAGTTTATCTGCTTATATTAATGCAATTGTTATCAGGGGCATACAGGGTAAAAGTCATTTGTAGATTAGAGTAATATATTTGCAAGGAAATTTCCACACGGGAAGGTGCCACCTGATTAGTTTTATGTGGAGAGTTGAAAAAAAAAAAAAAGAGATGTTAAAGCATCTTGGCAGGAGAAAATCTCTTAGGAGCACAATGTTCCACTGTGATAGTTTAGTGGGAGCCAAGTTTTGACAGCACATTTTGGGCTGATACCCATGCGCTGAAAGGAGAAATGTGAGCTCTCGTAGGACAGTTGACCTGCACCAATGTATTGATTTTTCTACCAACACACGGCCATCCACCTTCTACCCTGGGGACTGCAGTGTTGGCAGTCATTGCAGATGGGAGAACAAAGTATTTGAGTCTCTCTCAGTACATCTCTTACTCTTGTTTTTATTAGCTGAAAAGGGGAAGGTTCCTCTGAAACACTGAAGCCAAGGAAAACGATTGCTCTTCATCATTATCCGCCTCTACTCTTCCAATTACTGTGCTAGTGTTTTGCAAACTGCCATCAATATGAGCTAGGGCCAATTATTCTTTCTGAGCATTTACCAAGACATAGAATTTAATTAGTCAGCGGAAGAATTGCTGCACATTAAGGCAGCTGTTAGCAAAAAAAGATCAACTTGGCCAATAATTTAAAAAATGCTAAGATTTTGTATAGTACCTGAATGGGTAGCTGTGACTAGATCACTAGACACCAGACTTTGAGTGAATGTTCAAGTACTGTCTTCATATGCAGCAGAAGCTGAAGGTCTCCTTTCTGCTGCTTCCTGTTATTTTATCAGTTTACAGTACACTCAGCTCCACTGGTTTTGCTTAAGAAAATCAGCGTTTTATATGGAGTAAAATTACAAATTCCTTTTCATGAAACGTATTTCTGAGCTGCTTAATTACTGCATGCAATTTCCCTATATACTTCAAAATCAGAAAGGAACAGGCAAATGTCTATTTATTTAAAATATTCAAGCCTTAAAAGTATATATTCAGATATTGTCTCTGGGAATTGTTTTGCTCCATAATCAGAAGAACAGAAAGCTTTCAAGTAATAGGAACATATCAGGAAACAGATAAAATATGTTCATCAGATTCCTGCAATGTTATCTCTATTTCTATCACAAAAATACCCGCTATCTCCAAATAGAAGCAGGAAGCTTACGGGTCTTTCTTTTAACAACTTGACTGGTGTGGCCTACACCCTTCCTGCTGTGGGGTGGCAGGGGCAGGAGCTCAGTTCCAGCTTCCAGCTAGGCAGAAGTCTCATGACTGCTGGTCAGCTTTGAGGCAGGAGGAATTGAGGTAAGAGGCACCTGGGTGAGGGGACACCTCTAGAAACCCAAGGATAATTAATACAAAAAAGATGACATCTCCTTCACTAATATCTTCTAACTCTACAGCTTACAACTACAAAACTTCACATTATATTTAGCATTTTCTTACTTCTTTCAGAAAGCAATGAATGGTAATTCAGGCTTTTTAAAGCTTTAACTAAGTGTACTTGTGTGCACTTAGCACATGAACTTCAGTGGTCTTTCCCCATGGGACTTGCTTTTGAGAGCAGCTGTCAATCTTTAGTCTTTATATTTTACCTCTATTGATGGATTCTGTGTCAGTAAATATGCATTGCAGAGAGTAAAAACCAAACTGAAACAAAACTAAAAATGGCACCTGTGCATATTAGTTTAAATTTCTCTCAGATTTTTCATGTTGATAGTTCCTGTCTCACAGCAGGGGAAATATGCAGCTACGTAATGTAGCTGTACTGTTTTGAAAACAAGTCTGAAAGGCCCTTCCATCATATTCAGTGAAGTGCATGGGCAGAGCAGGAGATAAATCTTGTTCTATGCTTTACACAGATGATTTTGTTCAGATTAGCCTATGGTAAGGAAATCATACTAATTTTGAATAAAAGAATTAAACATTTACTCAGATGTACTTCTACAGCCTGAAAAGTGGAAAGTTTTTGTCCTAGTATCACTTATAAAACAAATATTGTTAATGGAGATATGAGGCAAGCAAATGGAATGTACGTCTGAATCAGAAAAATTCACACCACTGGAAGACAAAAGCTGCTTAACTCCAGGTATATCTGATTTCATATTATTTTGCAGGTGCAAAGAAATGGCATACTTCTATACTGATGGCAGAAGGTATTCAGTAATTATATTCAATAGTAGGTGAATGATCCACGTGAAAGATAAAAGTAATGAGTGGAGAAAAGTACTGAGCATCAGGAAATACTGCACAGGTCTATTTCTTGTGATGTAACTGCACAAGGCAGAGTGCAGCACTACGCAGAGCTCAAAGTAAATTGGCTTATTTCTTTTGCCCTATGGTGTGAATTAGTCTGTGCCACAATAATAATATTTCTTAATGTGGACACATTAAGGACAAATTAATGAAGGCCATTTGGCCATTTTCTTATCCCTTTAGCATCTCTACTAGGTAGTATTTCAAGAGTGACTACAGTTGCTTTGTTACCAAAGATTTTAATACAAAAGAAGAATAGGCTGAAGAAGACTGGATTTTTTGAAGTCACATAACAAATCATATTCTTGTCCAGAGACTTTACTTCCAGGATAGTGTAAAATTTTTCAGACCTTTTGAGTATTTAAAGTAAATTAACTATGCCTCTATGAATGAATTGAAATATAAATGCAAGTTCTCTTGGTACAATCATGCCCTGTGCTTTTCTGATTGCTAGCCACGGTTGAGTGATGATTACCAGATCATTTCAAGAGTCCTTTCATTCCAGAAAGTGCACTAAATAACTTTCGTCCTGGAGAGAGTAAGAATCTCCCATTAAATTCCTGGAAAATGCATATGCACCCAGACAAACAAGCTCTGCTCACATGTTAAAGCCTAGTTATTTAGTTCTAGAGTGCTATAATAAGGATCTCTCCACAGAGGCTCGAGTGGGGTGTCAGGCTGCTCTGCCAACAGCGTAGCCGATGGTGACGCGTGCTTTTGGCTTACAGAGTCATTCATATGCTGAACTTTTTTGGGCACTGTTTACATGTGTTTATTCACCCTCATGCAAGGAGGATGTGGACATCTATGAAGCTTCTAAATGCCTTGGGTTTTTTTCCACACTTTCTGCCAAGTTACATAAATTTTGTAGCTTCAGTAGCTTGGAAAAAGGTTACCTCTCCTCACCACCATTGGATTGAATGGTTTTATCACCATTTTCATAAAACATTCCCTTAAGCCAGCATCACACAGTGACAGTTTTACTTTTTACAAAACCAGAAGGGGGTGAATGATCTAGATATACTGTGTATTTCTTAGTTCTATGAGGCAAACAACATTTTTAAAGCTTGCACAATTCCACCAGTGGAACTGGCAAATGAAAAGCATTATTCCATGCAACAGAAGGGGCAGAGCAATAGGATGACATGAGGGAGAATGTAATTTTTTTTCCTCTCGTTTCTAATGGAAGGAGTGCTGTTCTTAGCTCAAAGAATTTTCAGTGGTGACTTGCCTTATTTTGCCTTTATATGTTTCTGACATTTGCCTTTATATATTTGCAACATTTGCCTCAAACTGTTTTCATAGTGACTGGATTTCTCTTCCCACACTGAGAAACTGGCAGTAATGTTCACATGGACATAGGAATTTCTCTTACGTGAACTTAGAATCTACTGTAAGTGCCTTTTTTTTTTTCCTATTTGACAATGGCAGGCTGATTTTGGTTAAAGTAATGGACTTAAACTTAGAGCAGCATTGATGCAATAGCTCAGTAAGTGAAATCTGTTCATGCATTTCTAAATTTTGGGTAACATCTGAAGAGCCAAAACCACTGAAAACACCACATTCAGAAATAAGGACAATGCAATTGTAAAAATATGGAAAGATGTGGAAACTTTTCTTGAAGATAAGCAGACTAGACTTAAACAGTTTCACTGTCCAGTTACAACTGATGAGGCATCAAAGGCAATGTTTACCATGGCTGACAATTTCAGCATAAGTTTGTATATACATCCATTTACATTGCTCTAGATGTGGTGCATCTCTCTATATGTACATGAACAGTAGAGTCACACATGTTATCCTTCTGAGATATACATACTGCATGGAGATGTATAGGTACAATATGCATACCACACGATACATGTTGGAATAGGCCATGAAATAAGTAGCACTTTTCTTAATGTTTTCCCATGTTACCTGTACTTGTTCCATTAAACAATCCCTGACAGGGCTAACTGAAACTCTCTTGAGCCATTTTAACTTCTAAAATTAAGCAAAAAATCCTCAAGCACATCTAGGAACACATCAGGGAATAACTACAATGATATTTCTTGAGAAAAAAACCTTACAATCTGTGTTACATTTTGAATGTACAATGTGAGTGGTGAAGAGCAGTCAAAGTCCTGAATGCCAGTAGAGCATAGCTAATGAGTTTGCCAGTTAAGATTGTGAAGAACTGTCAGTGACATCAAATACTGTGATGCTCAATCTCAGCCAGCTGCAGTGCCACAGTGTATGAAATGAAATAAACATAGTGCATAATTCCAAACATTCTTATTCATACTAAACTTGCTTCCAACAAATAGCACGACTGGATTATCTCTGCCTTACTATAAAAGTTGAAGTACAAAAGTGCCCAAGTATCAGACATTACAAGTTAGCATTTGGCCCGATATATTTCTGGCAGCCCACAAAAGTAGAAGCAGAAAAGTGCAGAACCTATAAATGATCTATGCCCGATATAAGGAAGAACATCCTAATTAAACAAAGTTCTTAATTCCATGAAAACCTCAATGTCATACATGCTTTAGTTAAGGTTCCAAACAGAAGTGTTTGGGTATCATGGGAGTGCAGTGCATGAGTCGGAAAAGGCAGCCATTATTATGAACACCTCAGCTCCACCAGACATCTCTACATACCCTTCGGGCTAACAAAAAGCCACCTAACAAAAATGTATCCCTTTGACCTGTTCCCAGAAGCTAGTGCAGTGGTATTTGCATGGGCAAATACATAAAATAATATATAAAAAGTATATATAAAACAGAAAATCACAGAAACTGGAAGCGAGTTGTGAACAGGGACAGTAGATTAGCATGGGTCAAAAGATATTCAGAACTACAACGAATATGTATTTTTTTAAAATTTCCAAATGCATTAAAATACCTGATGATTCATGAACTGGGTGAAGTTCAAGCTAGCGGGGGCTTGGGAGAACATCCTTATAGACAGGTCAACTCCTGGGCAGGCTTGGTGAACAGCCAACTTGTGGCACAGACCATTTCTGCCAATAAGGACCTGACAAATGTGAATCCTGCTCCAGTTGTTTTTGATATGTCTTATACTGCCTTAGAAAAGAAAGTATCAGATCTCAACACTAGACAACTGCTGAAATTAGTAAAGTGTCTTTTGATAGTGTAAGAGCAGATAACTTTGCATAAGGAGACTGTGAAAGAAAAAAAAATAATAGCCTGATACCAAGGCAAGCTTGTAGAGGGTATTTTAGAAAAAGAATCAAGGAGCCATCTGGAGGAGAATAAGGGTTTAGAATCTCAAACATAAGTTTGAGTAGGGATGCATGAATAGTCAGCTGGGCAAGGGGCAAGTGAAAATCAGTTTATAAATAGCATGACACTGCATGACCATGCCTACTGTATATGCGGTAGCATGATGATAACTGTATCTTCAAAATTACTGATGCTGATTAGGCAAAAAAAGATAAAAAATTCCTTTTGCTTTGATGTTTGCATTCTGTAGAGGCAAACCAAGTGTAATTTGGGACCTGTACGCACTTCTTAGATATAAAAAGTTGATAATGAACCAAGATTTTCTACAATATTCTTGCAGAATAAGTAAGGAAATATAATAATCAAGACTGCAAAATAAGAAAATGAAGTTGTATATAATTGAGAAAGGTCACCAACTCTCTCAGAACATCTGTGTGGGTATCCTAACAAAACTGCCAGAACTCTTTAGGCCATTTACTGTTTAGGTTACACAGATCCACAGGTTTATATCTTGGGAACTACTTTTCGGGCCTTTTCGGGAACTACTCGGGCCTTTTCTATATTTGTTTATCTTTAGAACAGTGCCACACTGATTTGTAGTTTACCTTTGTTGAACGTGAGTTACGC
This sequence comes from Ptilonorhynchus violaceus, assembly GCA_013397565.1. Lineage (NCBI taxonomy): Eukaryota > Metazoa > Chordata > Aves > Passeriformes > Ptilonorhynchidae > Ptilonorhynchus > Ptilonorhynchus violaceus. Next base: position 1,266,386 of record VZRJ01005113.1, on the reverse strand, counting down.
TGGAGTAGGAAAAAGCGCTTCATGCCCCACGACCCCTGCCCCTGGATCTTCAGATCAGTAATTTCTCACTGCCTATACCAGTACAGAAGTAATAAACTTCTATCACAATTTTACGTTGAAAAAGCCAAACATATATTAAAATGTATTTTGTTGTCTGTTCAGAGGCTAACAGTGATTGGGGTCTATTCTACAAAGCTTTCTGCAGACTACCCTATGGCTCCTGTCCGGGTATCACTTCTGATTTTCTGGTCCTCTTCATATGGAGTATAATCTTGTATTATTGCAATTAATGGGGACTGGTCTCTGAAAAGCCAGCTTTCCATGTGAGGAGTTGTTAATGGGACCAAGCTGTTTGTCCGCCACCAGAACAATGCTTTCTATTGTGTTTCTGACTTAATTTTCCTCAAAACAGATGAAATATTACATCTGTACTTCTTAAAAGTAATGCTGTGTCATTGGTCTCGCACTGTTCTTCTTCTGCAACCTATCGTGTGCGCCTGTGTTCCTAAATAATATATCCACTTGTGCATACAGCTAAAATTTTTGTGTGTGCATGGGTTTAAAGCAAACACAGAGACATATAAAATACAAATTAAATTGATGCCCACTGTACTTGTAACACAGCCAAATTCTTAATATTTTATAGTGCATATTCCATTAAATAAATAATAACTAAATTGATCTATGCTACAATATGTGTATACATACACATTTTACGATGCCTGTAAATAACATTTTAAAGCCTGTTCACACATCAAAAGACAGGTTGTTTATTTCTCTGTTCAAACAATCCAAGGATTTAACTCTTCCTATTATGTAAACAGTGGTGACAGACGCTTTCAAGGAAGCTTAACTTCAATAAAAATAATAGTTTCCCATTGTAAAATCAATACTAATATACCATAAATCCCCCGACGAACTCTGGCTTCCTTACATGCTCTCACATTTTGTGTATTAGGGGCACAGCACTACTCTAGATATCAGAATATAATAATATGGCAATATATATAGATATAGATATATATTTAAATGTTAAAACATTTGTTAGGTCAACTTGAGTAATGAATATATTTCAAATATATGTTTCTTTCTACAAATAAAGGTCATTAATTTTCTTTGCAACATGGGTGCCTTATCAGACTTTGTATGTGGCTAGCAAACTGGCAAAACAATTCTGTTATCTTTAGTTCAAAATGCACTTGTGACTTATAGATGAAGCTTTAACTTTTTTCTGTGTTTTATACTAAAATTGTACTTGCAGTAGAGTTTCAATATAATTTATGAGACTACTTTAGGGAAGACATTTTAAACAACTCATACAAAAGAATTTGTTTTAATGACAAGAAAGCTAGGTATAGTCTATTCATTTCTCAAGCAGACCTTTATGAATCACTTTAAAAGGACAATACAGCTGAAGACTGAAGAGCAATATTTATCAACATTAAATAAAACATTTGGTGAAATATGTATAAATATTCCTTCATATGAACATAACACAAAATTAAATAGTTCAGATACACAGACACCATTTAATATATTTCCACTGTTGTCAAAATCATCTGTAAACACCATCTCACACTGAATACAAAAGCAGCTTTAACATCAGTTCCGTGTTCACAACACTGATGCCCCTTTGTAAAATAAGATACTTGTTTTATTTTCAGCAAAATAAGAGTCTAAGCAATAAAAAAAAGTTTTGGTCAGTTCAAAGAATACAAAATAATCTTTCAACATGTAACTAAATCAGATTTAGAGCAACAGTTTAAAGTACAATCCTTTCCCCAGGGGACCTCTGACTTTTATAAATCATGTTTGGTGCAGACCACATCACAAATACCAGGAAATACTGGTCATGTCTAAGCTATAAATATTAAAGCCCTTTTAAAATTGTCTTTATCAAAAATTGCCAGGTTACAAATTGGCAATATCACATTTTTCACACCACCGAATAACCTGGCGTCAAACGGATTTAGGTGCACTTTTCCTGATGATTTTTAAAACAGGTTGTGGAAAAGAAACACTTTTTAGTGAGCATCCTTCATGTGCAAAAATAAAGTATTTCTTTTAGACAAATCTTTTGCATCTGAAGATCACCTGGGCAGACAGTGCAAGCAGGGGGACTCCACCAACTTTTGGCAGAAACTTACAACTTGAACTTTCATTGGAAGCTGTACAGATACTGTGCATGGGATCTGAGCTGGCTCTGAGAAGGGTGGTGCATCCACATGATGCAACTCAGGACAAGGTGTTGCAGGAGCTGTGTGCGCCTCGGCAGCAGCGTAGCCTCCCCAGCATGACACGGGGCTCCTGCTGATGTTGTGCCTGCCTGGCTCCCGGGCATCTCCCGTCGAGCATCGGTACCGCGCAGCCCAGACCTGCGCTCTCGTTGTCCTACACCCTACAAAGACAGCTTCCTACTCTTTCCTGAATTTAATAGCCTTCAATTCCTTTCACCTTCGTGTCTTTTAAAGAGGCCTGATCACTTTGAGGAGAGACTCTGTGCTCAAGATTAAGGTTTTACTGGACATGTACCCCATTACAAAATTCTGTAAACTGTTCGGCTCACGGGCTACGTTTTGTTTTTCTCCATTTGAAATGTGGACACCATGTTTTGGTTCCAGAGATAAACTTGAGTTTCAGGTGGCAAATACTGAGCTATACACTTATAACATGATTTTCCGGCTTTTTAAAAATTTCAATCACATGTGATCATGATGGGGGGCCCTGTAAAACCTAGAACAATAGGTCACCTCTTTCCTGGTATGTGTGTATTTCAGACATGTGAATGTATGTTATGCATACATACACACTCACACACACACATATAACATGAGCTGCACACACAGATACTTGGAAATCAGGAATCAGGGATACAATTAACAACACACCAGAAGAGAAGTAGACAGGAAGCTCTACCTGGACAAAAAGAAGCAACTTTTCAACCTATACATTGTTTGAAATAATTTCATAATCCTATTTTGGTAGTTTGCTACATCTGTATGTAACTTGAATTGTAAGTTTTTGGATTCCTTACAAACAGAAGAGTTGGGCTAGCTAGATGTGCTTACCTGAGATCCCAGAGTTGATTATAATCAAAGAGTTGGGCAGATCAGTTATGGGTTTATAACTGCTGTACAGCTTCTTGCAAATTTGTAGGAAAACTTTATTAAATCTTTCATTCCTTAGTAAAAAGGTTGAAGTTTCTTAGTTTTTGCTGAATGCGGACTTAATTTTTATATTAAACTGGATTTATTGAAAGGATAAATAAGCCTGGCAGCTGCTTTCATGTCCTGATGTTTTAAATCATCGAATCCGCACCCTGGAACCACCCTCCCACCCCAACCCATCCCTTACTATCCTGTCCCATCCTGCCCTGTCCCGTGCCATCCTGTTCTATCCATCACGTCCTGACCTGTCCCATCTCATCCCTGCTTCATTATTTTTTTATTGTTTAAAAAATACTATTCTATGAAGCCTCTCTAGGAATCCGCTTGTGAAAAATGACCGACTGCCTTTGCTGATACTGCTGTTTGCGTCGTTTTCGTTTGTCACACTGGCACAGCAGCAGCATCTTGAAAGTGTTTCTGAATGTTTTGTTACACAGTGCATAGCACATGGGGTTCACTGTGCTGTTGATGTAGCAAAGCCAATACCCCAGGTGCCAGAAAGTTTTGGGGATACAGCTGCAAAAGGTGTTCACCAAAACCATGATGTTATATGGGGTCCAGGTAATGATGAAGGCAAACAAAATGGCACTGAGTGTCTGTGCCGCTTTCTTTTCTTTGATAAGTGACATTCGTTTTCGTTTTGTGATCTGACTTCTGGTCTTCAAGGCAAACTTTTTTGCCAGGGTTGCTTCCTTGACGGACAAGGGCAGGGCTGCTGATGTCTTGGTCACTGATGAGATGCCATCAGAAGCTGTGGTTGTCTCTTCTGACCCTGGTTCAATTGGAAGCTTAGTAAAGCTCTTCTGGAAATTTCCACCATCCTGAACACTTTTGGGAGGGTGCAATTTTTTAGGTTTCTTTTCCTTAGATTCTGTGTCAGATTTCTGCAGTTCATCCCCTGACTCATGCAAATCTTCCGAGGAGGGTAGTTTCGTGGAATTGAGGATAGCACTGTGACCAGGAAGCTTCAGCACAATCGAATAGATGGCTCTGGTCTCTGCAGCAATGTCTTCTTCATCAGAGGAGGCTGAATTTTCAAGGGAGGCAGCAGCGTCGTTGTTGTTCCAGCTGTCACTGCTGCTATGCTCCTGATCCCCCTGATCTGTGTTGGGTTCCCAGCTCTTCATTGTGAGCCAGAAGTGGCAGCGTCCGTATTTCTTTCGGGAAGAGCGTTTCATGCTCTGCCGTTGCAGCTCGTAGCTGCTGCAGCTCCGGGAGCTGCCTGTCTGGTGTACAAAGCGTGCTGCCTCTGCTTCACTGCCCGAAGCCTGTAGCCCTGCTAACTCTTTGGTGCGTTTCTCTGTCTCCTTGTAGATCCTCCAGTACAAAATACTCATAATGGTGACTGGCAAATAAAAGGCAGCTATGGCAGTGCCAAAAGTGATGATAGGTTCACTTAGAAACTGGATGAAACATTCATCAGGAGGCACAGTCCTCTCTCCAACAAAATACTGCCAAAACAAGATGGCAGGGGCCCAAAGAACAAAAGAGACGATCCATGCTAAACCAATCATCACCCCAGCCCTTTTGGTTGTTCGTTTGGCTCTGTATGTAAGTGGCCTAGTGATGGAAAAATACCTGTCAAAACTTATAACAAGGAGATTCATGACAGAGGCATTACTGGCGACATAGTCAATGGAGAGCCAAAGGTCACAGGCTAAGCTTCCCAAAGCCCAGTGGTCCATGATGATGTACGTGGTATAAAGATTCATGGAGAGAACCCCGATGATCAAATCTGCACAAGCGAGGCTCAACAAGAAGTAGTTGTTGACCGTTTTCAGTTGTTTGTTAACCTTAAATGCAACAATCACTAAGATGTTTCCTATGATGGTCACCAGTGCAAGGATCCCAGTGAGGAAAGCAATCAAAACTACTTGCCAGACAGTGTGTCCACCCAGAGGGTCTTTGCTTGTGGCATTTAGGGTCATGTTTGTTGATTCCACAGTGGAGAAGGGAAAACTCTCTGTGGTCTGAGGGAAATCATAGCTGCCAATGAGTGATGCTGCTTCATCAAGGAGTCCCGGTCCGTGTGAATCTCTCTTCCAGAAGGAGCTCACATTTGGAAACGAGGCTGAAGTGTTATCTTGCATGATCATTGTGGCTCTCTGACATAGTCTGCAGCAGAGAAAAACCAAACAAAAATCAAGTGAACAGGTGAAGATGGTAAATAAATAATTGTCCTCATACTTGTACATAAAATTACTTTAGCACCCTGAAAGATATCTTTAAAAAGCCAAGCTGTCTCCGACACATTTCAAGTCAAATGTGTATGTGATAGTACTCAGCTTCCAGGCACTGATTAATCTGAGTGCTTTCTATTGATCCTGTTGTCTTTCCTTACAAATATTCAATCACAGAAGAACCAAAATTACAGGAGAATTTGAACCCACAGTAGTAATAAAATGCCCCCTAACTCTAACTGTGAATTAAACACTCCCTGATGGATCTGCTGAACTCAATATCTCAACAATCCACTATCCTGGAGCCTTCAAAAACTAAATTCCAAACACATGCAGCTACAAATCTTCCAAGTTCCAATCAATGCTGGCTCCCCAGTGCTATCCTGGCTCTAGCAAAACACAGCCCCAGCCTCTGCTGCCTCCAGCTATAGCTGATGACAAACAAAAATATTGTTCTGCCTTTCCTTAAACTATGGAGATACAAGCCAGTGTAATTTCACTGTGTCAAGCTCCTCTAACCCATGAGGCTGCAAAGCTCTTTCCATTTTCATCTGCATTTCAGCTATCTGATAAAAGTATTGAAACTTTTCACTAGCACGTTTTGCACATGCCACTATTCAATCTTCATGCACGTTTTTATACTCGGACCAAGGATTTTGCACATCTAATGACTTCAGAATGTCTTTAGGGCAACACATGGTAAAAGTTCCTTTGAAACTATGGTCTCTAGAGTCAGGAAAAAAATCTTTGGCAGAAGTATGTCAAAGCAGTCATTAAACACTTTAGGAAAATAGGAAAAAAGCATGAAAGGGATTCATAATTAAGTCTTAGTCCTTTTCCCCAACTACCAACATAAAATGAAAACATGCTCAGAACAGGAATTTACATTTATCTTATTTCATTAGCTTTTCTGGTCAGCTGACTAGATTCATGGTAATAAATCAATTATATCATCAAGAAGCAAAAATTCTGTTGAAAAAGTCCATCATTGATCGCAAATGTTGAACAAAATATGCTGTCAATGTTTTTTGTTTTCTAAATGTGAGTCCTTCCGGAGTCAATATATTATGGCATGAGATAATAATGAGTATGATGAGACACTGATCTTACACAAAAATATTTACCCAAAAGAGGAGGTTTTAGTTCTGTTTTTCTAATTAATTTCTAAATTCTGCTATCCCTTGAACTATACTTGGTTTTGTTACCAAGCCATATGTGATTTTAAACGGTGCAGTTTCTTTGATGTATGCAGTAAATAGATCGACAATTCTTTTCCTTTGCTCATGCACAATAACTAGCACAAAACTCTCCCCTATTTCCATATCAAGCATAAATGAGATATTATTGTTTCTCTTTATTAATAGGAACACAAGGTTACAACAAAGATGGCCTATTATAATAGAATTCAATCCACTTTTAATGCATTCATCACACAGAATATGAACATAATAATAATAATGAATAAAGATTGCTCTGGTAAATCACACAGTTAAATTTTAAATCTTTTCCCAATAGAAAGATTGAAAACTCAGAGCGGCTCAACTTCTAAAAAGAAAAGTGGTAAGACAGGACTGATGGAAACCATCCTTCTTGCAATGTTTTATTTAGGAAGCAGGCATTTTTTCCAGAGCTGTCAGACAGGATGAGGTCAAAACCAGAATAGTATGAGAGAGATCTCAAATAATGATATTTGCTAAATATATGCCAGAAATTATTAATGTTATAGGGTGCAGACCTTCCTTCACTCACACTAGGGACAGAGAGCAGAGGATGAAAGCCAGAAAGCATCTGCTCTGCAGCCATAAATTTCTAAAACCTGTATAAGGTAACAGCCAATGTAGTCAAGTATTGGTTGAGAAGTCTGACAGATACATTTAGATGGTAGTGATATCATTATGCTGCTTTTTCATAAAAAAAGACAAGCTGGTATCTTCTAACACACAAGAAAGAAACAGGAAGAAGATATTGATAAAGGGGATCAAACTTCCACTACAGTGCATAGAAAAAAACCAATATCACTTAGAAGTGATGGTAGAAATAACAGTATTACTAAGAAATAAAAATAGTTAACAGTTAGGTAGTACTTCCCATTTTCATTGCATGCCACAACCATGAACTAATCTGAGTGTTAACCTTGGAAGTCCAAACCAAATACCACATAAAATGTAAAAATAATCTTGCAAAATTAATATGTAAATGCCACACTATCTATCACTAAGTCCATAGATCAATTGTGAATTCTATTTAATTGTACACTTTGAAATGAAGTTTCAATGTAAATTTACCAATAAATCCTTTCAGAAATGCCATGTTTCAAAAGACTCATGATGAGGAGTCCTGGGAACATCATGATTCAGCTGCAGTTTTTCAGATGCTGAACAAGTGTTGGAACCAATCCTTTCTTTCTCAGGTCAGTTCTTTCATGCCTGCACTTCAAAGTAATTTCTCTAAGTTAATGTTTCAAGGAAAATACGAACAGTCCTTAGCAGTCCAGTAACTGAGGAAGATAAGAAACTGAGAACAACCCATCATCTATACCCTGCTGTCCAGTGCAATCCTGCATCTGAAACTCAGCTTTTTAAACTCCTCAGAGATTAAAGGGACCCCTAAAGTTGCATTGACTGGACTATTTGATAAAATGGAAATGCTAGTAGGATGATTAGTACAGCCTTTTGTTATTCTGCCTCTTCTACAAGATCCTGTAATTGAACCATTTAATTCAATAAAAAATGTATTAACCATATGTTCATCTGCACAGAAAAAAAAAATATCACTACCATCACCACTATAACATATCAGATCAGCACAACTGGATTTTCTTGCCTTTAGGAAGCCAAGGCAAGCTATGTTATCCATCCTTTTCCAAAGCTGCCGTGCAGTTAGTGCATTCTGCATGAGAAGTGCTCCGGGGAAGGAGTGTCCTGGGTTTGACAAGACGACAGCGGGATTCACAGCGCAGCTGCCAGCACCTGCCCAGCGAGCCAAGCTCACACAGAATGATGTGTGATCAAGTGGGAAAGCAGCCACACATACTTGGGTAAAACAACAGTGCAGCACTCTCTGAGTGAGGCAAACAAACCAAACTGTGAAATGATTATAGGTTTACATGCCAGGATAAGAATTTACAAATCATTGGTATGATACACTACATTACAATTTCAAGCCAGGGAGTAGCAAAGGAAACTTCTTTAAGCACAAGAATATATAATTACTTGCCTAAGATCACAGCATTGGTATTCCCTGTGGGTTTGAGTTTTTTTGTTCTTGTTTCTGTTTTTTAATAGGTTCTTATGAAAGGTACAGGCCAGAGAACACCAGACATAATGTACATTTCTGAGGATTATTCAGGAAAAGTGTAGGCCCAGTACAGGCAATGGCTATACAAACTTCCACACACATCCATCCCAGCGTACCTCCGCTCTCTGCTCCGCCAGATGGAGTGAGGTATTAGATATCCCACTAAGACTGATTGGAAGGGAAGGAGAAAGCAGCTACAGAAATGGTCACTGATTTCAATAAATGGGTAAAACCCAGATTTAAAAGCCTGAATTTTTTGTATAGTTTTATTTATTGCACATTGCTGTAAATAGAAAGTAAAATAGAACAGACAGTAGTAATAGTTCTGTCACACATGTTCAGCGCATTTAATTTCTCTCTGCTTATTTCATATTTCAATGCTTTTGTGAATACTTCACATTTTACCAGTTTTTTTCCTTTCCTTAAACGTCCCTATTCACAAACAGAAAAGTCTATTTTTCTTGTTGTTTTAAAGGGCTCTAAGAAGCATTTTCTGGAAAGTGAGATGGCAATATATGGGCTTAGATATCCGCGAGCTCAAAACCAGCAAGCCTTTACAGTGGAAGAATTTCACATCTCATCTGTTTACACAGACAAGAAAATTGCTTACCTTATTTTTCCATTTTCTTCTGCATTGCTTTTATATACACATTAGCCTAAACAGCAGAGAACTCCATGCAGTAATTTATAAAAGCCTGTTCTAACATAGAGAAACCAAGCCTTCAGAAGTCTTAATCTGGTTACCTAAACTAGCACATATACTTTGTTCCAAAATTATTATTTGGTAAAATAAAAATATATATCTAAATTTTAAAGTCTTTCTAAGATTATTTGCAAGATTATGTATAACAATTTTTCAAAACATACAGAGGGTTTTTGTTTTGGTTTGATTTTTTTTTCAAAATACAATAAAGAATTTTAAAAACTTGTAATAGAAAAAATGAAGATGAAAGAATTCACAGTTTTACATCTATAGTAGCTCATATCACTTGAAGTTAGTGTAGCACAAAGTACAGGATTCCACATGAATGTTTATGTGATAACAGGAAGCACAGTGCAATTATCAGCGAACAGGACCTCAGATTTACCATGACTTACTTACACTGACATTAAATATATTACACTAAATATAATTTTGCATCTATATTACACTAAATATAATTTTGCAAGACCACTGTCTTGCACGTTCACAGTAAATGACTGATAGTCATATACTTTTATATATATGTACATATACACATAAGCATATATACATACAAGTATATGTCACATATAATGTGACAAGTATATGTATATATAGCTGCAGATGAAAGTATAGGTATATATACACTTATGTGTATACACACACATATATCTGCAGCTACATTGTTGCCTTTTTCCACCTAAAAATCAGAAGCTGGACAATTTTAAGGGGATTTAAAAAAAGCATCAACATATACACAAAATTTTGTCACATTATTCCAAATATTGTTATAGGGGAAAACTATATCTTTCACTAATTAGCTGTCAACTTGATACAGACCAAGTTCAGTCAAACATATCCTAGTAACACTTCAACCCAAGCTCTTCCATTTTTCATCCATAAATATCCATAAACTAAAATCACCTAGACTAAATGCCAGAGCTTTAAAATCACTTTTGTGATTAATGAATTAGATTTGCTTATTATTTTCTTACTCTGTTTCTGCTGCTAATGTGAGGTCTAGCATGAGCAAACCAGGAACTTATTTCTCTAGTCATATGGATCATTTTCATTATGTTGAAGAGTGTATAGAGAACCTAATGCATAACACTGAAGCTACTTGATCCACCTCTCTTGCAGCCCTGAAGTGAGAAGGGAGCATCCCTCCTGGGGGGCAGAGGCAGGAGGATGCTACCTGAAGTGTTCCTGCTGGGACACTTAAGGATGCCATGCTGGGTGTACCTGAGGCTGCATACCTGACACAGCCAGGAAATACACTGTATAAAGCTGGGCCATGGCAGTAGTCTCTTTTATGCCTTAATTTGCCAATTACCTTTTGCCAAACATCTACCATCTCCTTCACTAGGACTTAGAGATTTATGTTCATACTGCCCAGCTGTACCTGCAACATCCTCTGGGAACTTGCTTGATTATGCTGTGTTTGCTTTTACAGTATTTGCTGTTCCAAACACCTTACTTCATGTAGTATGAACCCTTCACTGAGGGTTTTTATACTATGATAGTAATGCAACTTTGAATACTAATGTGTTTTAGTGGCCAGTGATTTCAGTGGAAAAATCTGCTTATTTACATGGCCTCAAAAATAAGAATAAATACTCTGTTTACTATTAGGACCAGAGAAGAAAAATCTCAGATATTGCATCTGTGCAAAAAACCAAATGTGCACATGCAGATCTCCTGCACTCAAGAACTCCATTAAAAATTGAATTTATTACACAATATATATAATTCTCTTGCATAATTTTTTTCCAAATATACCATATATAACAAATATACATCCTAGTCTGCGTAGGTAAAGGACAGTGAGTTTCACAGATTTACTGAATAAGTGTTTCTGTGCTATTTATCATTTATTTATTCTTTAGCCTCAGTGACCCAATACTCATTGACACCATGACTTTTAGTTTCAAAATAATCCTATCTTGAAATTTTCTAAAATGATTCCTGGGGGAAGTTTCAGAAATGACCTACTGATCTCAGCTGTGGTATGGCCTAAGGGCAGTGCAGGTTTCTCACATTTAGCAGCAGCAGGCTTGCTGAAGGAAGGGTATTTTTCTTTCTCTGGCAAGGGCACTTAGTGGGTATTGTCAGAACAATTCATATAGAACAAAGTGAAATCCTCAAAAGCCTGAGATTGGACGTGTCTACAATTTGCAAAAGCTTGAAAACCAGAGCAAATTAATTCTTGCCTAATTAAGATTACAGTAAATATTTACTATCAGCTCAGTTAAATCTATGAGGTGCAATTCTATAAAGAGAGGAAATAATTTAAATTCCAGGAAGTTTCTCTTTCAGCGAGCTTTATTAGAATTACACCCCATCTGTCTAATTGATATTGGAGGAAACAGACATGCGGCCTGAAGTTAGTAAGAAATACAAATACTGAGAGTTTTACTGACTTGGAGCAAATGACTGACTTTGCAGGTATCTGGGGATAGGAAAGTTTGGCAAAAGGGTTTATTACTATGTTGAATATAAATATGGTATTAGATTTAAATGAAAGAAGAATACATGCCATTCAATTATCTCCTTTATTTTTGAGGGGTGCATACTTTTTCTTCTGATTAAAAACTATCCATCTTAGAGACTTCAATATTTTATTATATATGCACTTCTTAACATAGTATTTATTAATATTGCGTTAATTAGTATAATGTTGGGTCAGAGTAGTGATCTAGATTTTCAGCTCTCTATGAAATAGTGTCCTTTGACTCCACAGATAATCCTCCCAATGAGATATTTAAAATCACATTAAAATGTTGACAATGTGAATTAAAGTAATAGGAACTCTTAGGCTTAACTATACCATTCTCCCAGATGTTGTTAAATGCTAGAATACCTTGAATCAACATGGAAAAGTAATGTCTGGAGAGAAAAGAAAATCTAAGCCTTGTAAGTGAATTTCTCCTCTTTTACTGAAATGGCATCCTCTATAATCATGTTTGAGCATATTAATATCAAGAAGAGCTCCTTATCAATGCTAGGTAAAGAAAACAAATTTTATTATATTTCTTATCCTGTCCTACTTTTAGTAATACTTGCATGCATTTAAATTCCATATTTAATATGAATATTAGCCTTCAAGAGCCTTTACAGGGAACAACAAACCTCATAATCAGACCTCTTTATTATCTGAAATGGAACTTCTTTAAAATGAAGAAATCAATTGATTATGCTTTAAAAATAAATAAATTTTTGCTTTTTCTGTTTGCTCACTACACAACATATCACCTGAGAAAACTGGAAGACAGTAAAAACACTTTTTAAGTATCAAAGAATTCAGAGAGTGCACACAGAGCTTTAAAAAAGCTCACCTGACACCTGACACAATCTTTTCAATTTCATTTGTCTGCAAGAAAGAAATGAAATGTCAAAATGTCTGTCAAGCCTTGAAACCAAAAAATTGAAAATATTTTTTTCTGGAAATCCTTTTCATGGAGGGAAAATAAATAGCCCAAACAACAACAACAAAACCTGTTAAAAAGCCTCCTCAAATCACAGATTTTCTGCTTTTCAAAACAGTATGGTTTTTACCTTCAGAAACGAATTTCATTTTCTCTCAGCTTAAAGGTGAATGTCACATGTTTTGTGACAAACACTGCTGAAAGAAGGTGAGCTCTATTCCATTGCTCATTTAGGGAAAATGACAAAAATATTTGTGTTTTCATCAAGGTCTGGCATAGAGCTATCCAATTCTCTGGTCCTGATGTCATGTTTACCTGGTGTCAGGTCCTGTTATATGAAAGATCTCTAACATGCATCATTTAAATGTGTTAAACAACATGAGTTTAAAGTTCCCTAGAGTGTCAAAGAATCTAAAAGGTTTTAAATTGAACTATTGCTGAGCACTAGATTTTGTACTGTAACGATGGCACTGCATGCAGGTGCTAAAAGAGCAGACTACCTACCTACTGTAGCTTTTATTGACAATGGATAGTGTGGCAATTTTACATAAGATGCAATAAAGTGCCTTAAACAGTGCCAGGAAACGCTCTATTAAAGGAAATTTATTGTTATTGGCTTTGGTGTTTGAAATATTACTGCTATCTGCTGCGGCAAAACCAATACTCCCACACTGGACAGATGGTTTACTTAAGAAGTGAAATAAAAAAACCACCACAACCCCGTTGAGAGGTTTCAGCTAGAGGAGAAAAATTGCTAAGAAATAGCGAGTGGCTGATGAAATCTACATAGCTGTTTGGACATAAACTATTTATTTATATGGAAAAGGAAATTTTATGAGAAACTTCGCGTCAGAATGTTATGATTTTAACATAACACACTGCTTATTATTTTGTCTAAATAATGCCTTAAAGCATGCAATCATAATAATGTGTTAAAGCATTTTTGCTTGGTGCCAAGTGAAAGTTGTCACAGTAGGTCTGAAAATAACATTTTCAGTGTATTTATTTATTTAATTCTTTTACAGAATGGAAATTCCTATCATCTGAGATTTGGGGATATCCTTTCATGCTGATAAGGCTAGGAAATGTTCTAGTAATTTTTTTGGAATGGATTTATTGCTAGAGAGGTAACTAGCTCTGTGTGTGCCCCTTTTATGTATTATATTTCTTTAATACAATTGCAAACAAAATGGTAGGCTATGCTATAGTTGAAACTGAATATTTTTTACCTCAGTGGAACACCTTGGTAAATAATCAGAAAAAAAAGGAAAATATTTTTTTGTTTCAATGTGTCATTCAAAATATTTGTATAAATACTACATTTCATTATTCACTGGTATGTTTTAAGTCAATCTTTCCATCTGTTTAAAAGTGCAGTTTAATGCTCACTAGGTGGCACAATAGTTATTCAGAAGCTAAAGTCTGGACTTTCCAACAAAATCTTAACCAGTCTCTCATAAAGCCTTTGTCTTATACATAGAAATCACAAACCAAATTATACCTATTCCTTGATAAGGGCAGCAACTAAAGTAAATGCATGTCATCCAAGTACTGGTCTGAATCAAACTAGCAGCCAAATTGCTGAAAACTGTGTTCTCTGCTGCAATTTAACCTAAATTCTTTCTTTTTTTTTTTTTTTCCTGGAATAGACACATCTGCAAGTCCTAGTGGAATTCTGTATATTAATCAAAATGGCCCATTCCAAACTCCAATCTCCTTTATGCATGCTGCCAGGAATTTGTAAAGTCTCTGGGAAATCGATGGTGGCAGGCACTGTGGATTTTAATGCATGCAAGCAATTGTTCTTTAGAGAGATATAGACAAGTAATCAAATAATGCTCCAATGCTATGCTCTTTTTTCAGGCTTTGTTTGCAGTGCTTGTGGGTTACTTTTGGTTGTTCACTCTTTTGAGTTACAGAGCAAAGACATGCCCAAGCGGCACGTTTCTCAATTTTACTAAATTGAGACATCTCCAGTGAAAACAGACCTGACAGAGAGGGAGGAGGCGCTAATGAAAAATTTGGTTTTGGTTATTGTACATAAATGCCTGCTGGTAGCCCTCATGACAGGGTCCTCTTCCTACTATGATTTAACTAGGTTTGCTTATCTGTGTCCTTTTCTGCCTACTTGAAACATATCCCTATAATCTGAAGGTTTTGAACTACAGTTTTAAAAGATCAATGCTAGTATAGAGAACGCACATTAACAAAGCAGTGATTTTATTTTGTGTGCAAAATGGATCTGCATCAGCAATTCACCGCAGTTACACAGCAGAGCATTCATTTCTTTAAGACCCTCTTGCCTCATGGTTGTAGGAGGTTTGTAGTGAAGGAGGCACAAGGCTGAGGAGGGAAAATGAAGGACTCAAGGTTAAGAAAGTTAAATGTGGAACTCAAGTGTATTCCTAATTCTATCACAGGATTCCCACACACTACAGGAGGAGTGATGTACGTAGATATTATTTAAAATAATATCACCTTACCTTGAAAGAATAGTGCAAAGCTGAATTTAGTAAATCACAGGCATTTCTCAACTTTTGTATAAGCAATTTTGTAAAATGAAGGATCTTGAACTATATCTTTGGAGGTTTTTGTCCACATGATTCCAAAATGTTAAAATCATTCCAGCAACAAAAAAGACCGTTTTTAAGTTCAGCAACTATATATTAACCTATTACACTACAAGTTTTCTATTCACTATCTAGCTAACACAGTCATGGTACTCTGCACTCCCTCCTTGCTGCTGTTTCTGAGGATTCCTGTATTCTGTAAATGGCAAATAGAAGGACATGGAGATATAATTACATTAATTGTAAAGGTTGCTATCTAAGTAACAGGATTTTGCTTCTAAAATAAGAAAGTAAAGTGGACTCATGATTGTTTGCATTTTCTCTTTCAAGCCTACAAAACCTGCATTTTGCAAACCCATTACAGCATAGAATAATCAACAACAGACTTAAAATCGGGAGTCCTAGCTAAATTAGAAGGAAAATATTTCTCCTAGCTTTGATAGGGTTGCTCAAATGGCAAATATAATATGTTATTTCCAGGAAGAAAGTGGAAAGCTAGAAGAAAGAGAATCTGTACCTAGAAAAAAATCTCCTGCTTTGAAAGGTCAGGAAGTATTTTAATGCTTGAACTAAGAATAGTTTAGAATTACTGCACATCATTTCATGAAGTCCCATTGCCCCCCAAAAGAAGCAAAATGGTTCATTAAGTATTTTCTTCCATTCATCTCTATCTTCCAGCTGCCCCACTTTTATGCTTTGGTTTGCCAGTGAGCTGTCCACCTAGGCTGCTGTGAGTCTGACCAATTATTTTTTAGAATCAGAAAAGAATTCTCTGTTTGGTTGCCACTCAGGAGGGTATTTTGTTTGTTGTTCTTTTAAACTTTCTTGACAGTCCTACAGGGATACATGTGGGTAAAAGCTATTAGGACTGAGTAGTCTTAATTAGGTAAGTATCTGCAGCAATCTGTGGACAGACTTCAGAGAAGATAAAATGATTTTGGATTTCTGCTGGTGGACATCAGAGCAAAGGACAAATAGAAACCTCACTTGCTGCTGTTGGTACCTTCCTGTCCCATTTCTTGCAGGATTAAAGGTTTACTGTAGAAAGGCCAGTGCAGGCTCTGTCTGTTCTCCTGCATCACTTGAGTAACAACTCTGAGGTGTTCTAAACTTATTCCCAGTTTGCAGGACTTGTGACCTGGTTCTCTTTACTCAGCAAGAAATTTGTACTGCAGTGTCACTGTATTATTAAAAAAAAATGTCCTGTGGGCCAGGGTATGTCCTTTGGAGAGGAAGAGGTGCAGCTAGGGTTTGCACCCATGGCTGGGGTACCAGAGGGAGAGCGGAATGGTCAACATAAACTGCACATGTTTGTGAATGCTTGTAAGCGAAAAGCTCCTGCATGAAATTTCACTGCACAAACCAAACCAATCCAGATAAAGATAAAAGGAACACAAATTATAAAATACAGTACAAAGATGTATGACAATGCAATGTTGTAACTCCTCATGGGAACCTGAAGTCAGCAGGCAAAGAAGGGAGGGCCTGCAGGCAATCATTCCTTTTGGGATAAGGATTCTTGTAACTCAAAGTAGCAACAAAATCACTTGAAGGGAAAAGACATTTCCATTAGTTGGGAGTGACAATTCTCTGTCATCACATCTCCCTCTTCCTGTAGTGCTCTTATGGCTTACTCTGAAAGAAAGGCTATTACAACCACACGTGTAGTCAGGAGAGGAGTCCAGGTATAATGGACTGAACAGGGGCTTGTAAGCCCCTTCTACAGAAACAAGCGTCTTCAGTGATGAATTACTGAAGAAAAAGAATTGCTTGAGAAAGGCTGGAAAAATGCCTCTATCAAGAAGCTATGTCATGGCAGAAATAGAGATTCAAAGAGTAGGAAGAAAAGAACAAGGGTTCTGTTAATAATATCAGAATTTTACAGCACAAAACAAGTGAGTTGTTTTGGCATATATTATAAACAAATCAATGTCTTATTTCTCACATGTCTGACAACAAAAGTGCCAGGGATGATCTTAGTGAAGAGCAGGAGTAAGCCACACTGCCTCCCAGGCTTTCAGGAAACCCACACTTTGTGTTAAATAGATACATAAAATCCCTCACCCACTTACATCACTTTTATACCATTTCAGCTGAAACTGAGACGTGATCACAGATGCTTGGTACAGTAGCATGAAGAGCAGAGCTAAAAAGAGAAGCAGGTTTCCAAAGAGACCAAGCACTATGGCAAAGCCAGTGAAGCTGCAAGCTGGAGCCAGGTGATGGCAGATAAACACGTGGGCTTCTGATCAAGTCCTTCTTTCTGCCACTCCAGCTGCTGCAGATGAAGCATCTGAGCAAATCAACCATGCTTGCCCTGAAGTACTCATTGCATGGGAAATGTCCAATTCAGTATCATTTTATGAGAGAAAGGAGGCAGGGAAAACTCAATCTCAGTAAAGCAGTAAGGCACTCAATGACAGATGAAAAAAGAAAAGCAATGCATTTCCAGGCCTAACCTCACATCAGTGAAGGGCTGTAGCTGAGGGCCTGAACAACTCCTTGCTACCAGGGAGGCAGCAGACACTGAAAGGGAACGAGTGTACGGTATTTCAATAAACCCATGGGCACAAGGAAAATACTCCGTCTGGATTTATCTATGTGACCTGAAATACAGGGGCAGAAGGCATGTGGAAGGAAACTGGAGCTGGCCCCTCAAGTGGCTCCTTAAGAGACCGGACTCCTTAAGAGTAAACGCTCTGGATGGCTTCTTTATCTTTTTTCTTTAAAGTGACATTTGTATTTTTAGTGAGAACTACAGGCAAGGAGTATAACAATGTTATTAGGAAAGTGAACAAGTTAATGTCGTGTTAAATTTGAAAAACCTTGGTCTTCAGGAGGTTGAACACTTGCATTGTGGGACTGGTAGCACCAGCCAGGCAACACTGAACACTGTAGGAATGTGCCTGAGCTGCTATATTTAGGCACATCATCAATATAGTACACAGCAGGATTTTCTAGATTTTTTTCTGTATTGTGGATTTATCATCAAAATGGTGCAGGATTTCCCTGCTGCTCTTAATGCTGTGTGCCAAATGTACATTTTCTAACTAAGTACTTAACGAAAATTAAAGCATTGGTGTACTTATCCATCACTGAAAAGTACCTATTGACTTTAAACAGGCATTTAGCATCCAGTGTCTCCAGCTTTTTCAAAAACCAAAAAATCCTACCTCAGCAAATGTGGCCTGATTTCTGAGATTCAGATTATCTGCATTTCTGCTGAAGTTACTGATAAATTATAAATTAATACATTTTGAAGGAAGTAATACTAACTTAACTATTGACACTTCAGAACATTAATTGCTGCCAGAAAACTGGTAAGACTTTCAAAAGGCAAAGTGTATACATGAGGGACAGTTCTGAATCATAGTCACTCAGATATATATTATGTATACCTCAGCTTTTGAAATAGAGAATAGTACTTAAATCCAACTGTAGACTGTTTTCATCTGAGCTTGCTTTTCCAAATGTCTCCATGTCCCTGTCAATCCCTCTCACTAATCCTTATTGCTGTTTCACAATTCTTCCAGCTGAAAATGTATCTGTGCAGTCAGTATCCTCCAAGCTCTACATTATTAGTGAATACAAATAAGCCGTGACTCTTTAGGATTCATGTAAACCCATCAATATTCCCATGCTGGCTGTGCTTTCAACTGCAAGAGAAACGCTCCACGTCTACAGCTGCAGCATATTAAAAATCAAAAATGAGGGTTTTGATGGCACTTGCACATTTCTGCCCTCTCATCTGTCCTTTATCACTCATTTACTCCCAGGAGGAAATGACTTTTCCTGCCAAAGTAGAGGTAAAATGTGTCAGACAAGGGCAAATTAAAAAAAAAAAGATTCATCAGTGAACCAGAGGAAACAATTTTTGAGACACAAAGTGTCAGCAGAAATGAGTTTCTACTGTTGCACTCCTGTGACATTATTCAAAAAGGCATAATATACTGCCTATTTTTTGCTATTAGAAATAATTTTCAAATGATAGGACCTAGATGAATCAATGTTTCACTAGTCTCTCTACTCATCAATACATGTTTTTTCTTTCATAAAAATGAGGAAAAGCTTTTCTGAGAAGTGGAAATAAAAATGTGTGCTTTACTTGTAAAAAACTGAGAGCTGGGAAACAATAAATGCCAATGTAATTGGAAATATTGTCCTTAATTTCAATGCTGCAAGATTTCACACAGAGTTAATTTCAACACACTCTGTTTGCAATTTCAACTGCTTTTCTATTTGAGTAATTTAGCATATTTGCAAAGCTTCTCATCTCTCTTAGTTTGCAAGGTAAAAAAGAAGGGAGGAAGGAGGGAAGGAAGGAGGGAAGGAAGGAAGGAAGGAAGGAAGGAAGGAAGGAAGGAAGGAAGGAAGGAAGGAGCGAGCTAGAGCAGAGATGNAGAAAGAAAGAAAGAAAGAAAGAAAGAGAAAACGAGTATAAACCAAGCCTTAATATTACTTAAGACTAAAAAATTTGGCCATTAGAGGAAGGCAAACTGAATCTATGAATGGGCAAAGAGAAGGTCAGCTGGAAATGGGGGGCTCTAACCCCTAATGGAAGAAGAAAGAGAAATATTTTTATTAGAAAAGGGAAATGGAAGACATTTACAGTTCCAACCATATTAGAGTGTCTAGTACAGGAAAGTTTTAGGGAATGACAGGGATGTGGATTACGGGGAGCTCATGGTCAGAGACAGCACACAAAATCTCTAGAGCTATTGACACCTTTGCAAGCGCTCATTACTCCAGGGAGATGAAAGCCTGGGGTTTTACTCTGTATGCGTGCCAAAAAAACCCCAGGTATGAGAAGCCAGTGCAGCAGGGTCTCAGTCATGTGATCTGAGCTCCAAGCTCCCGAGTGCCAACTTCACTGTGCTTTTCATTGGCTGCAGTTTATCCAGGTGCACTGCTGGCTTGGGATGCTGTGCAGTAAACATCACAATGTAACTTCCCAGTAGCTGCCCCCACAACACAGCAGGTCAGAGTCCACTTGAGACTGCCAGTATTTGCTAGGCTTTTTCATTTATTCATTGAAACTTCTGGGCAGAAATCAAGCCAATCAGAAGAACAAGAGATCAAATCTGGAAGACGTGTACCCGAAGAGTCAAATCTCAGATGATTACACTTACAGTGCCTTCATCTAGTCAAAGGCACCAGTCATAATCTAAACACATAAGTGGAGAGAAAAAACAGCATTGCTAACAAAATATATGGGGATAACTGATACATGGGGACACTGGGAAGGAGTTTGGGATGCCTCATTTAGCAGTTATTCAGGAAGGAATTCATGGGTCTTTCACTTTACTGTATCTATATCTATATATATCTATCTCATTCATTTTGCTGGCTGCATCAAGTACTTGTTCTCCCAGTCTGATACACATCAAGATAACACAAGTCATAACTGGTTTTCGAAAAAATCTACACCAGTATTAAATAGGAATGTCTTATTGCAAACCTAGGAAGTTATAAAACGTAATTTCTCCACTAGAAGGTTTCTTCAAGGCAGATTTTTCCATTAAGTAATTTTCACCACAATGTATACTTAACTTTCATTGATAGCAGTGAAATCCAAGCAAATTCAGACAACTTAATTCTCTAAGAGGGGTATATTGAGAGTTCATGGCAATGATGTTCTTCTTTCTGTAAAGATTAAGAAGATACCTTTTTTTTTTCTTCTAACATGTAAGGAATTTTCCAAATAAGCAACACTTTGGTTTCCTTGATCTTGCAAAAACCAGTTCGTAAGTCAACACTTTCCAGTGAAAAGACCCATTCAAACATCTTCCCCTGTATAGGCTTAAGCACAGAGTCCTTGTGTGTGTAATATCAGATGGTTAGAGAAGTCAATAGGCTACACCGGGCCCTGTTCTTAAAAGGAGTCATTGGTGTGCCATTCTGTACATCACTATAATCCCTCATTTTTATAAATGGGTATAAAATCCATTTACCTAGTTGTAATGGCCCAAGACCCAACTGAATTATTTTGGAAAACATATTCATGCCTTTGGAAGAAAAGTCTTTAAAGCTAATAGGAAATAGCTAATAGCTATTTAATTTGACCTTTTCCTTAAAGCCAGGTAAATATCAAACCTTAGTTTGCATGTCTAAATGAAATTTGGTTTGAGAAACCCAAGTGGAATAATGATACTTTCACAGGTCTTGAGCGATGCTATCACACCTAAAGAGAACAACCACTCAACAGGACCCTGACTCTGCTCCCTTTACTCATCTTCAGGAGTGGACAGGGATAGTGCAAGCAAACTTAGTGAGAAAATTCAGGTCATTCAGCATTGCAGAAGGTTGCCAGCAAATGGCTTAATAAATTCACACTTTTTTAATGGGACTTTGCAATATCTCTCTGGGTATGTGCCTCCTGCTAAGCAACAAAGCCTGAAATTTAACCTTCAAGGGAGTTGCATGGGAGACTCCCACTGGTTCTGGGTGCAGACTGTCCCATGTGCTCAAAAGCTTCTTGGAGTGACTTTTCTGTCCTTATGAGGTTTCTGTTAGACAACTCATGCTCTTCACTTCCAGGCTGCTGTGCATAATCATGCTTTTAATCGATTTTGATGTAGCCTTTTAAGTAACAAACGGTCCTGATTTCTTTTTCATGATTTTATTCTTCTGTTTGCCATAAGATCTTCACCCTAATCTCTTCTAAATATACACAAACATCAGAGTTTCTTTATATCTGTTCTAATATGACTTTTCTACAAGTTTTTATTGACCTCTTATATTTTGTTCAGTTCACTTCCATCCATGCAAAACTGGAATGAAACCCTACTGTTCTTATTAATGATTTATTCTAATAACTCACAGAGGCAAATAACTTCAGAAAGTATAAAAAAGCAAAGAAGGATTATTTTTCAAGTATCTATTTTCTGGAAGAAAATATTATGTCTGGATCATAGCAAATGAAGGACAGTATTTATGTTTTCACTCAAAATGCACGCAACAGGAAGCAGCAATTTCCAAATATGGTTGTCTATATAGAAGTGTTTGTTTCCCTACAAGTCTAGAACTGCAGCATATAGAATGGATTCTAACAAATTAATTACTAAACTGCATCAAAACTGAATAAAACATACAATATACCAAAAATAGTTTGCTGTATTTTCCACATTTTTACTACCCAGCAAGAAAACAATGATCTGCATACTTTTTTATTCCCTTAACCTCCTGTAGCTCATTAAGGTCTAGAAAGGAATACTAGAAGGAAAACATAATTTTTAAAGAAAGAATTGAAAAAGTTAATTCTTTTTGAGGAGGACCAAACTGTGACCATTTACCATCCCTGACGACAAATAGGGCCTGTGGATCACTTTGCCCTTTCAATGTCGGCCCCTGTGAATGTCCAGCCAACATTTCCATGTTAAGGAGCCATTCCTCTGTGACACATCCTCTCCTGATGATGGGATAACACTTCGTTTGAAACAGCAAATGGAAGGAGATCTCCTGAACCAAATAGAGCTGCTTCTTACACAACCACTGCACAAATCCGGGTGGAGGTCCCTTAATCTCCTTAGCCATTGCATGGTTGACAAGGCATACTAAAAAGAGAATTGAACAAATAACATCAAATCAATAACTGCTTTCTCAAATTCCATGAAAAACCCCTCCCTCATAATTTCAGTAGTTTAGCTGAAAGGTATTGGTCCCACATCTCTAATGTAATTGATGTCTCCAATGAAATAAATGCCTTGAATTTACAGGAAGTCCAGTTGCTTCCAGAGCTCAGTGTGGAACATATTTTCTCTCTGACTCGCAGTATTACCTATTTCTACTGAAGGTTTTTAAATCTACAATCTAATTTGAATATAATTTTGTGATTGATGGCAGAGCTTCAAAATAGAGCTCTATGAACTATGGAAAAATACTGGCTACATCTAAAGATAGTTGTAATTTTCTTAGCTCAGTGAAACTAAATTTGGTTTCCAGGTATCCCTGAGGCCACAATTAATGCATGTCTTCAGGCAAAGGGAGGGTAAAATTCACCTGGACTTCTAAAACTATAATTTGAAAAACAACTTTCCAGTTGCAGAGTTTTTCCCAGCATTCTTAATGAAACTGCAAAAATGTATACGGACTTATCAGTGTAACAATTGTAAAAAACCCCATGACTGAGCAGAGAAAGCTTTGAAAAAGACTCATTGGTAGAGTGTTTGGAGCAGCTCAGGACCGGCCACGAATAAAACTGCGCATGTGAAAACCCCTATTTTTGCTCAGAAGAAAAGTTCCTTTTTTAAAAAATTGTTAATTTTTTTACTAGGAATGAAAAGCCAATAGTTCAAATTCAGAAGGATTTTTTTTTTAATGTTTTGTTTTATTTGGAATCCAAGCAGGTTTTTGTATTGACAATGTAGAAAAACTATCTCAGTGTCAAAAGACTTTACTATGATAATGCCATTAAGTGTTCTAGATATTTAAATTTTAAAAATATCCGTAGTTAATTAATCATTACTCTACATAATGCATTTACACCCTTTTACATCCAAAAGATGTAAGTATAATTGCTAGATTCCAGAGAAAGTCTTCCATTTCCTGAAAAATGCATTTAGAGTGGAAATTTCTGTACTTGAAGCTTTCTGGCCAGATCTCCTTGTAAAGCTTAGAAATGTGTAGTTATCTATTCCTCTGGTGAGGTGCAGGCACAGTCTTGTTAGAAATTGTTCAAAGTAGAGTTTTTCTGAGCCTCTTTTTAAAGAGGCTTTGCATCAAGCATCAGACTTTTTTTCTATCAAGCACTATTGCGGTACTGACCTAAAAGGCCTATAGGAGGTTCAGGAGAACAAACTGAACTACATGAAGAGAGTGTGTTTTCCTCGGTCCTCTAAATGGTATACACGCCCAAAGCAAAAAATTGATCCAATAGCACTGATTTTTGATCCATCTAATGAATTGGAAAAACTGTCACCAAAGGAATTAAAGCATCAATGCTCCAAAGATGTGAAAGAATTCTCTGCCTTGATATACAGGAGTAAACTATTAGAGATGATATGGGAATGCTGTCCAGTGGCAGAATCAGATATAAGGTTATGCTAATTATACTGGTATGTTTTTAGAAACCATTAACATGTCATATAGGGCATTCAAGTACTGTCCTACAACTGCATGTCATACTCGCTCATATAATTCTCATTTGCATTAAAATTAAAACCAAAGCTTTCAAATCTCAGATAACTAGATGGAGCTGAGGTTTTTCCAAAGTCCCAGGGTTTTGGAGAATGAATTAATTAACTTTTAAGGAAAAAGAAGTTAGGTGGTAATTTTAGGGCTATACTTCCAAATGCCCCAAAGAGGGGATTCTGCCACATAGCCTTTAGAGAAGGGAGTGGTCCCATCTGACATCACTGGCACCACTGTGAGTCAGGCTAACCATTTAGTTCAGCAGTCAACATCTTTTTTCTAGTTCTTACAGTGACTATATGACATTGAAACTAAGTTCCTCATTATATAATTTTCAATGGTGCTAGAGAAGCTTTTTACCCTAAGCTATTGACTTGTATATATGAAAAGTCCAGAAGATTAAAGATGGCTCAAGGTGAACATCAAAATGCAGACGCATATATACTTTATGATCTTGGCTTTTAACTGCTTTGTGCCTCAGTTGATCTATTCAAGTAGAAAAAACCCTCAAATTTATTTAATTGTCAAGAACTATAGCTAATTATTTACAAGAGCACTGAGTCTATGTAATTAATTTTTCATTTCCTCAACTCTCAAAGAACTGCTAATTTGTCTTTAATTTTTTAGTATCTCTAAACACTTCAAACTACTCTCTCCAAGCAAACATGAAAAACAGTTTCATATGGATTGAAAATCTTAATATAGAATCCAGCAGAGTTATAACAAGGACCATAATAGAAGTCATGGATCATGTTTTACAATAAAGCAAGGTGTTAGATGGCTAACCTTTTAAAGTAAGTTAATGCTGCAAATATTGCAGCAGGGTTTTGTTGGTTTTTTTTTGACAGAACACATTTCCTATCAAGGGCAATTGCCCAGGTCCTTGAATTCCCAGCTCATCTGCACTTGGCAACCTTGCCAGTTCTATACCTCATGGTATTAGAACTCTGCTTTATATCCAGGAGGAAACCTTTTCCTCAGAGTGACATGTTCCTGTTACCCCACTTGTGCAAGGCAACCGTCTGCTGGTGTCTGGCCAGCTCTGTTGGTGGCAGGCAGAAAGCCCAGAGCTGTTCTCTTGTGCCTGCTGAGTGGCCAAAATAGGGTCTTGAAGGGAAGCAGGAATATTTTTAATTAAAGGATGAAGATGTAACTCCAACATGTTCTGCAACATACTGTGAACCCCTAAAAATGGCTCAGCAGATGCCAGTGTCAAAGTGACATGAGTTTTTTCACAGGCAGGAAGGGCCATAAGGCAAATAACCACAGCCACACTTGTTCCAGCAGTTTCTGGCCCTGCTTCCATCACCAGGAAAAATTTAACAGGAAAGAATCAGATTTGGACAGTCATATTCAGGTAGGATTTGAGTTCAGGTCAAATTCCACTGGAAGTTTCTCAGAGCAGAGAGTCAGTTACAACTGACGGTGGTTGGTTATTTACCCACAAACCCTTTTCTTTTTTCATTAATTCTTTAGGTTTAGGTTTAGTTTCTAAGTTAATGTGAATAAATATACTCAGCATGTTTGACAATTTGAACATATGTTACTCACCTATCAATCTATTTTGAAGCCTGATCTTACACATTAAAGTTTTAAAAAGTGCCAGTGCGTCTCAAGAAACTGCAGATTTAGTACAGCCCCTCATTGCAACCACTGCCTTAGCCCCTGGACTTCATGAAACAAACTTTGGGACATTAACAGTCCATAATTAAAAAACCCCAACTTCAGTAAAGTCTAAACCAGAGTTTTCCTAAGCAATGGAAGAAGACATCACTCCTCATTAAAACCTATTCCTTTGCCAAACTTTATCTTTCACTTCTCCAGTTTGGCAGTATCCATGTACCAAACAGATCACTAGTTTGATTCTTGCCAGGGATCAATATATTGTGCATTTATGCATTTATACAAACACGTACAGTCTAGCTTACTTAAATTAATAGGTTTTGGAAAGTTAAAAGTACACCATAACAGGAGTGAAGAGAGGGCAGTTTGATGCATTGATTATGGAAGTTACTACTACCAATGTCACTATAATGTATATGGGTATTTACAGAGATTGCTGGCAAGATTGCCTCTTTTCTCTCAGACCACATCTTTAACTCCTTCTAACAGCAGTTTATTATCAGAGACCCGTTCATCACATCTGTGCAGATCAGTTACGAGTGAAGACATGCACGTGAGAGTATGTGCATTCATATACAAACATGCAGATATCGTTATTTTAGAATGTCTTCTCAGTGATTATGGAATATTCATAAAACCAGAACAGAATGGTTATCAACTTTATTATGGCTCACCCAATTTTCTTGTGCTATTTATACACACCAGATTTTGGTTTATTTCACAGCCATTTTTTTCATAAGACGCAAGAGAAATGGGAAATAACTAGGAAGACAAACCAAGGACTCCAAAGTTCTATTACATGTAGTCATCCAGCTACAACCATGCTGTCAGCAACACTGTATATGCATCAGTGAGTTTCTACTACAGCATTCATTCATTTTCTGCGTATTTAAATGAGAGGACTAAATTCTCTGTAATGTGAGTCCTTTGCTGGAGCATGCACTTAGCTCTCTCTCTCCTCCTGAGGAGGCAGGCTGCACCGACATTCCTCACTTGCTCTTTGGCACAAGAGATATGCTGGCTGTTGAGAAACACCTAACTTTGCTCAGCATGTTATTTTCCAGGAGATTGGTACCTCTCTCTGCACTGGTACCACACACATCTGACTTGGGGAGAGCAGCAGCTGGAAATGCATTTCTGCACAAACAGGGAGACAGCAGCTTTTTGCAGTTTCTGTCCTTCCTGCCTTGAATGCCTGTACAAGATTAGTAATAATCTAACCTTGAGTAAGATTTCAGCAACTCTGAGGAAGAAGCAAATTATATCCCCAAACTGGTCCTTCACACTTTTGCTTGCAGTTGCCCAAGGTGCCTAAATTTATTGTACCAGCTGTAGCACACTAAGCAGAACCTGCAATCCCCAAATACCTACTATTTTGAATAAACTTAGGAATTAGGCTGGGGTAGATTTCTTGCATGGATACTAATTTAGCTGATAAGGATTTTCTGAGTAGTAATGGAGATCCCGTGTAAACAGGCTAGGAGCTTCCCGTTCCTTTTATAGAGTGCCAAATGCTAAGGATGTTAACTGGAAATGAACAAATAAACCAAGCTCCAACAGAACTCCTGAGGGTGGTCAGTCCCCTTTGTTTGAACACTCCTCTTGGTTTACTTTTTCCTCTGCCTCTGTATCTCCATCTGAGATCCCCAAGGACACTTCCATGGAATCCTTGAAGCTTCTCAGATCTGTTCCAGCCATGCAGTGTTACACACAGGATTCTCTGGCACAAAATGGAACCAGCCATATGTAGAAAGTTTGGTTGCTTTTTTCTTGCTAAACAATAATTGTCAGACTACACTCTACAGGTATGTGCAATGGTTGTTTGGGAGTAAAAAGGGTTACTGACACTTCACAAAATTCTAGGAAAAAGTTCAATCAACATATACTTTATATTTCTGTTATAGAAGCAAATATGATTTATCTCGGCCTGCAAATTCCTCTTGTAGCAAACAATGTCAATTAAACAACCAGAAACCAGAGGTGAGTGAAATGTGAACTCTATCTTCCTGAAGGAATTTCTGATGTGATTGATTCTGTCCCACCTTTAGTGGACTGCAAAGACTTACAGCACTTTGCATCTATATCACAGAGAATTATGCCATGTAGTGTCTGCAAGTTTGTTTTTATTTTCTGGCTATGCACAGCTGTCTCAATATTCAGAGGCAAGAAACTTCCAGGGCATACTGAGTCCAGAAGAAAATGAAATCAAATCACCACATACAGAATAAAATCTACCTGAAAAATTCATATTGATTTTTACCAAGACAATACTTCTACAGAAAGTTTTAAGGCAAATATTTCTACTTCTTGGAAATTGTACTTTTTCAGAAAAAAAAAATAAAGTATTATCTTCTAAGTTTCCAGTGAGTCAGAATGCAACCTCAGACATTAAGCTTTTGAGTTAGAAAACTCTTGATACCAAACAAGTATTTTTGCATATTTTATCTATAAAACACACATACTTACATATTATAATTATAATACATGTAGCAAAACTACTTTGGACAGATGCTTGGAACAGAATTTCATAGAAAAACATATTTGAGTAGAAACATTAAGGTTCTTTTCTCCCTTTTGTTAATGAATCAGAATCCTCAAGGCCAGAGAGCAAGTGAATTGTGGGCAAGGGCTAAAACAATGGAAAGAGAATGGATACTCAGTCATTCCTAATGGATACTGCATTAACTTCCCTTCTTTACTATATTTGTGCAGGAACAATGGATAGTCCCTCTGCACTACCAAACTACTTCCCAGTAGCATCTTCTGGAAAATCCACTGGTGCTGATCAGAAAAAATTACTATGCAAATATCTGTGCAATTGCCAATGTGAAAAAAATTGTCTATGCAATTGATTTTGACTTCCCTAAGGGAATGTCAGTTACACATCTGAGACTACAGAATCAGAGCATATATAAAAGGAAAATTAGTGGAAAATGAGCAAGAATTTTACACATCATCCTTCTGAGAATTTTTTTTTACAATTTTCCCATACTTCACAGTCATATTTATTTGAAATATTAACTATCCAAATTAACTTGGTAGTTCATAATATTAACCCTGAATTTTGGAGAAATTGCAAAAATAAATTGCTTTGGAGAGATATAATCTTTTGATGTGTTTCCTTTAATTTTGAATTAATCTTATTTTAGTAATTTTTTAACAGGTGAACCGAAAACATTACAGGCAGGACTAGGTTTCAGGCTACAGGTTTGAAATTGATTCTGCAGAACTTGATATCCTTACCCCTTTAAGCCTGTATGGGAGCTATATGCCTCACAATATTTCAGCAGTAGTAATAATATATATTGCAGTTAAAGAAGAAAGTTCTTTCGAGGTTCTGAAGTTTTGACATATGAACAAAAGAAAAAATTACATTATTTAATTTTTTTTTACCCAAACATGACTTTATCTTTTAGTTATAAATTAATTTCAGTTTCCCCTAGACATCTTCATGACCCACAGCCTTATGTGCATTTCCATGATACTTCATGTTGAGAAGACAGAAAGGTTGAAAGATTTGTTCCAGCCAACTTAATCTGTTCAAAGCACTTACAAAATCACTAAATATTAAAGGAAAAAAAAAAAAGAAAAGTTTGAGGAATAGAGGTCCTTGAGTTATGGGAAGAGAGTGAGGAAACATATTGTTTAAACAAAATGACAAAGGCAGGAGAAATACTTAAAGTGTAGAAGGGGACCAAGTAATTTTGGAAATTGTAACAGAATAAGTGTAACATTATTATTGTCACAGGTTGTGCTTATATCTTCAAAGAAGTTATTCACAGCAATGAAGCACAAGTGTCTCAGAAATAATGAAGAGGCTGACAGCAGGGGCAAAACCCCCCACAGTGCAGCTCCAAGAAAGGGAGGATTTTATTTAGTGTTATAAGGAGAGTTCTCAATTATGCATGAGTGAAGGGAAGATTTCCTGGTGTCCTGGTTTCACTATGACACCTGGCACCATGAACTATCAGTCTTTAGGATACATTTGAAGATCTAAAGAAAGTTCTTAAAATGCTAAACTGGCAAACAACCTAAACAAACTAAACTGGCAAGTGAGAAGTAGTAGAAGAAGGAAACTCCGATTAGCAAAGAGATGGACTAGAGGGTCCAATGAGTTTTAGCTGTCTATAAATCTTTCAAGTCTAGAAAAATGTATAGTTTTAGAATTTAATCGGATAGAAAGGTATATTTGGCACCTAAATGGTTTGCAATGGAAGAACCCAGTACCAGAGAAATTAAAGACTTGTCCTCTGCTATTATAGACTCTGAGAACATATTTACCTTGCCAGATCAAATGTTATTTGTATCAGGAACAACTGTAATAAAAAAGGCTTACTCACAGCACTCACACCTGAAACTCAATAAAAATGTGATCACAGGTTTCAAAGTTTTCATCTTCTGAAGGTCTCTTATCTACAATAAAAAAGGTTTACAACATCTTTTGACAGGAATCACATTTTTGTGCCCTTCTGTGCTCGTAGGAGCTCGTCACTTTTCAGATCCTGTGAAAAATACTTTTATTCCTTTATTTTTCTTTTAGTCAATTATGGTTTGCTTGCATTCATGCAAGAAGTACTAATAACAGTAATTTGAATAATTGTTCCCACCAATGAATACTTGCTGCTCATAGACTACATCCAGCATAAAAGCATCCTGTTGCTTCAAAAGATGATGCTACAGATGCAGCCTATGCCACAGGATGGCCAGGCTGAGACATGCACCTCTACTGAAATAAGAGCTGAGCAGTGATAATAATGCAAGCTAAAACACTTCTGTGCTAGGAGTAGGGACACCTAGGGACTATCATTTTAGACTATATCTACTGATGAAGATCAGTGCTTAATGATCCCTTAATCCCACACTTCCTCAAATTTTAAATTCGGAGTCTGTTCTTTTCTCTCAACTGGAGCTGAAATTGCTGTGAAGACCTCAGAAATGTAATCAGGAAACACATATAATTTTATTTAACTGGTGGAGGCTGGGAGTTATTGAAAACCTGTCCCTGCCACAGCTTGATAGCCAGGAGAGAGTGAGAGGTGAAGATGTCAGCTCAGAAAGATACTTTTCATCTTACTGAGGTGAAGTGAAGGTGTGTGAATGGAAGTGTCAGGGCACTGTGGGTGGTGTGTCATCGCAGCCCTGCTGTTAGGGCCACGCGTCAGCTTGGCCAGTCGGCAGGGGATCACGGGAGGGTGAAAGCTCTGCTTCCGCATCAGCTCAGGCAAGCGACAGCCCCCACGCATCAGGGTCACACACACGAAAAGCAGCAACCCTGGGCAAGGCAGCTCGCTTGAAATGTCTCCTGTGAATATGAAAAATCCAAATTACATGGATAGGACCCACATCAGAGATACGATTCAACATCTGGAAACAAGCTGGTGGGACAATCCAATAAGACTGGATGTTCTTACCCTGAGTTATACTTCAATTAGTCTATCAAGACAAAGGTTTAGACCACAGACTAATTTTAATTACTAGCTCTTGAGGGTTCATTTTTTTGAGAGCACTTATTTAAATGACCTTTGCAAATTCAATGAAGAAATGCTCCTTGTCAAGTAAAGGATAATCAATAAAAGTAACTAAAAGGCAATACAGAAACTCCACTTGTCTAAGTACTATTTCATACAGCTTATCTTTAAAACTAAAGCAAAGTAATACTGAAGACAATTACTAAAATGCACTTGCCTCAATAAAACTACTGCATTAATGACTTTATAAACTATGGTCTTGTGTTTTAAATGATATTCGAATACAGCTATTACTAAGTGCAGCAAGCCAATACAAAGTTTTCCTAAGTTCATACTGATTGTAATAGAGGAAACAGTTTATTTATAGGGATTATCTCTAATTGCTGATAGTACTCTTGTTTCTAAAAAGCACTAGCACACTAGCACAGCTAAATTTGGAAACTAAGAAGGAAAAGTGGGTCCAGGTAAAGCCTCTATTGTATGTCATATGTGAAAAATATATATGATGAAAATAGATTAAGGCAGTAATGACTCATTTTAAGCAAAATATATTCATCCTTAAAAAAATGCTATGAATAAGAGTTTTCCTTCATTAGCATGCCCACAGACAAAATGTTCAGCATCTGGTAGGTTTTGCTGCCCCTTCACTCCTACTTGCTTTTCCCCCCAGTATTAGAAACGTGACATGACAGTGCATAATTGTATTTT
The DNA here is from genome assembly GCA_013397565.1 of Ptilonorhynchus violaceus. Classification (NCBI taxonomy): domain Eukaryota; kingdom Metazoa; phylum Chordata; class Aves; order Passeriformes; family Ptilonorhynchidae; genus Ptilonorhynchus; species Ptilonorhynchus violaceus. The sequence goes on along the minus strand of VZRJ01005113.1, from coordinate 1,234,137 downwards.
TAACTGTGGTTCTTCACAGAAAAATAACAGACATAGCTAACAAAACCAGTTATTCCTAGTTTTCACACTGCATTTCTTCTCAGTATATTTAAACCAATAATTATGAATATATCTTTAATTTGGAGGCTGCGTACTGAGGGCTTTACATTTATGGCCAAATTCTTACAAAGGTTTTCTTCTCTGCAGAAAGACTTTTTTTTTACAATCTCTGTTTTCAACTTGGTTAAAAACTTTGGTCTGAGACATCCTTAACACATTTTCTTCACAATCTAAAAAGTGGTTCATTCTACTGAAAGTGACATGCTTCTTTTATCCTAGTATATAAACAAACTGCTGGCCTAATTGGAAGTATCCTTTAAAAAGGAAGTCTGAGTTACAAAATCCCCGCAGGGATCAATTACAAGAGCAAGCTATTCACAAACAGAAGGAAAATAAAAACTGAAAGATCCTGCTGCAAATAGTAAAGGCTGAGAACACTAGAATAGTTATAAAAAAGGTCCGGTGATGTTACATTTATAATCCTCTCTGTTAAAGCAATTATTTCAAGAATATTTCTATTTATTTGTGAAACAAGAAAAGAAAGAGAAATGTAGTTTACTCACCACCAACACTGTAGGGCATTAAACTGTATCTAGATTAGTTATGTCCATTTTTTTTAAAATGGCAAAAGTGAAAAAAGTGGTAGTCTACTACTTTTAGGATATCAACTGACATTGTAGCCTAACCTGGAGTAGATGATGAGTAGCCTGACTAGATGACATGTATTTCTAGAGATTTACTAGGAGATGAAATGTGATGTAAACTTGATGTGAACATTGGCTGACCTCTAGCTAAGGACAGCTGCTGATTATTTGTGAGTTCAAATGCAACACACATGATTTGGATCTGCAAAATTTCCTAAACTATGGTCAATACCTTCACTGGATTTTCAGAAAGAAAAGTTGGAAACAGTGATCCCTCACATCAGGAGTGACTCTCTCTCCTGTGACTCTGACGCACATAACAACCAGTTTGGCTGACTACAAAGGGTAAAATACTTACTGTAAAATGCTACTTATTGCTGAAACAGTCACTAGAAGATTTCAAGTGGGTGACTCCTATCAGCAATGTATCAGAAAAGCAAGAAGAGGGTTTCAGGATACGAAATATATTAGGAAACAGCTGACAAGCTGAGCTGGAGTGTCTACTCCACGCATTTTACCATTTCATGCGAACATACCACATGATTTTTCTAGCTTTGGATATTCATGAACAATTGTCTCCCATTTTGTCCTGCAGTCCTCTCCATCCAACACACCATGTATGTGTGGGAAAGCCAGGCCTGAACATCACCTAAAAGCACCTGAAGAAAGTTGTCTGCTTTTTCCTCAGACCTGACTGCTCTCCCTACACTTAGTCTGCTCCTGTGAGCCAAGGCTGGATATTGTGTTTTAAAAGTCTACAATACCTCAGAATAAGACAAATCCGTGTATCCAACAGATACTCAATTACCTTTCAAATGGATGTTGCATTTGCACAGATTCCACCACACTGCACAGATTTCACCACACTGCACAGAGCAAATGGCAATTTTCCACCTGTGAATGGGGTTGATAAAGCAGCAACCAGCCTTGCATCCAGACCCAGCTCTACATTTTGCCTACCCAATGGCAATAAAAATTAAAGAAAAGAGATTCCTCTTTAATCAACTGCAGAAATTCTGGCCACTTACAAAGTATCCAGCCAGTCCCACACATGCAGGTCCTGCACTGATTCATATTGGCTTGGGCATATAAAATCTCCAATGCCAGAACACAAAAAGCATAACAGAGGTGCCACTTTGGGTGTCACTGGCACCTTCTACATAGAAGTTGTCAAAAGCACATGAAATGTGGCATTATTTGATTCCATGACAGAATGAAATGAAAAATCTAAAATATCAATACACGTATATTTTATCAGTCTTTGACAGATTTTTCAGGAAGAGAAGAAATATAAGAAAGCTCAAGAGAGAGGTTTATGAGTGAAAGCAAGCCAAGGGAAATTTCTTTCCAGTCCTAATGAAATAGGATTTATTTGGTTACTAAATATTTTCTGTAAATACCCACAAGGTACTCAGTTCTGTACACTGTACTCAGATCTATATTCAAAACTGAGCTAAAAGCTTTTCATTTGTGTAAGCAAAATGAATTTTTGAGGAGAATGCTGCTGGGGACGAGAGCCAGAAACAGTTAAATTTTGATGTGTTGTGCAAGATTTCCCTGCCTTTCTCCCTTCAAGGTAATTTCACCTCAGCAGGGACCCAGGGGTTTTCTTGTGGATTTAAGTCTATATCAATGTTACAATGGGGCTGAGACTTGACCACAAGGTATGGGCTAGCTTAAACTTTCCCCTACTTTTGCAAATAGGTGAAATAAACACCATACTGGGGACTTACCAGGGACTGCTCCCAGAGGCAGTGTGATGGTGGGCATCCCCCCTGCACAGAGGGGTATTATGAAGTGGAGGGCATTTGAGAAGATAAGGAGGGAAGAAGCTCCTACATTGTTCCACCTTTAAATCTAGATCTGCATATCAGGCAGGAAAGCACAGCCAAGGAGACTTGTAAATATGACTAAAATAGCCCAGGCAGCAAGCAAGAGATGAATTCATGACCTGTGGACTGCAGAGTTGGGGAAGGGAGCGTCTCAGTTTAAGGAAACCCAATGCCTATGGTTTCAGCATAGTGCCTCCTTAGGAGGCTGTGGAGCCTGAAGAAATAGGGAGCAACAGAGCTCCAGCAGACCAGTATCTTTTTTTTTGAAAAGTAGAAATGGATAGCAGCCAAATTCTATTCCTTAAGTCTCCATGCACGTCCCAATATAGTAAAGCTAATTGGGAAATACTAACTGTATAAGGAAATTTTAACAATAGCTCAGGTATTAAAAACGCTGTACTTGATACAGCTAAGGTTGTCCTTGCAAAAAGACACACTATAGAAGTTTTGTATACACAGCAATTTTCCACACCTCAGGGATTTCTCCACTTCTTGAATTTAAAACACAAAATAAAAATAGAGACACACAATTTCAAATTTCAACTCCCTTCAAAATCAATTTCAAAACTCAAACTCTTTATGGTATGTTTTCAAAGTGGAAAATGTGCCTATGTGAAAATGTAGATGAAGTTTATGCAGCAGCTAGGTCCCAATAAGGTCCCAATAAAACCTTGACTTAAATTTCTTTCTAAAGCTGTATTAGTCTTCTCAACAGAAATTTATTTCATCCTAAATGAGTACTTCCATTAAAACACTACCCAAATGTGTGTTAACAACAATGCAGTTTATCTAAAAGAATACGAAAAAGGTACCAAAATATTGGTATTGCTTTTTACAAGAATAGATTTTACTTCCATTTAGTGCCATCATCTTAGACACTATTTAAGAAGCTCACATATGTCCGTGAAACATATCAAGTTTCTAAGATAAAAGCATCCAGATAAGAGTACAATATCTGTATTAGGGCTGTTACATACATGAGATGATACAGGTGCTGATTCTCACTCATTATATTTCCCAAAGATATTCAAACTACATATAATTACCATCTTTACCATCTTAATTTTCCAATTACCATCTTACCAAGTTTACCATCTTGTAAAAGAGGAACTAAATTAAAAAACAAACAAACAAACAGCCAAAAATCACCAAATCCTGCTCAGCTTTCAAATATTTTATCATACAGTAAAGAAAACTGATTATAAATTTAAAAAGAAAAAAAACAGAATTGTGATAGCTAAAAATAAGATCAATCTTTCAGTTTTGTTAGGAGCACAAACTTCTTTGGTAATTTAAATAAATTATAATTCTTAATTAATTTAAATTATTACAGGTATGAGTCCACAAGTTCTGGTTTTCATTTAATGAAAATGTAGTTATAGTTTCCTCTTAAGCAAGAAGGCTGGCTTACTTCATATCCATCCAGGCATGCTTGGAAAGTCACAGCTTCATTTGACTGGTCTGAGTTTTCCTGTAGGACTTTATTTATTTACATTAAAACAGGCAAAATTGTGCTATGAAAATCTTAGAAACACTAGGAAGAGTTGTGACTGCAAACTAGGTTGCAGTGAGAGACCATTCTTTCTTCCCATGTTTCTATAGTAGCTCCCTGAAGTGATGGGCCACCCTATGACTGGTGTCTGCAATAACTCCAGGCACTGTTGTGCCTTCAATGTACAACTGACCTAATGCTTCTAGCCAAAGGAAAAAAACTTCCTGAATCCTCCTGGTGCTTCTCCAAGATGTGGAACGTGATCAAACCTGTCACCTCTGCTTTTGTCTGAAGTGCAGAGAAGGCATAGTTACACATTTCTGAGTTCAGTTTTCAGATGTGGAAAGACAAGTTTTCTGAGCTGTGATTAAAACCGATTAATCAGTTTAATCTCTGGAGAAACAAATACTTCACCTCTTGCTGCCCACATCCTCCCTCCCCTTTCTCTCTCAGTGATTCCCATGCCTCTACAGAAGCAACAGAACATTAAGAAAAAAACCAATCTGGTTTCTAACAAACTTTTAAAATGTTTATGTTCTGGCTTCATTTCCCATGATTATAACTATTTACTGCCACTACATTTAAGTCTCGCTCCAAATAAGAAATAGGAAGTCCACACTTTATTCTAACAATTGTCTTGTTGTTTTTATCTGGTTATTAGCAGCAAGTGCTAAATAATCCAGAAGTTTTTTTTAGTATCATTAAATGTCAGATTTTACTTTGCAAACACAAATAGATCCTATAATACACCAGATCCTCTAAAACATCACCTAACCTTAACTGCCACAATAAAAATAACCAGCTCTTACCCAGGACACAAAGGCATTTTTCATTAAAAGAAAGCAAGTTGTTTTCATAGGAAAAAATAATGCTTTCTATATGCTTCAATAAGCATGCAATGAACACAGTGTTTCCAATTTAAGTTGTGCCTGATGGGCAAGCCCCACCAAAATATTTCAAATATTTTGTGTTTTTTACTTCTATCAGTTGAACTGACTGCCTAATTTCAGAGAAATTTAGGAATCAGACTTACAGAACCTCTGGTTAGTTTGCTGCTAAGTGAAGTCTGACAGGCAGTATTTCTTAGTACCTGATTGCTGAAATTGAAATAACACGGGCTGAAATAGTGACTCTAAAAACAAAGCAGCAATACAAAACTAAATGAAAAATAATTAACTTCTAAACTGAGATTAAATGACACCTAGGAAAGCCTAGAAGCAACTATTTTAACATTCACATTAATTCCTCTGAACTGCATTTTAAATTCAGGGTAGTGCCAAGAAAAGTTTTGAGATATTAAAAAAAATATCAGGACATGCAGTTTTATGAATCAATTTATTTTCCCATTTGTATCACTGTATATTTAGAGCAACCTCACTAGGAAGTCAGGAGTCACTCCAAGCTTATGCTGATGTGAACTGAAGTAAAATGTAGTTCCATTAACCTTTCCTTTCCTTGATTTGTCCCTTAAAAAACAGCAAAGAGTAGAGGAAATTAAGGAAGTTATTCAGTGGATTTTATTTCCATAGGACTCTGCAAATATGTCATTTTCAAAAGGAAAAGAAGCTGCCATTAATTTTCTGCTCTGCTTAGAGGTAATTTGGAAGATGGGAGCTGAAGAATCGTGATCCTCCTAAGATGATCAGCTTTTGAACTGCCAAGATGAGTATGAATAATCACAACTAAGGACACATGAGTATACATAAAGCTGTGGATATATCCCCATATAAAGGACTTCGGAAGATGGGACTAAAAGACTGTAATCCATTTTAGCATCACCTGGTTTGATGTCCACGTATATAAGACACCTGTTTGTATGTCCCTTACAAATACTGCAACTTAAAACAGCTCTGATTTGATTTGAATTGTTCAAAACATTGCTCCTTCCAGCCTAAATTAATTTTCATCAGTGTCAAGCCTTGTTTGCATCATCAAGCAAAAGCTACATTTTACAGTTGGCATCAGAAACCAATAATTAGTTTTGTTTCATTATCAGAATTATTCATCAGTAATTTACTGAGTTACAACTGCTGCCTACCAGCTCCACCCCTCTAACCACATCCTAAACTGTCTCCTGCCAGACAGGTATGCTAAATGCTAAAATGCAAATGCTAAAATTTGCTTTCTAGACTAGGAGTCATATTCCTAACTCCTGTGTATTTGATTGGGAAGTTTTCATTTAACTGATTTGGAAGGAAGGACATCCATACAAACCTTACTGCTTTCTCTTTTCTTCCTTTCTCCTTCTCTCACACAGTTATACCAAATGTCTTGGGAAGACATTTACCTCCACTTGGAGGTAAATATATTTTTATTATATACCTATGCAAACATTTTCCAAAACATACATTTTTAAATGATACAGCTTTTCTTTTCTAATTTCAATAAGTCATCCAGTCACCATGCAACAATATAAGACAAATACATGAATGCTTTTAACTACTCTGGCTGTAGACAACAACCAGGAACATGGACTTGGATTGTGCAACTTCCTTTCATTTCCAAAACTATCCACTCCCTGCTCTGGTGATAAAGAAGAACTGATTGGCATTAACATTTCCCTTTTCTGTCTGCAAAGAGAACTAGGCAGTGTATGTTGGATATTTTTGTGGATGCACAGACCCAATCACAGTGTAGCATTCATAACATAAACCATAACAGCTATTTCTACAGGTTGGCAAAGCAAACAAGATTGAATACAGCAACTGCAATTGAGGTTTGTAAAGAAACTTGGTGGGGAGTTGTTCAAATAAAGAATGATCCTACGGTTATTTGCACTCACTTATTCCAGGAATAATTATTTTTTCCCTTTTAGTTATTAATTCTCCTTGGAAACACAATAGAAAAATTGGTGGGTTTTTTCCTTGTTTTCATAAGGGTCATGCACAAAACTGAGAATGACAGCCTAGACTTTTACATAATTTAATTTTATTAAATGCAAAAGCTACACACAAAGAGTCTGCCACACAGAGAATACTAATTTCATTTTCCAAACCCTAGGCAATAGTGCTTCTGGTCACAAAAAGAGACATTACAACATACTTAAAAGTTGTACTGATATATATTAATGGCCATTGAATTACTGAAGAAGTTTCCTGGCACAACATATAAAACTCTTGTCTCTTCTGGCAATGGCACTGGAGTCTTCAGTAAAAACACTGCTTCTGGAAGCAAGAGACTTTCACTTTCTAGTGCAAATATGGGGTTTGTGCATCAAAGACATCCAAAATCAGTCTTTTGGATGACTGAATTATTTAACTGTGATGCAGAGATTCCTGCCTCCTCACCCTTATTTATCGGATTCCCATGTGATGTCTAAGAATTCACACTTGTAGGTTAGCTTGTCACAAACAGACACACAAATATTTTCTTTGAAATGCCTCAGGAGAACAGCTGAAGGATCTGCAGCCACCACTCCTCCACTGCTGCTGCCTTGCTTCTTTTCTTGCCCTTCTCTTCCCCAGAGCCTCCTGCCAAAGGGATTGGGAAGTTTATGAGCACGCTGGAAGCACTGCACTATCTGATGATAGCAGATGAATCTCAAATCTGTGATATTGTGGGATCTGTCTGGTGACTCTACAAGCAAATTATCTGCTATCTCTGATGCATTGATCTCACTTTTAACTGTGTTGCCAGGTTTTCATGGTCAGCACACTCAGAATAAATTCTAAGTTTGGGCAGAGTTCAGCTGCTTTTGAGATACCTAAATAGGAGCCAGATTTTGCTTCTAAAGAAATTGTATCCACACAGTGCTTGTTTTGCTTCAATGCTTAGATGATGTGGTTCACATGCAAATGTTGCAAAGCTCCTGTAAAAAGTAATATTTATTTTCTGAGCTGTCCTTCTTAGCAGGACAAAGGAGGAGGACAGTATGAAAGAAGAGAGAGAGTTTCAGTCTCCTCTTAGCTGGAGCACAATGTAGGAAAATGAAATGATCCTGAAGTTTGGAAGTGGGTGTGCTACAGCATGACCCTTGCAGACTGCACGGTGGATTGCAGAAACACCACCACTCAGAGCCCACTGCTCCTCTCCAGCTCTTTTAACATTACCTTGACAGGAAATTTTTGTTGTCTTTCAAAACAAATTGAAAAATGAAAGCAGAACAAGAAGCAATGTGGAGAGGGCACACTGGATGATGGGACTAGGGGAGAAAAAAGGGAATGAGAGCAGAAGAGGTGAGAAAGGCTTTAACAGTTCAAAGGAATTATTCTTGTCACCTTTCCTCCAGCTGCTCTTTGCAGTGAGGTTGTCAAGCATCAAGGCTGTATAGCAACATGTACAAGTCACCTCAGTTTTGACACTTCCTATTTTTGCAGAGCTTTTGATATTGGAACACTAATAACAGACCTTTTAATATGAAGTTCAACACATAATTCTGATTTCCAGCTCTTTAAAGATCAAAAATCTGAGTTGTTTTGAGGAATCCTTTCATTAAGGATTCATTTCTGATTTGTACATACAAAAATGTATTTACATTCATATGCTGTATTTTCTATATACTGCTAGACTCAGAATATATTTCATACTTGCTAGACAAAAGACAGTCATGTATTGATTTTCACTTACTGTAAACTTATTAACAAACTTAATTGACAGCAAATAAATATATAAATAAATAAGTAGTGAAGCTCAAGGATTAAAAAGCTTGAGAGAAATCAATGCTCAGAATATTGATTTCTGATAAACAGTTTTAGTATTAAAATATCTCTCAGTCTGACATTTGGCTGAAAGTTGAGTGTTGATCATACTTTTCAAAAACCCTTGCTGGGACAGGCAGTGCTAATCAAAAAGAGAATGAAAACCTTTAGCAGGAATTTCATTTTTTCAGAAAATGTAGGATGAATGTTTCTTGTACAAGCTTTTAACTATTTCTAAATTATCAGCAGTCTTTTGACAATGAAGGAGATGGATTATAATGGTTGGTCTACATGCAAAGGAAAACATCTTTGCCAAATGAAGGAAACACAAATTATTGCAAGCCTGTATGGACTGTGTAGGATGAAGAAGATGTTGTTAGAAATAAGAGAGCAATTTAACCAGTTTGAGAAAACATGTGACAGCTCCCTGGATTTGCTGACTACTTTACATAATTACAATAGCTTTTCAACAATATCACTCTCCATAGATCATTTTAGTCATTTTCCCAAGGCACATTATTTCTTGCCGCTTTTCCAATTTAACTCATTTATCTCATTCCTATTTATTCAAGTTACTTTTTTTTTTTCTTACCCTTGATCCTTACCTAATTTTAATGTAAGCCAGACCTATGAATTCATGGCGGTCATTTCAGGAAAACAGAAATCACAAAATCAGAGAATCAACTAGATTGGAAAAGACCTTTGAGATTATCAAGTCCAACCTTTGACTGAACACCACCTCATTAACAAGATCATGGCACTGAGTGCCAAATCCAGTCTTTTCTTAAACACTTCCAGAGACAATGACTCCTGGGCAGACTGTTCCAATGCCCAATCACCCTTTCTGTGAAGAACTTCTTCCTAATGTCTGATCTAAATCTTCCCTGGCACAGCCTAAATCTGTGTCTCCTTGTCCTAAATGTGAACCTCTGCTCATGTAAATATGATACACAAACCAGCAGACCTGCTGCTGTGCTCCTGTTTCCTGAGGAAATAAAGTCCAGTGCCATCATTTCCAATGGCACAAGAAATGTGCCATTTCCTGTGGCTTTGGATGCTAAACCTATGCACTTAAGTGTATGAGCATAAACTCAAGCTGCTGACACAGAAACTCTGAGTCATTCCATAACTGCTGGACCTCCCAGAGCACAGAGAAAGCATGTGGACCTGAATTTTCATCCAGCTGAACCAAAAAACTCTGCTGCCTCATTTGCCAACTCTGGGTCCCCAGACTACTCTGGACTCATCTGCTGCCTGTAGGAAAACCGAGGCCTGGAGGTGCTGGTAATTTCATGTAGCAGGAGAATATGTCATGATAACAATGTACCTCCCCACAAATTCCCAGGAAACCTCAAGGAAATTTCCAGGGCTCCTTTTGCAGTATTTCTGCCACACAACCTCAGCACTCCTACTTCCAACCTCGTGACAGTCATTTAACACCCTAGAATCCCAATACAGCATGATTTCCTTTCAGGTTATAATTACTTTGCAACTGGCTTTGTTTCTATCTACCTCAAACAAAAGGTGACTTTTATAAAAGAAGTCATTGTTCACAGCAATACTGTGTGCTGAACAGCTTATGGGCTCCTTCTGCTTGCCTGGCATTGTGTGCACAACAAAAAGAGAAGCTGGGGCAGAACTCTACAGCTTGGAAGATGTCATATACTTGGTACAAGCAAATATTGAAATTTGTTATGCCCAAATGTAGTATTACCTCAAAAATAATCTAAATACTTGCCTAGATTTATCACTAATTCCCTCTTCATTCAAATGCCACATTTTTCAAATCCACAAACTATTGGCTAAACTTTTTGTTCTTAGTTTGCAATTAACATAGGCTGGGAACTTCATTAAGCAAAATAATGAAATGCTTTGATTTGGAACAGACATGCTAGCCCTATCATTCTACACATTAAATGACAGAAAGCCTGACAGCAGAGAAAGACAACGGGAAGAGTAAATAGAAGCAAGTTTCCAAGAACTCTCTCAATATTCTTATACGTTATCTTGGCTACGATCTGGTTTGTTTGGTGCCGTACGCAGTGTCACCAGTTTTCCTGCCAGAAATCCCAGGGCTCAGGGACCCTGCCAGTTGAGAACTTGTTATGTGAATTGCTGGTTGAAAATTATCTTTATTAAAGGAAGAACAGTATAGCAAGCTAAGAAACCACATTAGTAATGGTGCAGTGCTGAAGACACTTGTAATTCTTGTCCCTGTGCCCACATGGATTTGGGAACGATAACCAATGTGTGCTGCATTGTACAGTGGTCTGCTATGACTGTTCTTTGTAATGTCCCAATAAACACATGTGAGTAGGGCACACCATAGCGAAAGTTACACCAAGTGCTCTTTTATCTCTGAAGCTACTATGGAGGGAATGACATAGGGGGTTATAATTTAGAACATCATGCAACAATCCGACAATTATGAGTTCTAAAATATCTTCCTGAACTGAAAAAGTTTAGATTCTACATTAAAAATCTATGCAAAATTGTGTAAAAATATGTGTCTGCTGGACTTATAAGCTGCCTATAAGAGGCAATTTTGACAATTTAATATGCCTATTAGAATCTGTTTTGCTTATTTTGCTGTAAAATTGTGATTTTTCTCCCATTAAACTACAAATCATACTGCCATATTTCATTCCTTTCTGTCATTTTTTTCTATTGCTAACTTAAATAAATGATAAATACAAATATAACATGAATTTTGGCTGAACATTTCAACACAATTTCCACATTTACTTCCTGGCAGTATTTTTTTCTGGCTCAGGCAGCTATTCAGCTTCACTAACTCTCCTATCTCCAAACTAATCAGACCTTACTCACCTTTTTCCACCAGCAGTCAGAAGAATAATGGTCACTTGTTCAACAGGCACAACACCAAAACCTGGTTAAATTCTACCACCATCCATGGAAGGCTCTGAGGAGCCTCTGACTTATAGCTTGACTTATAGTACTTGCCTGAAAAGGCAAGTACTTGTGCGCATCTAAAGTACTTAAAAATCCTCCAAAACCCATTAAAAAAATTTTATATGTTAACATAATATGAATGTAACATATTGCATTATCCATATCATTATTATCTTCTCAAAAACTAATTTAGCAATTTTTAAAAAATAGCAAACAGAGGCTTGCATTGAAAAATGAAGGCCTTATTCTTATAGGTTTCCCAGTAAAAAAAGCAGAAAAGCTGATTAAAAAAAATTATATAAAGAGAACTGCTTTGAAATGGGCTTTCATAGCGTATCAAAGATTTGCTAAGGCAAATCACTGATCTACTGTCAGTGCATTTTGACTTTCAGCTATTCTCACTGTGTTGTTTAAGTATTATAACCAGTTCTGATCTCATAGCATGAACTGTAGACTTCAGATTTACAAGAAAATGAAATGTGGGAAAATAAACAGGAAATGGTAAAGCAACAACATCCATCTGCAGAAGGAAACTGCCTTTTAGAATGTATTTGCTTAGAAATAAATAAATAAATTGATATCACAGAACTTTACACTTAATGTAACTTGTATTGCAAGCTAATAAAAAAGGGAGACAGCCCCTGGGTGAATTGATTTTACTCAAACATCACCCATTCTATCTTTAGAGTTTTGTACCAGTTAAGCTTGAACAAGTGGCAACCCACTAACAAATAAAGATACAGCTGCTGCCCAGAAGGGTGGACAGTCACAATTCAGTGTGACATTAGAGGCATATTCATAGTGGAAAGGGGATTCAGCAAACAGAAAAGAAGGACAAGTGTCAGTACAATAAAATGACAGGAATTTATCTGGAAGGTTATGTCTTAGTTGTTCTAGAGAAAATAAGAACTGAAAGGCTGGAGGCAGAAAAAGGGTTCAGAATGATGTGCATCTGAAAGTTGTTTGCATAGAATAATAAGGGTCATTCAAGGAAAAGAGAAGACAGTCAAGCTGATATCTTTTAGCTTTCAACATTCCTGTATATTCCTTTATCATTTCTTGATTTTGCAATGAGATTTGCCTTATATCTGCTTACTTTATACCACATCTTACTCCTTTTGACATCAAACTTGAGACAACATCTCATGACATATTTAATCTCACAGTGTAGCTGTGTGTCTCCACATCACTTGCTCCTGGGCCCGCCTCTTTCAGCCTCTGCCTCCAAGAATAAACTACTCTTGGAACTGCACAGTGGCTCAAGATTGGTGACCTGGTGATTTAGCCTTGAAACCCCACAGCACTGTGGGGTGAAACTGTATGAAAAATTTCATTCTAAAATTTAAAACTCTTTTGCCACATGTTACTCAGAAAGTATTGCTGGCCTTATCCTCTTGTATTTTACTACATAGTGTTTTTTACTGAGGTAGGCAGTACTGCAAGCATTGCAAACATAAGAATAAAAAAAAAAAAGCAACTTTAAAAATATCAAATATAAACTTTGCTTGAGATTATGCTAATGTATACTGTTAATGATTAAACTAATGCAGTATTTATAGACTCAGAAAGTTGCTTGTTAAAGTCCATTAACATTTTCCTTTTAGTCCTTCTAGCACTTCATCATTTATTAGAATAGTAAAAGTTTCTGGAAGATCTAACTGCTATTACCTGTGTCTTAACATGTTTGGCTTTTTTACATTTATCATGGGTTTGGAACTTTTTTTCACTTATTACCCCAGGGCTTAAATTGCTGGTTTACATTCTCAGTTGCAACCTCACCTCAGTTTTGTGTGTGTGTCTGGAAAGTTGCTGCTTTCAAGCTTCAATGTCACACTTGAAATTTAACAACCTCCGTCTTGAATTCGAACACTACAACCCACGTAAACAACACTGAGTCAAACTTCAACTCACCAAGGCAAGAATTACAGTCTAATTCATAAACATATTTGGCCATGCCCTGGTGTGGCAGCCTTCAGACGTGGCTGCATATCATTGATTTTCCAAACCCTGAAGAGAGAATGTGGAACATGAGGCACTTGAAAGAACGAGCCTTCACAGTCAGAGCTAAAATAAATCCATAGCAGAGCAGCACAGAAGTGGTTCTGAGATTCTGTCAAATTCTGATTGGCATCCTGTGGTGCCTAAAAAGGAATTGATTAAGTCTCACTGCAATTACCAGAGCAGTAAGAGAACCAAATTCTTCTTTTTCTTCAGTTTGATCTATCAGATTTATGGGAAAACCTGAGGATTGTAGCTTCTTCTTTTTTTCTCTCCCCCTTCCTTCTCCTTCCCCTTTTAGAATTACTGTATAGGTGCAATTTGACAAACTCATCCATTTATCTTAGCCAGTAATTAGCTATGCTTTGCTAAGCTAGTCTGGAAAACCAAGGTATACTTCTGTTGTGGTTGATAAGCACCGTAAAAACAGGGGCCTGGCATATCAGTCTGGAGAACTGAGGCTCCAAGAATTTGTCCTTGCATGAGGAAATGTCCTGCCGAGGTGAGAAAGCTGGCTGTCAGCCAGGCAACTGCAGCCAGCCTGCCCTCCGTTGTGCAGCTCCAGAACAAGCTCCTCACTTGCCTTCATCTCAGTCTGCAGTTGAGATGTCCTGGTTGCTTTAGTCAAAGAACAAGCTTCTGGCAACCTTCCTCTTCACTTCCAACTGTGCCTTCCAACCTCCACCTTGTGACAGCCTTAGGATTTGAGCTGTCGTAGATAAACTCCATGTATCTACCTATGAAGTGGATTTGTGGTTGGATCAGGTCACAGAGCCACTGGTGCTTGGCCACAGGGAAGGAGAGGAAGTCAGGGCTTCAGGAAGTCAGGAGGCAGAACAGTACTGCCCCTTGCAGCTCCACCTGACTCGGTGAACCTTGAAAACACCAATGCTCAGAAGGTGCAGAGACCTGCAGGCTGCTCCGCGCTGCTGATCAATTCGTTCTGTCCCAGGGACCATCGCAACAAACAGCATCATGTCACGGGTAGGAGTGCTACCCATCATCAGGGACTACTAACAGTATAGGCCAGTGCTTCACAGAAAACTGTGGAACATAGCAGGGAACACCATGCCTGAACAATGAAAGCTCAAGGCTTTCGATGTATCAATCACTAACGTGATCTACCTTAAACCTTATGTGCATGACATTTGCTTTAAAACAAACCGCCCTCAAGAAACATCCAGAACGGAGACTTGGTAAGTGACCTGAAATCATCCACCTTGTTTCAAGATGAATAATGAAACTAAAAAAAAAAAGAGTGAGGAATAGTTCTTTTCAAATTTTAGCGATGTTAGATATGCTACAGCAGCATTTCAAAATTCAGCTGCATTAGCAGACTTCCAGGCTCCTGGTAGATGAAAACTAACAACATGACAATTACATAAGTAAACGAGGCAGCACCTGAAATTCCAGTCAGAAACATCTAAAACAGATGCATTCTATTATAACACTCACTCTGTGGGAGTCCTTCGGACTTTGTAATCAGAGAATTTCAAAAGTTAGGTGCTGAGACCTTCAGTGTCAGCTAAAATGATAACACAGTTCTGAAGTAATGCAGGAGAAAAACAGCACACTTGAAGCTAAGTCATCAAGCAGTGAAGTTAAGAATTACACTCACTTTGGTGTCTTACATATACATTTATCTTGCAACAGCTAAGTAAGGGCTGGATGCAGCCACAAAGGTGAGAGGGATGATGTTAGCCTCTTCCCTGGGGTGTGACTCTTCCCTATCCCACTACCCATGTACAGCCACAGAGGAACTCCAGAGAGGGATGTCCAGAGTGAGGATCAGAAGATTCTCCTGAAGAAAAGTAATATCAACAGCAATGACAACATCAAGACAAAAAGATATACTGCAAGATAAGAGGTACCTAAAAGGCACAATGCTACAGCACTTACTAACTGCACAGACAAGACACTGGTGTCCCCTGAAAAATTCTTAATTTTTTTTTTCTTTGCTTTCACCCTGCATTAATGCCAGCAGAAAAGCTTTCCAACTCTTTTTGTAGGAAAAGTGGAAGTGTGAGAAACTACACTGTGCGTGACTGCAGGCCACTAGAGGACAATGAAAATTTATCTCCTTTGTCCACCTGGTTTGCAAGTTTGGGACAAGCTCTGCCTCCCCTTAAGTAGGCTTTCCATGCTGCACAAAATTAATGACTGTATTTTTAACCTGCTTTAGTTTACATTTCTCCAACTCTGAAGATACAGCAAAGAACTTTAGATAAGGATAGAGAAACCTAAAACTTGTTAAGTTTGTTTTGTTGGGTTTTTTTTGCTTCTATCTAGTTTTCCTTGTCAGGTGCTTTAAGGGCTTTATCCAGTTCTTTACCATGCCTCTACCTTCTTAGTATTTATGTTTTCGAATAGACATCTCCATCCAAACACGCCACTGCTTCAGTTTTTCCTTACATCAATGACACTAAAGGAGTGGTTCACTCCTCAAGGAATCATCAATCTTTTAAAAGTACCTATTGTCATGGTTTAACCCCAGCCAGCAGCCAAGCCCCACGCAGCTGCTCACTCACTCTGCCACCAGCAGGATCAGGGAGAGAATTGGAAATGTAAAAGTGGGAAAACTTGTGGGTTGAGATAAAGAGTTTAATAGGGAAAGCAAAAGCCACACACACAAGGAAAGCAAAACAAGGCATTAATTCCCTGCTTCCCATGGGCAGGCAGGTGTTCAGCAATCTCCAGTAGAGCAGGGCCCTATCACACATGACTGTGGCTTGGGAAAACAAATGCCATCACTTCAAATGTCTCACCCTCCTTCTTCTTCCCCCCACTTTATATACTGAGCATGATGCTGTATTGTCTGGAATATCCCTTTGATCATTTGGGGTCATGCGTCCTGGATGTGTCTCCTCCCAACCTCCCACAAACTCCCAACTTCCTCACCATTGTGGCAGTGCGAAAAGCAGAAAAGGTCTTGGCTCTGTGTAAGCCCTGTTCAGCAATAACAAAACCATCTCTATATTATCAACCAGCACAAATCCAAAACACAGCCCCATACCAGCCACTGTGAAGGAAATTAACTCTACCCGATCCTAAAGCAGCATACTTGTATATCAGAATAAATCCTTATCTGGCCTCATCCTCAGTGCTCATCCCACTGAGGGAAGAAAACAGGGGCTGCTGGAACAGTGCATGCAGCCCTTGGACACTAGAGGCTCTGAGATTCCTGGATCAGAAGGGTGCTGTGATATATTTCCCCTCATAGCTTACTCCTTCATTTTAATCATGCTGCCCCCGCATCACAATCTATTTACTTTGTGGTTTTTTGTGTTTGTTTTAGTTTCTAAATAATTTTCAGCCTATGATCCTAAAACATAATCTATAGAAGAGTTTCTCTAACTTTTTGATAATGACTCATCTTTTTTGGTTGTATTGCTCCCATAGAAGGCCTGAGCTGTCTCAGAAGCTTTTCCAAAGCCTTTTCAGTAAATCGCAAGGCTTTTGCATTCCTCAGGAGGGGTTACAGCTCGCTGCTTGAAAAAGACCTTTCTGCACCCAAATATATTCCTAACTCTTCCTTATTAACGAATTGGACTTAAAATCTGACAATACAAGAAGAATGTGCCAAATTAACTTCAGGAAAAGGTAAAGAAGTCCTCCGAGAAACCACTTTGAGTGATACTGAGGTTAGTCAGGGATTTATTAATTGCCTATTCACCACCTGATTAAAACACTTTCCTGAAAAATATCGATGAGGAAGCATTACAGAAAATTTTATTTTAGTCTCACGTTTCCCTTTCAAAATTATCAGTGTTTCATCTTATGAAAATTAAATGGGATAGATTCATAAAGTAGTGTAATATAGGAAACTCAGCTGAGACCATTGGATTTTTAACGGCTTGTTCTCTTGTATCCGAGAGCTTAAACAGTCTTCTATTTCAGCTTTTTGATTACTACTCTGTCCTCTTTGAACCATCTATGGTGTTTATTGATTTTTTGAGATATTGTTTTCTGGTTTTCCATCAGGCTATAAAGCTGTCAATGTCCTTATGATAAAATTCTTAATGGAGCTTTACAAATTGGTCTTGTTTCTCCTTCTTTCATTCCCCTTTTCGTGCCTCAAGAAATTTTCCCAAAGGCACACAGATTATCTCCAAATAGCCCTGAAGTTCCTTCCATACTGGCCCTCAGAACGGCCGCGATGTGACCCTATGGCAGGAGTGAATACAAGCAGGTTTTTCACCAGCAGCAGCTCCAGCTATTAGAGAGGAACCCAGATGGTTTCCAGTTGCTCCAGTCACCTCAGTTCACCACTGGTTATTGCTGAAGCTGCACTTTACCTAAGACGACTTATATTAATAAATAAAGTGTTATGACCTATAAGGAGAGGGATCCATGTACAAATTCATGGATCTTTTGGATGTCAGCTGACAACTCTCACAGTAGGCACTCCTTATTTTTTAGTGCATATCAATGTCTCTCTTGGGTATCTCCAGTACAAGATAATTTCTAGGATTAAAGCAGGGGAAGAGCACTGATCTAAAAAAATGGAGAATAAACTTCTGAGTCTGCTGAAATACTCACAGCTTCATTTGAAGCTTCCACAGTTTTCAGTTAAAAGGAAAGCTATGGAAAAAAATATGAAAGACTCAAAGACACGTGAGAAAATATGTCCTGTCCCAGGAAATCTGGGCACCTAGTTCTGGCTAAATTGGAGACAATCCACAGGTTGCCATCTGTGTTCCCTGCCCAGTGAGAATAGGGACCTGGCCGAGTGGAGCTGGCTGGGAGTGAAACAGATGGACAAGAAAGGATTGTCTTTCCAAAAGACAGTACAGCTGCCTCTCCTGTCTGCATTCACTCCAGACCCCTGAAGGGAATTCAGCCAGAACTTCTCCCATGGTCTTCATTGCAATAATGGCAATCCTTTAAATAAATGCCATTGCATTAAGCAATTATCTAATCCAGTTTGGACAGATGTCTAAAGGAAATTGTCTACAACTCTACAACCAGACTAGTTTAAAAGAAACTGTGGGAATTTGAGTTGACAGAAGTCAGCAAGCATTCATTTAAACAGCAAACAATTCATTTAAAAGAGGAACTTAACAGATTTTTCTTGCTATTATTCTAGTTCAGGTTTCTTTGTATTAATCAAATAATTTTTGTAGTTCTTGTTCCTTTTATATTTTGTTTCTGGGTGGGAAAAATTAGAAGGCATTCAGAAACTAGATTTCTTACAATTTCTGGCTTCTGCTAGCTAAAAAAGCATTTAAGTGCCGAAAGTACTGTTTTCATAACTAAGGTTAAAAAAAAAAGTGTCAGACAACATTTAAGGATTGTTCTAAATTGTTCTAGACATTTGGAAACATTGATGAAGCTGAGAAATTATTAATTTATAAATTAAAATTTCCCTATTTATATTTTGCATTGGAAAAGTTAACAGATGAGAATGAAATTCTCTGTGAAAAAGATTAGTTTAGCATAACACTCTTATCTTTACAGGAATTCCCTCAGCTGCCACTATCCATGAGCAGAAGACTGGCTGCACTCTGTACCTGTTTAAGAAGCTGCATGCACTGAAAAATGCCTCTTCTGACTTTGGCAGGTGTTATAAATGGGCTCTATAGTGGCTGACAATACTAATACTTCTTAAAACATGCAAAAAGGAACCCTCTGCATTCTTTTTAAAAAAAAGTTTCAACACAGGTTTGATAAATATGTTGCAAGTTACACCTTATATTAGTGGAGTATTTGTTGAAAGCATGATATTCCTCCTGCCTGGAACTATATAAATCTGATTCATACAAGTCTGATTGCTCCATGCTCCATTTGAAAGAAACAGAAGAATTCAGAATGATTTTTCCCTCAAGCCCTATTTCTAAGCACTCTAGGGGCATACCATAGATGCTGCAAGGCTCTAGGTTTTGACATTAACACTAAATAAAGGTGCTGTTATATGCACATTTGCAATATGAAGTGTCAAAACCACTCATGTACAGAGAAAACAAATGTGAATTTCCTTGAGCTACATTGATCCTAGCAATAGAAACAAGAATTACAGACTCTGAAACAAAGCCCCGTATGTTTGTTTACGACTGTTTTTTTGCTTTTTTATGTCCTTATTATTACCCAGTTCTATAATCTGGGATTGAATCTTGGCTTTGTTTTTAACCTCCAGCAAGTCACAGCATAAAGAGGAACTGGTCTATGAATGGACTGAGAAATTTCACATAGTTATAGTTTCATCCTTGGTCTCCCGTGGCAGAGGCAAGAATTAATATAGGGCAGCAAATATCTAGCACAAAATATTTCCTCTACAGTGGAAGCAGATCAAAGGCCCCAGGCAGCCCTGGAAGAGATTCTCTCTGTAAATTCTGGTTTTTGAGTAAGGAGGTTGGTCTTCTAGATCTGCAATACGCAATTCAGACAAATGCAAATAGTGTATCCTCATTCCTCTGTAGGGATGTATTCCTAATACATTGGCCAGTCTGCTGATAAAAAGAAACACTTTGTTTTGCTTAACTTTAAGAGCAGCTGACCTGGACAAAACTGGGCAAGAAGTCACCTAAAGGCATGGTCTATTGTAAAAAAAATCTTAAAACACAGCTGACTTCTCTAGGAGCTATAGACTTTTGATAACATGTTCCCTCACCCCATGCAGATGATGAGTTTCACTAGACCCCAATATTTTTTAGAACTGAAGCCAATTAGAAACTAATTTAGGAAACAAAACAAGGATCTAGTGGACTAATCTGTAGCCATCCCAATAATTCCGAAGTGGTAAAAGTGTATATTCTTATTCTGATATAGAGAGAACCTTTCATAATTAAAAAAAAACTTATGGAAAGTCCAAGAATGAGATTCTAGATCTGCAAGGCCCTATACCACCATGCAGATGCCTTCAAAGCAGTTCCTTTCTAAAGGAATTTAATATTTGAATGTTAGGATAAAGAAGTCTGGTAAATTCATGCCCTTTCAGGGGATAAAATCAACATATTTCTCCAGCTTTTGTATTAAAAGTATTTTCAGATAGCAATCCCTCTCTTTTTACATGTTTATATGACAACTATGACCATAGCCTCTGAACAACTTCTAGATGCAGTATCCTGTGAGATGGAGAAATGCTAATGCTCCCAGGTAGAAAAGAGGGGTGGATTAAACTGTTTGTGAAGGTTTTACAGACAAGTTTACAACAGACCAGAGAGTTATGTGTTCAGGGCCACCTATGGCAGTGCACCAGCCAGGGCACAGATCTACCCTTCTGACTAGAGCTCAGATTTATCCCTGGGGTTTGGCTACCGATGCTTCATTTGGTGACCTCCTGTGAGAAACTTGGGCCCAACCAGAAAGGCATTGCTGTGAGCTTGGAGCCTAACAATTTTCTGTAATTGTTTTTGCACAACTTCTTCATAGAGATACCTTAGAGTTTAAGCTGCAACATTATGAATTTTTCTATCCATACATACTACTTTCTCTTAAGCAAACACAAAGAATGCGGGTAGCAACATCTTTCAGATAAATACGAAGAAATGCTGAGTTGAACACATAATGGAACAGAGCAGAGACATCACTTGATGGCTTGATCCACATGGGAAAAATAATCCTTCTGATCCAACATTGTCCAAATAGAAGAAGAATGTATTGTAATATGCCTTATTTTTTTGAAAAAGGAGAAAACCAATATAAATTAAATACAACTGGGGAAGAAACACCATAAAGACATTTATGTGCTAAGGAAATGAGGAATTTCCTTAATTGCTCTAACTTATGCAGCTAGTACATTTACAAAGAACACAGATACTACATAGTCTATTCTAAATGTTGTTAATCATTGCCTGTCCATTCACTTCATTCTTAAAATGTTAGGAGTACCAGTATTTTACATCTGCAAAACTTTCCCTTCAGGGAAGACTAGGCAGAACTGTTGCAGTTTGATGTCATAGAAGGTGATGCTTTGCCCAAAGACAGTACTGGCACAGCTGCAGAAGCGCAGTATGGTCGGGAAAAAGGGAAAATGAAAGTGTGCTGCAGCTACGTGATGTGTGGAAGCTGATAAGTCCACACTGTGTGCCAGAGATTAGAAAAAACCTCAAATGGCTAAAAGTAATTTCCAAAGTAGAAATAAAGTGGAAAAGAAATTGAGGGGATGGTCAAGAAAAGATGTGATATTAAAGACAGCAAATACGTTCTAAACTGAAGTAGGGTTATACTTATCCCACAGAAGAAGTAGCTGTACTTTTTTTGCTGAGCAAAACATCTCTGGTGAGGCCACACCTCGAGTCCTGTGTCTGGTTCTGGACTCCCCACTACAAGAAAGACGCTGAGGTGCTGGAGTGTGTCCAGAAGAGGGCAATGGAATGGGTGAAGAGTCTGGAGCTCAAGTCCTGTGAGGAGCGGCTGAGGGAGCTGCTGTTGTTTAGCCTGGAGAAAGGGAGTTTCAAGGAGGACCTTATCACTCTCTACAACTACCTGAGAGGAGGTTGTAGCCAGGTAGGGGTTTGCCTCTTCTCATTGGCAACAAGTAACAAGGAGAAATGGCCTCAAGTTGCACCAGGGCAGGTTTGAATTGGAAATTAGGACAAATTTCTTCATGTAAATGGCTATTAAACACTGGCACAGGCTGCCCAGAGAAGTGGTTGAGTCACCATCCCTGGAGGTATTTCAAAGATATGTAGATGTAGCACTCAGGAACATGATTTAGTGACAGACTTGGCAGTGTCAGGTTTATTATTAGACTCAATCTTAAAGGTGTTTTCCAACCCAAAATAGACTGTGATTCTACAATTTCAGCAGAAATGGTCTGGAATAGCTTACGTGGTTCTGGCCTCCTGTCTTCAAGGAGGAGGAACCACTGAACACAGTAGCAGCAGAGATGACATATGAGGACAACAAGGTCGACTCACCCTGGGAGTGGAGTCATGCTGGAGACTAAGGAACATGACTTAGAATCATAGAATCATAGAAACATCAAGGCTGGAAGAGACCTTTAAGATCATTAAGTCCAACTTAGTCCAACCCAGCACCACCACCAAGGACCAGCTAAGGATTTCTGCCCATGAACAGGTAACTCGTTCCCCCTCCCCTAAAGGGGAAAATGCATAGTAAAATGTTACAAAAAACATGTAAAGGGAGTTACAGTAGTATTTGAATATAAGCACAAAAAGGTCAAAATATGTTTAAATCTTCTCTCCATTATACATCCCAAGACAGATGGAAAATGCGACTTGATTTAATATGTTGCTACTCTTTTTGCACAATACATTTCACTTGAGTGGCTCAATATGCATTTCACTAGATTTATACTCTTAGTTAAAAGAGTCATAACTTATTCAGAGTGAAGAAGCATCAACTGCATGCCATGAATCTGTTCGGTGATGTGCTCTTTTAAGATTAAAAGATGCATTAAATGCCTTGGAGTTGAAAGCAAAAAAAACCCCAACAAAACAACTAGGCCATCAACTAAAATTATTGTTCTGTTTACAAATAATAAAGCAATGTAGGAGAATAAAAGCAGGACTTCAGTTCACAAAGAGTCACAAAGAGTCACAAAGTCCTGTGACTACAATGGGGAAAGGAGTTGATATTCAGTCGAATTTTTGTCTGACAATGCTTGCACATGCAGCCATGTCCACAGCATGTGAGCATATGGGGGAACATTCTCCACGCACAGCGCAGATGCTGGCTCAGCCATGTGCCCTCATCCTGACATGGTCTCTGCTATCTTGAATTTTTGTTCAGTGAAATGAAGTGTGTTTCTGGGGTCGAGCAAATCAACTGTTTAATGACACACAGTGGTTTTCTTCAATAGCCTAGGATAAAATGCTGGAAGGAATATAGTATTGCATTTAACATTTCCTAACAGGGGTTTCCCTGTAGCTGTCTCTCTTGCTTAGTACAAGAAGGACCATCAGCCGCATGTTTCATCCTATTTTGCATGTAGAATACTGCAGCTTGTAAAAGAAAACATGGCTTAAAGTGTATGAATTCAGAGGAAAACATACAGGGGTAGGACAGAAGCACAAAGATACCTGGACATTTCTTCTACTTATGTCACTTGACTGGCTGACTATTTTCCCTGTGAGACAACCAATTAAATAACTATTGAAAAGTATGTTCTGAACCTTTCCTTTCTCAGACCGTTTTCATTAATTTCCATAATCTCAGACATATATATGAAAGGGCCATTAAACTGAAGAGTTAAAGCAGCTAGGACTTTATTCTCCGCTAGTAAACAAAGATGAATCCGACAATTTGTAAAATGTCACCATCTAGGGAAATGAGAAAGGTCTTATGATGCTTGAAGTATTATCATCTCATATTTTAAAAATGTTTTGAAACCTTAATAGCTTGGAACTCAGTTAATTCACAGCCACAAGGAAAGAGGTTACACTTCATTTGAAGCTGTAAATCCTTTTGAGGTTATTTAACCATATGAGATACTGGGCAATTTCCACTCAAGGTTGACAAGGACAGTAAACTAAAAAACAAACAAACAAACAAAAAACCAACAAAAAACTCTAAATCAAACTAAAATGACAAAAATACCAAAAAGATTAAAGATACCTTTGGCTGCACTCTGGAGACATGAGCCATGAGCTCTATCATCCTGTCTCAATGCAGCAGCAAGCACATAAGACTAGGATAGGATACCAGTCACACAGCAATTTTGTGTAAGTTTATGTGAAAGGAATTCAGAGAAAAAAGGGGGAAATGCAACTGATGGAGTGGGATGCTTTTCAGGATCTTTTGATGACAGTGATCACAGAAATGCAAAAAATGTTGCAAACACTGACACTAAATTATAAGATAGTAAAGAGAAACAGTTGAGAAAAATAAATCTTTTAGTTGAATAGCAAATAGCCTCTGGGACTGCTATCTTATAAATGCTGAGATTTCTTTTAAAGAGTGACTCTTTCTGAAAAAAAAGAGCTGCAAATTATTTTTCCCCTGTGATGGTTTGGTATCAAAACTAGCAGCGGAGGAAAGAAGCCCTGAATCCTCTCTTTACCCAGAATTATTCAGATGGAGGACTCTGACTTGGATCCAGATCACAACTGAACTTTGATGCTGCCAAGGTCACATGTTTGTGATGCTTCTTCATTTCTGCAGGAGATGCTGCCATTTTCCCAGTCTGTCTAAAAACAGCTAAGGCTTGCCATCAAACTCGCCAGCTACAAAAGGGGTTTGCTGGGTCTGGTTTGCTCCACAGAGTCAGGGCCAGCACTCTGCATCATGCAAAACAGCTCTTCGCAAAAATGCTCACTAGACTTTGACAGAAATTGGCAAGTGAAATAGCAAAAATTCTGTTGGGCAACCCTACCCTTCACCTTTCCCATTCCCCTTCAGCACATCGACTTACATCTATATAAAATACAGCCAATAAAGACTACTGGTGTGCATACAAAACCACATGCATGAGTCTGAAAAATTGATATACAAAGCTGAAATTTTATCACAGACAAGCCCTGCACCCCCCATTTTCATTCAATTCTCAGCACAGGTAAAAGCCTCAAATGAGAAATATGGCCGATGGTCTGAAGCTTGGGTTTGGTGAAAAAGACAAAAATGGCCACTCCTTTTCAGAGAACTTTCTACCATCATCTTCCTTTTATATCAGCTGAAGAGCTCCTGCCTTGCCATTTTCTTGCAGGTACAATTACTGCAAGGCATCGCAGTGACAGGGGCAACATTACATTATCCAGATCACAGTGGAAGCATCATACATTAATTGAAGTTCTCTCTCAGTATTGCATCTCCTGGAAATCAGTATGAATTATGTGAAACAAATGTCATGTTCTCCCTGCAAGAGACAATGTTTAATAGACAGAGACTGTTTGAGAAAAAATAATTGATGGAAGATTTTTTCATTAGAAAATGTTATGTCAGACTTGAAATATTTTGCTGGGACATAACGCTGTGATTACATCTTTGGGAATGTTTCAAAACAATTTGGTTACAATACACAGTATTTCATTTTGATCAAACTTGCAGTCAGCTGAAATAATGTATGTGATAAAGTGTGTATGTTATACCTATACTTTATTTCTATACATTCTATATATTTTGTTGTTCATTAAAATTCTATGTTACAGTACAGCCACATTAATTCCAAGCTATAAAATAATAAAACACAAGTTTTGATTTTTATGTCTGGAAGCCAAATATCAAAATATCAGAGTTTTCCAGAAGTAACATTTGTCCACCAGTTCCTCTGAGAAAACAAGACAGGACTGGTAGGACCTTTGATGTCCCCTTGTTTGAGAGCTTGAATTTCCAAAGAAGAGGAGGGGGAAGAAAAAGGAGGTAGGCATGAAACATGGGCCACTTCCCCTATGAGGAAAGTCTGGGAGAGCTGGGATTGTTCAGCCTGGAAAAGAGAAGACTTCGGGGTGACCTAATTGCAGTGTTCCAGTAACAGAAGGGAGCCTGCAAGGAAGATGGAGAGAGACTATGTACTAGGGCATGTAGTGACAGGACAAGAGAGAACAGCTTCAAACTGAAAGAGGGTAGGTTTCGATTAGATATTATGAGGAAATTCTTTATTGTGAGGATGGTGAGGCACTGGAAGAGATTGCCCAGAGAAGGTGTAGATGTCCCACCCTTGGAAGTGTTCAAGTCCAGGTTGGATGGAGCTCTGAAACACCTGATCTAGTGGAAGCTGTTCCTGTCTAGAGCAGCGGGGTTGGAACTAGATGATCTTTAAGGTCCCTTCCAACTCAGGCCATTCTATGATTCTATGATTCAATGATTGTTAGTTTGAGATCTGAAATCTGTACGGTTTTATACCTGAAACTCACACCCTACCAGTCCTCAAGAGCTCTTGACCAGTGTGTATCCTGCACCCTCACACTGTAAGAAACTTCAGCCACATGAGAAACAGGGCACCAGTGGGACAGAAAGACTTTCGAAGGTGGGACTTGATGATCCCTCTTCTCAAACCCAGGTAAAGTAATCAAAAATAAACCTTTCCAGGTTTATTACGTGTCCTGGAAAAAAACTTATGTACAAGTGCTGCTTGTATCTCTGGGGGATTGTAGATTATGCTAACACAGGACTTCTCAGAGACTGTTGGGAACAGTATTGGAACATGCCTTCATGTTAGCAGATACCCACATCTTCTGCATACACCTGCCAAGTCTTACATGAAAGATCAGGCTGTCTTTACCTGAAATTATTGTCTTAATTATGCAAGCTCAGAAACTTTGCAGTAGAAATCTGACATATTGAGGGAGTGAGTCTGCAAAAAGAAAAAAGCCCACTTTGATTAAAATTGAGATGAAAATTTGCCTAAGATCACTCTTTTCGTTTTTTTGTCTTAGGAGTGACTGGAGAAAGCCAATGGAAGATTTGACTCCAAAAAAACCTCACTACCAACCCTCCTCTGCACTGTGGCAGAGATGTGTGCACAGAAGGTCTATGAGGAACATGGGTGACAAATATATTTGATATAGTTGAGAAAAACTAATAATAGGGATCGGTGGGCATAGAGACCCTTGAATTTCCAGCTGAAGGAGCTGGCTTACTTCACCTCTGCTCCGCATTGCAGCTACACCACACTGAGTAACGGGTGGAGCTCTGAGACCAAAGCCTGAGTGACACAATGCTTTAATTGATTAGACAAATAAAGGCATCACATAATTTCCATAATTCGTCTAATTTCTGGACTTTACACTTAATAGGGCAAACCAGTGGTTTTAGATTGAAAATAATTTTATAAAAATTGAGCTCCCTGTACTTGTTTTCTCGTTATGTCTGAGCTAAACATTATAATATATGCAGTGATGGTACAATAATGCCTGCATCATTTAGATGCTGTCTCTAGTTTCTCGAGGTACTTTGGCCTCAGTAGTGAACCAAGATGACAATGATTTGTTGCTAAGTATTCTTCTTGTTTTCCTTAGTCTCTTCAGTGCCTTTCTCTAGCACACAGGAAGAATAAATGCATTAAAGACAGAGCTGGATTTGCAAGAACCAAAGGCATTTGAGAATTCTTTGGGGTATTTTTAGTGCAGTTTCTACCCTTGCTTCCTAGACAGACATGACTTAAGTATAACACTGTATGTATGTGTACGTATACGTGCTTTTCCTGTCCTCCTCTTACTTTGAGCCATCTGCCAATTTAATTCACACTTGATATGGAAGAGAAGACTTCAGAGGTATGAAATTCCTACAAATTTAATGAAAAATTAGTGTCTATCAGAAAGAGAAAGACCCTTCTATATGTTATGAAGGAGAAACAACACCCTAAACTGACAGCAAAGAGGTGTTAAAAATGTATCAACTATAGGAAAAACACCTGAATCTCTTATCTTAGAGAATATCATCTGAACACATATATCAATTGGATAAAAGCCTCATTCATTTAACTTCTTATATATTTTTTTCCTTTTTCCTGCTAATATGTATACCATATTCACTCTTTGTTCACTTTGATAGTATACAACTACAAAAGAAGCCTGTATTTACCATGTAGCATCAGTTCCCAACTCTCCAGAAATCTAAAATCAGACTCATATATGATAGCAGTGCTCATTTCAATTTGGTATGATTTGGTGCTATGCTGAGGTACAGACATAACGTTAAGGAAGACAACAGTCAAGCACAAAACTTTGCCTTGCGTGTGTAATATTTCATAGTTCAGAGATGCTCAGAGTGTGAAAAGTGGTCAAAAAGCATTAAAAATCTGAAGTCTTGAAGAATCGAAAGTCTTCATTTTAAAAAATGGGGGAGGAAATGCAAAATACTGCTTAGCAACTCAAGAATAGATAGCAAATGTGATGGACCAAACACGGAGCTGTCAGAATAAATTTTCATGCAAAGACCTGAAAAAACTCAAAAATCTGCTACAGTGGAAAAGCTGTCTCACTAGCTTAATATGATGTAGAAAGGCATGCTTTGCCAATAAGAACAAGTCCTGAGAGTTAATACAAGAGTATTTCCTCAGGTGCAATATTAAATATATGAGGAGTAAGTGCCTACTTCTAAGGAACAATGTCATCAGTAATTATTACGTCTTTTTTTTTTTTCTCGGAAAACAGACAAATGTCCAACTCTCCATTAGCTTGTATCAGCATAAGTGAGGATGGAATATAACATACTCAAGAAAATTAAAATGCTTTAAGTCTCAATAATGAACAAGAGGTTATTAGCCAGTGAGTCACCTCTCTCAACCTCAATTTCTGTCCAGCCTTCAACATACCTACAACCACCCTCTCAGAGGTCTCTTGGATTTTAACTTCAAACAGGTATGGAGACCCAGTAACATATTTATAATGGATAAATAAGTGCCTAAATCTCTCCCTGAACAACACGAAGACCCAAGCTTTATTAGGTGAATCAAGGTGACAGCTATTGTGCTTGCTTTTGCAATGTCCTGGTGCTGATTCAAGGACAGGAGGAACTGGGTTCTGAATCCTTCTCACGCCTCCATGATTTAGATCTGAATCTCCTTTCCTTTAATTTGACTCCTCAAAACACTCAGGGCTGCTCTGGCACCTCCAGACACAGTTCATGAGCTCTCATAAGGAAAATCATATTCTGATTACGTAGGATTTAACTAATCAGAGATATAATATTATCAGAAAATCATCTCATTCCTCCTCTGGCTATATAAAATTAATCTTCTCACACCCTCTACTTTTATTTAAAACTTTTATGATAAAGCTTCTATTATTTGCATAAGTAGACAGTTAAAGAGTTTTAAGTTCTCATAGCTAAAAAACTTCCTTTTCCTGTGAAATTCAAATCTCTTTTGCCTATCCCATTGCATCTAGGCACATCCATTTGGAGTATTCTAATCAGTTCTTTTTATGCTTACACCCCTCAGAAGGTTGCAGATCTTATCTTCCTCTTAGAAAGTACATTTGTGACTTTAATTTTTGTAAACAAGTTCTTTGGTGCCCCAGTTGTATTCATTTGTTTCGGACCCTGAGTAGCTTATCTGGATGTTCCCAACGTTGTCAGCACTTGAAACAACCAACCATCCAGATTCAGGTTTTAGCTGTAGGTTTACCAGTGTTCCTGTTAAAAGTTTGCGCACAAACAAGTCACATTACATCTTTGCAAACTCACATCACTATTGCTTTTTCTATTAATTTGTTTCAATGTTAATTCTCATATTTGATAGATTTTGTTTTGTTCTGTATTTTGTAAAGCAGCCGAGACAAATTGGTCCAGATGCATGTGTCAAGAGATCCTAAGCAATACAGAAAAAGAAAAAAAAAACTGTGTCCAAGATCATTTTCATCCACTTCTGTTTGCCTCCAATAGCCAATAGTGAAATGCTGGGCTTCAGTTTTCTCCTATAAAATAATTTTTAAATACAAAAATCCATCTTTTGGAGGCCCCTAATTTTGTATTAAGTGTGGCCTTTTTGTATGCTTTTTAAGGGTTGAAAGGAATAGGTAACTAGCATCATCAGAAGCAGTGTTTTGAATGAGCAGGTGAGGTGCAGAGTATGACTAGTGCCATGAAAGTACTACATATTAACTTTCCTTATCTTAAATATATGTGCCATGCCTTTGATTTCAAATTATAAGCAGGTTGCATATCTTCAAATTTAGAAAAGGTTACATATGAAAGAAAAGATCCTCCCTGACTGGGAAAACTCCAAGGGGCTGATGGAAAAAAAAAAGGGAGAGATAGAAAAACAAGATTAATACAAAGAGTGGTGAACTGGTATTCCAAAACACCCTGAAAAGTGTTAGAAAGTCCTTAGTCAATGACAATTAGTACTCTCCACCTGCTGTATATACCTGATGGACATCGATAGAAAATAGGAACCTGACAAGTGTGGGTGACTCCATGGCAGAAAGTATTTCCTTGGTTCTATTTTAAAAAAGTTATATAAATTGGAGCTAAATACCACAGGTTGGTTATCCCTCTGAATTACTGTGATTTTGATTACTAAATTCCATTGGAAAGGTTGCAAAAATCCCCTCTGGATCATGGTAAAATTTGGTTTAACACACCAGCATCTGATGAAATAGTGACACCAAAATGCAAAATACAAATACCAAAATGCAAATAGATAGAAAATAATGTTGAATTAAAAATGGGAAGAAAAGGTAAAATTAGGAAAAATCCCCACAGACATGTGCAATCTACAAGACGAGCTTTTAAACCGGCCTGCTGGGTGGAAAGAGACACTGCATCTCAGTGACATGATTTTATTTAGAAAAAACCCAGAACACTGAAGCTAGAGAAAAGACACACAGATCCCCCCTCCCACCCTCTCTACTCTTTGAGCCAAAGTACAGCCAAGAATAATGTGTGATATTATCAGCAAGTATTACTGTGGTTCTCTGTAGGTGGCAAACATAATACAAGCATTGGCAACTCAGCAAATAAACTAAGGGCAATTTTCAAATGCTGTAATGAAAATGCCAGGACAATTAAAGAAAGGTCAGTAAAATACACTGGCAAGGATCCTAAAACTTTTAAAATAGCTTGAGAAAGATATTAGAGAGGTTCCATTAACTCTTTGAATATACTATCACTGAAGGACAATCACAAAATGATAAAAAAGTATGAATACACATATATTAATTTATGCATATGCCTAGTTATCACAAAAATGTTTCAAAGATCTGATTATTTGTTGAATTTTCAAAAAAAGGCTTTGGACATTTGCAACCTATTTTTATTTTTAAGCCCTTATATGGTTATGGCTGGTGTCTGCAATCTGCCAAAGAGAAGGATGGACAAAGCTTAAGTTAATAGATCCTCAATTCTCCTTTAATTGTGGATCTAAGGATGGCATTACAAGATTTTATACTGATTAAGTTCACTTTGCTGTGGTTGGTTTTGAGTCAAAACCATCCCCTGTATTTTCTCACATATAGCTCACAACATGTTTTTCCGTTAGGGATTGACACCTTGGCCTCTTTTCCCCACAGGGATGAAGAAAAAGGGCACTCAAGAAACATCTGACTTCCCTTTGGGCATGCAGGCTTTGGGAAGCATGTAAAAGCATTTTACTCTGGTCCTTTGGTGCTTGGCTGCTGTGCCACTGCAGCCAACTGAGGGACAGCTCCTGCATCCCACCTCCTATATAGGGAACTCCCTCCCTTCCTTCTCACTTAGCAGATGAAGCATCTCCCTCATCACCACACATATCCAAACAAACCATCCTGGCTTAGCTTCTCTCCTTACCATGGACTTCTCCAGCATGCAGTAACACACAAACACCTCTTTTAATAAACAGTGATACCCGTCACTCTTTTGTATGTAAAGCATAAAGCAAATTTGCCACAGGGAAGTCCCAAAACAAAAAAGCCCCTCTTCCGGTCATTTGATTCAGTGAGTCCTCCAGCATATAAGTCTCATGAAAGACACCTTAATAATATGAGTTCACATTTTACAAAACTAAAGAAGATCCCAGAAAGACCACAGCTGTAAGAAAATGAAACCATTTTCTTTCCCATTCTTCCTCCTGAAGTTTCTTATTTTCTGTAATATCCCTGTGTATAGTTGAGGTACTCCACACACTAGTGTGAAGGGTAACCTCATTAATTTTGCATATCTGATAGATGTGCACTGAAATATAGTTATGCAAAGTAAGAGAAGTATCCTGAATCTAAACTGATTAATACAAAAGAAACATGAGTACAGAGTAAACGTGGCACTGTAAATGAAGATATGAGAGGCTAGTTTCAAGCAGAAAGAACAGCTAGAAATGCTAAAGAAACCATTTTCATAAAACAAAATATTACAGCAAATTACAGAATATAAATCTGTGCTATCTAAACAGTCAATTTTTTAATCCATTCCAATGTTAATCCATTCCAACATTTTGAATAATACTAAAAAAAAGATGTATTGAAAGTATTAAAGTATTCAGTTATATCTTGAATAAAATGTAGTGATTTTCAATCTGCCATTATATCTGGTTTCGATGTTTGCATTATATGTTCAATTATAAATATCAGAGAGTCCATCAAAATTTCAGATGATTTCGTTGATCATTTCAAAGCAGATTTTATTTTTACTGGGAAGTATGAAGAGTTTAGTGGCTCAATTCTGATAGAAAATCAAACTACAATTCAATGCACTCATTCTCCAGAATATGTTTTTCTGCCTTTCATATAGCAGCATTTAATGTCATTGTCTTTGGTCTGGTGTTCAATCATATAAAAAGGTTAGATATTCTAGTGTATTTTTTGTTTTATATGAACTGTCCTACCAGACAAACATTATTTTCAAATGGCTATTCAACAGAAAGAACTAAAAACAGGAAAAGAAAAAAGTGGAGAATGATTTAGAGTATGAGGAAAGAACATTGGTGTAAATCAAGGAAGACAAAGTAGAAAACAGCCAAACAAAAAGCGAATTTAAGTGGAATTTTCAAAATTGTTTGTTGTTAAAAGTACAAGTCCAATGTAAAATAAATCAGTATCCAAGATAATTTTGTAACTAACCAGAGGAATTAAAATAAACATACATTAATTTTCAGTATTTTTAATCAATTTTTTTAAAGTGTTGTGATAGGAAAATAATTCAATTTACCCTTGTGTAGTCTTTAAGAAGAGGGCAGTGCACTTGGAAATCAGATTCAGTTTATACATATCCACATACCAGATAATCTGCCAGACAGGGACAGCTGCAGCATGAGGGGGAAAAGGGGAAACAGCCTTCACATGGGAGCCACACAGCAAAGAGCCCCAGCTGCTCCCCTCCTTACCACCTGGACAGTGCAGGCTGCCCAGCTATCACCAAGCCTTTGCCTTCTACCCAGTAAACTCAGCCCTGCCATACTTGCTGCGTTT
Source organism: Ptilonorhynchus violaceus (assembly GCA_013397565.1). Classification (NCBI taxonomy): domain Eukaryota; kingdom Metazoa; phylum Chordata; class Aves; order Passeriformes; family Ptilonorhynchidae; genus Ptilonorhynchus; species Ptilonorhynchus violaceus. The sequence continues at coordinate 1,200,861 of VZRJ01005113.1, read as the reverse complement.
CTCTCTCCAAACGAAAAAAAAAGAGCCAAAAAAAATCATAGTGCAGACACACAAAAATGCATCAATAACAGAATTGAATTAGTGACTGCTGACAAGAAAAGTAATTAATTTCATATTAGTAACCTTACACTAAGAATTGAATCAATACTAATATGAAGTAAGCTGCACGAGATGTACCCATTACTAAGTTAGATGTTCATAATAGGGGATTACAGCTCCAACCTACTGTGATTTTATTTGAGATGAGAAATGCAGGTAAGGATTATGAGCAAGCACAATGCGTTTTGAAACAGTTTGCAGGAGATGTTTAGTAAATTTGCATACATTTTTACATGCATTTCAATAGTGGGTGAGGCACTACTGAAGGTAAGCACAAAAAATTTTGGATCTGTGAATCTTAAGCCACCTGCAAAAATAAAATACTGAATGTACCTGCTATTAAACAAAATATGAATTTATAAAATATGCAGCTTTTTAATCAACAAGTATGGGGTTTTTGCTATTGAAATTACTATTTATTTTAAAAACTTTAAATTTGAAAAAAGTTTAAATTTTTGTTCTTCAAAAGAGCTTTTCTGCAGATGTGATGGTGTAAGTATCGACAACAGCCTAAAGGCATAGGTAATCTCTTTATCTTCTAATCTTCTATTAGACAAGTTGAGATAATTAGGAGAAGAAGGTAACTTTCAGGTTCAGGGTTACATGAGCCATTTTCTTTATCAAGGAAGCTAGAGTGAAAAATAAAAAATATCCTATCCTATATTGCAACTCCTCACACTTATCACAGCTGCACTGCAAATGATAATGGGGCACATGGTGCATTTTATCATTGATGACATCCAGGTAAAAAAACCCTGTTAAAGAAAGGTGGCTTTTTGTTTGTTTGTGGTTTTTTGTTTTGGGTTGGTTTGGTTTTCTTAACTGGTTCATTGATCTGGTTAAGATGTCTTAACCTAATCCAAGCTATTATCATGAAGCAAAATCCCAGGCTGTTACAGGTCAGGCACAAGAGTCCTTTGCTTAGTTCTTCAGCTACTTGGGTAAAACAGGCAGGTGGCACAATTTAAGGCCTGATTAGAAGAACTGATAGGCTGAGACTTTGTGACATAGAAAGGGGATTTTTTTGGTATTGGAGATTAAAAGATGTGGCAGCAGAAAGACTGTAAGTAGACATAAAACCAAGGTCTCTGCTGAGTCCACTATTTTTTTAGCAACCTGGGAAGGCTTGAATTTCACTTCCCACACTTGTCTACTAAATAACTTTTATATGCATCTTGTATTGATGATGGTTGGGTTTAACCTCAATAGAAGGTGTTTATCTGGGGAAAAGCAGCCTCCAATGGTAGCTAAATATTTTTATTATTTTTAAGTAAATTGTCTGTAGAAGTCCATAGGTGGTCATAGTTGATGTTTTTCTAAAATTTCCAAGTGGGCATTGAATATGCTAGATATAGTATAATCACTATATAATAGTTGGGTTGAGAATATGTAGGATTCATGGATTTTAAGCATTCTTTTATAGGGAGCACATGATCACAGATTTTGGGTTATGGCTCTGGTGGTTAATTCACTACATAAACAATTAAAGCAGTTAAAGTAAATCTTTATTTAGACTTCTCTGACTACAGGCAAGATCCCCACTGGCCATAGTAGAAGAATATCTGCTTCATTCATATGAAGACAACCACCCACCTAAATTTATGTCGTCCTACTCTCATTATCTGCAAATTAAGGTAAATGCTTATCATTTTAAGCATTGCTTTCTTAAAACATGAATAGACCTGCCTCTTGAAGAAGGACCACACAACTGGAGCCCAACAGATCTGACAGTGAACTTCTGAGACACTATCAGAGCACCATGTAGTGGTGGGGAGACCACAGGCTACTGAGTCAGATCTGCACATGCTTGCAGGGATGTACTCATCAGGATAAAAACCCTTGAGTGGGAAAACAGGTGGGAAGGAAAGACTGCTCAGTTCTCATGCCTGCCAAATTGGCATGATATGTAGCTCTCCGGGAAGGACTAGCAAGCAACCAAAGTACATATGAGCTTTAAAACACCATTTTTAAATCACAGACTTGCATTGCAGAGTGAGACTTTATGGGAGGAAGTTTTTCTTTTGGTTGGGTTATCTTTTGTTCTTCAGAACTTTTGTTCTGAAATCACTGAAAGATAATGGAGGCTCATTATGCAATTTTTGAGTTACTTTCAGCACAAAACCTCACTGGAATTGGAATCGTGTCTTTAATTAGCTTCTTGATTTGCTGTTTGGGATTTCTGTGAATTAGAAGAGAGATTAAGAACTGCTAATGCTCTTGCACGTAACCTTCACTCTCCCATTTTAGTGATCTCTCTAAAGGACAGAACAAGGAAATGTGAAGGGCGGTTGTAAATGTATTTGTGGAGTTTCTGTTTTGTCTTCTGAAGTACACTTACTCTTTCCACTTACAGTATTTATTTGCTAGTATTTCCCCATTAGAGTTGTTCTAATTTCTAGACATAATGCAACTTTATGTTAGGAAAACAGAACTAGAATGCATCTTCTGGATCACAAAGGCAATGTTAAGAAATCAAATAATGTAATTTATAAACATATCAAGCTCCAGCCCCATATAATTCCTCCCTCCTCTCCCCCTTCAAAAGGAAGGCTACACTGAATCTTTGCTGGCTCTGAATGGTCTTCCAGTCTAGTTCCAGCACCCTGGAAATTCTTCACAGGCACAGCTCCTTTCTAAAGCAGCTCCTGCTGGGCTGGTCACCTCTGCAGAAGGACTATTGCAACATCCTCCACATGCTAGCTAACAGTCTAATGAATATGGAGGAACCACATAAACAAATTTGGTTCATTTCTAATCTGTAATTAATTTTTATTAAAAACAAAACAAGAAAAGAAAATGAATGCCAATGCTACAAGAAGGAGGCCCTACTTCTCACTATATTTCATTCCATTCCCAAGGGGCTGTGGGCAGCAAAAATAGTTAAGAAGACTCAAGCAAGATAAAAGTCAAAATAATGTACCACGGACAGCACTGTCTTGCAGGCACAAAGAGAGTTGCTTTGTAAATATGTTATAAAAATAATACAAAGTTCAATTTTACTAATCTTAAGGTCAAGTAAACTTCATTTGAACTGAATAAGAACAGCTTCTGTTTGAAATTCCTGCTCATTGCTCAGTTGTCACATTTAGAAAACCTCCTGGGCAATACGAAAAGCTCCTTGCTCTCACAGCTTTCTCCATGAAGACAAACTGAGCATTTCACTGAAAGGATAATTCTACTTTTCTCAAAGTAAGTTGTTTTTGTTGGACTGTGGACCTGTTTTTTAGATATCTTGACAGTACAGTTTGAATTTTCATCTTTTTCCCTCACAAAACAGCAACAGAAGCTTTACTAAACTCAAGCACACTAAAAAACTTTATACTGGTAGAGATAAAACCAAACCATTAAGTAATTCTATGAAGTGACTAATTTCAAAGCTGTTGAAATAATACAGAATTAAAAATCCTACCATAGTTTACAGCAGACTTTTTCTGGGGCAACGAATCACTTCCATTCTTCTCTGTCTATGTGATTAATTGTTTTCCACTCGTAAAGTAATAGACTGCTAAAGAATCTGAAGTGAGCCAAACTGGCCAGATAGTTCATTTAAAAATTGTACTGTATAACTTGTGTCTTCTCTGGAAAATATGCAAGCAAGATACAACTAATTAAAGATAAAATAAGGAAATGCAGTGACTTCACAGGCATACTTTTAATTAAATTTATCTACAAAAAGAGAATATTCTTTAAAGTTATGTATAAGGCTTTCACCTTCAGATCAGTCAAATGTCTGTGGCTTTCAGATTAAGAGAGGTGATCCTACTTCCTCCTCTCTCTAAGGGTATATTATCGATTTTTTTTATTTTGAAGTATCAAAGGCACTCTAAAAATTAAACTATTGGATCACTAATGATTTTAAATTGTTTTAAAATATTGTATATTTCATATGCTTTTCTTCCAATGAATCATCTGTTATTTCATTAGCATTCTCTAAGATATATAATAGTTAATGTAATGTCACATATTTGCTTTTCTGCCCCTGAACATTCACAATTTCCAGGGAACAACCTACTTCCTGTGAATTTTACTGTTTTCTAAAATATGACCATCATTCTACTATTCCTATGGTTACTAACTAAACTTTTTACTGAATTAAATACTAACAGAATTAACGCATGTTTTTTCATCCCAAATAAAAATGAGCATGTCCTTCACCACAGAGCACTTCAAAATTTCAAAAGGGCCAAATACATCTGTATTCCCTGTCTACTGTGAGGTGAAGCTATTCAATATCCCACTCTCAAGCAAGGCTCTGAAGCACAAGGCTTCACATCAGTCATGTTCCACTCAGTCACAACTAGTCAAAACACAGGAGGATCTTAATTTTCAAAGTCAGATGAACAGCATATACAATACCTACATATAAACACACATTTATTTACAGATAACTTCCCTGGTCACATTTACCAGAAGACTAAACATTCCCTAGACTAAGGGAACTTTCCTTTAAATCTGCCTAAGTTCTTTAAACTTCTGTTTTTCTGAATTTTTTCCTCTCATTTCCTAGAATATCACCAGCTCTCCAGGATTCTTTTAGAAACAACTTAGCTTTGAGCCTACTTGTTTTACCACACTACACACTAAGCCAGTATATTCACAGGATGAATACAAATTAAACACAGACGGAGTTCAAAGGAAAGGAACTAATTTTTGACACTGCATCACCAACCTACATAAAACTGTGTGTTAAATTTAAACAAATATTTTGAAAGTAGAGCACGCAAATACCATATGGAAAACCAAAACAATACAATTAAGAACCTAAACCAGACAAACATTAGTTAGTTATATACTCAAGACACTACTTAGACCAGAGAAGAGAGAAGTTTTCTTCAAATTATTCCTTGAATTCTTGAATTTGACATTTTTTTCATCTTAACCCATCCAATGATTATGTACTGGAACATTTTAGATATTCAGAGTGATACTTTGTGTCTCCTCTGGGACATGTAGGTAGGAACAAAATCTTTGGACAGGTCATCTGCTGAATCGAGGTTCAGTAAGTCTTCTTTTGTCCATACTAATTCTTTTACCCAGCAAGGCAGATTTCTAGCATATTATTTTTCACAAACCTACCGCAATGCACAGTATTGCTCCTGCTATTACCTACTTTGAATGAACACTCTTTAGGTTGAGATTTCAGTCCTTTCAACACATAGAAATAGGTGTAACACGCACATAATCACTTGTAAAATTCCTGTTTCAGAAATACCTTACTTTAGTATTTTCGTAAAACAATAGCTGCCCTAGTACAAGTATTTTCAACTTAAAAAAAACACTTCTATTTTTTCATATGCTACTGTATTTGCTTCTAACCAGACAAACACATTAAAATGGTTAAAAAACCCCAGGGGTTTAATTTGTGAAGTAGGAAAGTTCTCCAAGTGAAGCAAGAAAGTTCTCCAAGCATCTGGGACAGGAAGTGACTGCTTTACTGAACACACAATGCAAAGGAGGAAGGAACTTTTTTAATGGAAAGACTTGTGTGTAAACCAGCTAGTAAGATGCACCACCCTTTTTCAAGTGAGTGTAAGCAATAAGTTTAAAGTAGCCAAAAATGATTCCTGACCAGAATATTTTTACCCAGTCTGTACAGTGTAATTAATACACTCACTGTCCCAGTCCTCTGCCAGTCACAGTTTTAGTCCAAAGATCCTTTGAAAGCAAAGCTCTGCATGGACTGTGGGGGTCTCAGATCAGAGTCTGTATCTACAACACTGAGCAAAGATCCTGAAGGTGATTTTTTAAATAAGATTTTCTTTCTTAATACACAACTGATTGTATTTCACTACATAAATGTGGTCATAACTGCCTTTTTTCAAGCATAATATCTTTATGAAATTATACACTGACTTTGATCCTCTAGGGCAGACTTCTAGTCATATTTACAGAATGGGGGGTTGGGTTTTTATGAGAATTAAAGTAAGACTTTATTAACAATCTCCACACCTTGCTGGAGTCTTAGGATCAGGTTCAGCCCCCTCTTCCTAATCTGATGTAGATCAGTGTAATTAATTTTCATTTGATTCTCACTATGGTTCCAAAAGAGACTTGCTATAAAAATTAAGTAAATTTCATCTTGGGAAAGCATCTCACAGGCAGAAAAGAAAAAAAAAAATGTTAGTTGTTAATGCACAGAATATTATGAAAAAACACAAGGCTCATCATAAGAGATGAAGGAAATGTGAAGACTACAGCAGCAATTGTGATGCTTAGGCTGGGTTTTCCCCGAACTGCTGTTCTACATGGCCTTTGCATTGAGTGAGTGAAGGGGAGAAGGGCTGTGGGGCCATGCCTGCATGCTGGCAGAGCCCCTCAAGTGACAAAACCCAGCAGTGGCAAAACCCAGCAGTGCTGCTTCCCCTGTTTAGCCCCCATTGCTTTTAGAGCTAACTGGTCTGGTTTACTGGCAGGAGACTGTGATTTACACTTTATATGGCTTTCACATCTCTGAAAGCAAAACACTGGTTACATGTGAACACAAATGTGCACATACATTGCCATCAGATGTACTCTCTACAGCATGAATTGCATGCTGTTTGCGCATTAGCATAAGATCCTATACAGAATTGAACTGTAAAATCTTTAAAGGACTTTTGAGCTCCACTGCTGTGCTGGTTACTAAAACAGTCACTCACAGAGGGAACACTATTGACATCACAGAAGTGGAAAATGAACAATTACGGAAGGTTGGACTTTAACAGCTCTATGAGGACTTGCAGTACAATCATAACAGCCTCAAGCACATTCCTTCCATGATGGTAAACTCGGCTATGTGTCCTGATTCATATGAATGAGGGGTATAAAACATCCGGAGTATTCCAAGTCATGGAGATGAAGCAAGACAACCTATGGCAACTACAAATGTGGAACAGTGAGATAATGTTGCCAAGACTGCTTGGAACCTTTCACCGGTTCATGGCTATAGCCCTTGACTCCATTTAAGCACAGAAAAATGAAGTAGCATTTTAGTAGATATTCCACTACCAGTTGGATATGCTCCCCAAATGGACAAAGCTTTAACTAAAGTAACCACAGGGATGGCAGTTCTTGTGAACAGACCCCAGCCCAACTGTCCACAGGCTGGCAGCAGCAAATCTGCAACATATAGCAGCAAAAGAACAGCATGCTGGATCTGGCTGCTTTTTCAAGCTGTTGGGTTCACAGGACTGCACACAACTGAGCTGTGTCACAGGATGTCAGTTTTCCACAGTGCTCAGATGCAAGCAGGAAAATATTTAGATGCTAGTCTGAATCTCTGGAGACTTTTCCATGTTGTTCTGAATTGATTTGGAGAAGGAACAGTGGTGCTTAAAAGGAAGAAAAAACACCTGAGTAACTGCAATGGCTATCCCTTGCAATCCCTCTGGGTGTCATTTTCAGGGCATCTTTAGCCAATCTCATTAGAGCTCTCAGAAGAGTTCCATACCTATCGACTGAGGAAACGTTCTAAAGGCAATCGATTAGGAAAACCTATTCAAGAACATCTCTGGTAGGAGTTATTTCTACTACGTATTTCTAAGTCAGTTTTTCAGCACTAGTAGCACTTTGATACCAATGGCCCATTAGCTGAGACGACATGTAGCTGATACAGATGAGATACACAGACTCCAAACACTGTTTGTGGGCTGGATGACAGAAACCATGCACTTTTTCCCTACTTCTTCAATGAGTGACTGTCTGCAGCAACTTTAAGGCTCGGATTTTCCAGGATGGTATGGCAAGTTCAGACTATTGTTTTTCCTTCCCTAAAGGTTGACCAAACATTCACTCAGCAGCAGTCTTTCAGCCAAGTTCCCTTCCTTGATGTCTTATTATATAAATACTATTATTTATAACATTTTTATGATAATTGTTTTATTGTGTTCACCTTCATTATAACAAACAAGTTAAAATAGGCTGTACTAGAAAACAAACAAAAAATCTGTCTGAAATGCAGTAAGATGCAGCCTTGACACTAGTGGATATAAATGCTGCCCTACTTCAAAGACTTCTGCTTGCCAAGTTTCTTTCCTAAGATTTCCAAGAATTCAGTCATGCCAGCTCAGTGCTTATGTTCGAGTCACTGTTGCTTTGTGGGTACTTTCCCAATGTTGAACCACAGTGGCAGAAATCAGGTAGAGACAGAACTCACACAGCTTTTTCATCATTCAAAACTTTTAATATACAGACCACTAGCTCTACTGCAACCACTAGTGTGAATAATGTTTTTTTAAAGGTCAGCAGTCCTACCTAATACTACTAAATTCTCTGAAATATACACTCAGATTTGGTGTCTCTCCTGATGGAATTGAGCATAGTAAAGACACAAAATTTAGATGTCACTCTAGCCAGTATATTTATAGATAAATCACCCAGCAGATATTGCTTTCCTTGAAGGCTGGCAGATATTAAAACCTTCTTTTGTGCTCACATGGAAATATCATCTTGACTTCCATCATGGCTTGAATATTTTCAGTAACTGGAAACTCACAGTTTTTCCAAAGTGTCCTTCTGCCACATTGTGTAATATTGATGAGAATATTAAAGAAATAGCAAAGTTCTAAATAAAAGGTCCAGAGGTTAAGCTTCTCTGCCCTTCTCTTTGTGCCTAACTCCACAAATCTGTAGGATCCAGAATCTGTGGTGCTCTTAAGGGTTATTTTCTCCCCCTTATTTATGTGCAAAGACTGCACAAGGTTCAACTTGCCAAGGCCATGGTCACCTCCTATGTTCAGAACTATTCCTTCCGGACTTAGGTGAACTGACTTTTAAAAGGATCCAGGAAAGTCTCTACAGATGACCTCAAAACTACCTGAATTAAGAGCATTTGCCAGAACAAGTCACTTGTTTAAATTGACTGAACACTTGGCTGTCTGGGCTGTAGGTGCACATTTCTGGCTCACGTCCAGCCTCTCATCCACCAGCACTCCCAAGTCCTTCTCAGCAGGGCAGCTCTCTCTGTTCATCCCCCAGCTTGTATTGATACCAGGGGTTGCTCCAACCCAGGTGCAGCACCTTGCACTTGTTTAAACTCACCTTGTTAAACCTCATGAGATCCCTTTCCCACGGGCCTACTTCCTGAGCTTTTCCAGGTCACTAACTCTGACAAGCACTATCTACATCTAGGATATATAAGAAAAAGATGTTGACAAAGCATATTGTTAATCTCAAATGAATGTTGCCTTACCTTTTAGCATTCACAACTTAGCAAGGCATGTCCACCCAGCTTTCCCTTCCAAATGGGCATCAGCCAGACTGTTGCAGTCAGAGTATTTGTGAGGATGCCACCATGTGATGTTTGGAATGAATGGTGCACAAACAAAGCTGAGCTGCTGGGCAGACTGTGCTGGTGATTAGAGGGAGACATAACAGTTCATAACGCTGTGGGAGGAGATACCTGAGTGAGGCCTGGAAATTACCTCATTGTGGCTAAAGAAAATATTTATAGTGGTGAATGTCAATAGTGTGTCATGCAGACAGTCTTTCAGATTCCATTCTCACTCTAATGTAATCTAAGATGGCTTACATTAAGCTAATTGTGACACAATTAATGAAGAATGGCCTAAGAGAGGATCTGGGTAACTTAGTTTTCTAAGTTTAGGTTTTATAAAACCAATGAACTCCTTCTGACTTTGACTCTAAGACTTTGAAGCACTCAGAAAATGTTAGAAAAGGAATTCTGTGCTTGACAGAGTTCACTTTTATGAGCCATTCTCTTTAGTAACTGCACCTGTTTGCCTCTGTCTTGTTTATAGCACTTCTAAGGGGAACAATAAGCAAGAATTATGCAATAAACTGTTTGCTTAGGTGTAAATTTTCATCCTTTTTGCCAAAGAGATGGCTATACAAAATGCAGTTCACATTTCTTAATTAGAACTTCTCAATTGAGGGCAATTTGAGATATTTCCTGAACAAGAAAAAGAAATCAATTTGAAAAATATGACCGAAGGAATGGTAAACTTGGGTTAACCTGGAAGTTGGAAGTAGTGAATGTAAACTCTTAAGACATCAGGAGTTACATAAAATAAAAAATTTAACATAAAATCTCATTGAATTAAAAAACAGGTTGCAGAAACTTTATTTGTAAAACCATATAGACACGAATATCGACCGTGCATGGTAACAGAAGGAGATGGGCTAGAATGCCTGAAGAAATAAATAATTTACAGGGGCTGTAAAAGCAGAGAGAATAAAGATAATTAGGATGATTGCAGACCGAACTTGAGCTTTATCTCAAATTAGAGTACAAGACCACCCGGTAAACCTGAGGTGAATGCAAGGTAACATTTGTTCCTTTCTTAGAATATGTCCCCATTCCAACGATCCATAAGTGTTGTAGCAAACAGGTATTAGTGTAATACAAAAAGCTCTGGCTGCACATCCAGTGCCGTTATCTGCTTAAAAATATTTAAACTGATAAAAAGCCCAGAGATCCTGAATCCATATTGATTTGGCTTTGAACTGCTGCAAAGTGGAACAGCTTGCAAACCAATGTCCTGTTGCCTCTGTTCCCCACACAGGCTCAGAAATAGCTTTCTCCTCCCCTTACATGTTCTTGCACTCTACTTAACCTTTCAGTCTTAGGACATAACGCTAATATTACTGATGATGATTCATGTAGAGGATTTACATATGCCTTAATTTCAAACAACGATTTGAAGCAATAAACTAAAAATTACAAGAGATTAGAAGCGATTGCTTTTACTTCAAAGCACACATTCCAAATATGTCAGCAAAAAAAAATTCTGTCTATAGCAAAGACAGAAGTTGCTAAAAACTGTAATGAGTTTCAGCTGTGGTCAGGACAATATAATCAGTTGAACATAACAGAAAACAGTGTCTCTTCAGGAGATGAGACAGCAGGAACATATGAACTTTATAAAAGGAGGCACACAGTTAGGCTTGGTCCTCTGGAGATAATGAGAATAAGAATCTCATCAAAAGTGTTATGATGGAACAGGAGAAAAATTGAATTTGATGTGGATTGCAGACAGAAGAGATGATCTGAGCTCAGAAACAAAGAAAAGACTGCTGAGCAGCAAGATGCTTTAAAGAAGGGTAAATTGAATTTATCAGTGGCATGGAGATAATCACGTAAGAGACTATTTTTATGATATACACCAAGATGTTTTTCCATGTGGGAAATGAGAATGTCAGAGGGAAAATACAGCTAAATTATTTCAGCTTACTTTTCTCTTCTTTTCCTCCTATATTTGCTTTGAATGCATTTCTTTTGTATCCCACACAGAAAAAAAAGAAAAAAAAGGTATATTTCTGTGTCTAGGCATGTTGCATGCTACATACTTGCTTCAGTGAATCCAAGGCAGAACACAGGCTTCAGAGAATATAGAGGAAAATAGAAATTTCAACAAAAGATTTGCAAGAAAACCCACAATAATGAAGAGAGAAGTATAAACTGGGTTATGCAAGCTTACTGGTGTAATCACTAAGTTCATTTTTCTGGTCTTGGTCTGCTTATCCAGCATAAACCTTTTGCATTAGTCTTTTGTACTCACTTCTGTGAATAGGTGTCTTAGTCACTTGCTCTCCACAGAGCCCATAATTTAAACAAAATTCTATTCCAGTGCCTTTCAGGGATTTGTCTTTATTAAGAGCAAAAGTGACATAAACTTCAGCTCAAAACTTCTGTTGATGCTGTTTCATTTCATTGAGCCTGTTGCTAAGATGACAACTTTGGGACTTCTGAGCCCACACCCTAGATTCTATCTATTCAGGCAGCCACTTCCCCCTCTTATATCCAGAAGTTATGAGTCATCTGCCTCACTGAGCCAACAAATGTCTCTTAGCCTTTTCCAGGCCTGAGAGAATAACAGCAGAAGGAGGTGTTCAGGCAGATTCTTGTGACCTTTTAAATCAGAACAACCGTGTGGGACAAAATTTGGTCTTAAAGGTCTTTCAGAAAACACACATTAGAAAGTAAATGCTAATTAAGATGTCATTTCATATAGCATGGCATACTGAAACACTATCTAATATCTACCAAGTAGAATAGCTTCCAAGTCTAAACCAAGCTAAACAGAGTGAGGATTCTTAAGCATTGGTGGCAGCAATTTATTCTAGCATGCCAATACTTCATTATAATTTTGCAGTCGGAGTGTGATCTTGCATTCCTCTTCCCTAAATGAAGGCAAATCACTCACCCTTCAGAAGCTGTGAAGCCAGTTAAGGCTTTGAACATAACATGCATCTTAATTTTCCTGAAATGCCTTTATTCTAACTTGCAGAAGTTTAGAACATTTCTCATAACCATTTTACTGCTGCTGCAGGAAGCAAGAGATCCCTTACACTGTTCTGCATACAGCCAGTCAGGGGCTCTCAAAAGCATCACAAGCAGGTCCTTTTTCAGAAGATCTGACTGTCAGGATACCTGGACAGATGGAAAGTAGCAGTATGCCAGACAGATGTTTTCAGTCTGCACTGGAAAGAGTTGTCTCCCGCCAGATAGAAGGCAGGGAAATTTCTATTACCCCACAATTCGATACACATCTTTGAGAGTAAGAGAATGTCCTCTTCCCACTGAGTATAAAACAGAGTTTCAGAAGAAAGAGATACCAAGTAATGGATCCATGGTCTAAACAGCAAGACAGCTATGACACATTAGTTAAAGGAAGCATATTTAGTTCAAAACTGACCAGCCAATAGACCTATTTGGCAGAAAGGTATTTTATTGTTTTTGAGAAAACATACAAAACGTAATATCAAGCACGTCGACTTGAGAGGAGTATGATAGTCTATCATTACAAAAGCTTAACTGTCAATTTTCTTTCTTACATAAGAACATAAGAGATATCTACCCTGACCACTTCAGTGTTCTTATGTAACTGTAAAATGCTAATTTTGTCCTCTTGTTAACACTGTATGTCACACCAAAACTACTGAATAATACAAAAAAAGGTTTATTTTACCACAACAATTAGTATGTTCCAGTGATGCCCATAGAATTTTAATCCACCAAATGCTACAACAATGTGTTTGTTGTGTGTGGGACCAATTAAGTTACCTGAACACTGCAGCTGTATCCATGACGCTCCATAATCTTGTTTTCCTACACCTCTCATTTGATGTGATTGACTGCATGTTTGTGAATCTGTTAGATGCACTAAAACATTAATGATATCCAAAGGCAGGAGTGAGAGGATATGGGCCTCTTGCATTTCAGCTCACGCCATTTCTCATTTCAGAACATTTCCCTAAGATATCAAACAATTTATTTTTTATTGCATTATTTTAATGGAAAATAACCGTGAGGGTTTTTTCTACCTTGGTTCCACCACAGTTCTGAGAGCAAAGTGGCCACCTGGTTTGAAAGAGGCAACAAAGCTATCCCCTTCCTTGGTCTTTCCCCATACATTCTTTATCTCCTATCTTTTAGTGGATTTATTCCCAGAAAGCAGAGGCACAATTCTCTGCTGTCAAAGAAATCAATAGCAGAAGTTTTGTATCTTTTCACAGTGTTTCACACTATATTTTAGAAGTTAGAATACAATTTGAACTTTTACTTTATGTGTCCTGGCAATCAATAATGGTAATCATTGTCAAAAACAATAAAAAGTTTTAACTGAATGATCTGCAACATTTAAATACAACTGCAAACAATAACATGTTGTAAGACTGCAAATGCCTGTAAATTTGATAGCTTTAAATTGGTGTGATTAATTGTGTCACAGTTAAGCACAGGATAAGGTGTTTAGACTATTAACCAGTATAAAGCACTTTTTTTCCCCTAACAATTAGAGCATTAGACCAAGACTGAAGATTCACAGGCTGCTTTTTGTAAGCCAGTAGCCATCTGCATTGCTTGGGGAAAATAAATTCATCTACATTTCAGGTGCCTTATCACTGAAATTAGAGTCAGGGACTTTCTTCAGCTTTGCGAACTGATATAAAATAGTTAAAAACATAGGTGTTTATAAAAACCGTTGTGGCACACAAGCATAATAACTTCAGAGCGAAAAGATAATTCTTCCTAATTGAAATTATGTAGAGAATGTATTTAAGCAGGTACAAATAGACTAGGATACTGGAACATACATAAATGTTCATTAATAGGAATCCAGTGAGACTGCTTATGTCTGGCCTTCAGCCTTTGAACGAAATGGCTCAGAGACAAAACCTTCCTTTGGAAATTTGTTCACCTCACATGCCTCCATTACCATCCACTGCTGGATGAACCACCTCAAGTACCTCTCCCTAGGATGTCCACTAGCTGAGGCAAGATGCCACCTTTTACATGGGAAAACACCAGGAACATAATTTCTAGACTAAATGTTTGTCAGAACAATCATGATACAAGTATCTTGGGTATACCCACCATTTTTCAGGCCACCTACATTTATTTTCTCATGTGTATTAGCCATAGAAGACAAATGAACTCCCTAAGTCAGTGTTTTCTAGACGACATTTTATGAACAGTCCTTTCTCCACATAACTTGAAACAAGATTTTAACTTTTCTCCCTATTTTTAAAAATAAATTAAATAGGGAATAATGATAGAATCATAGACAAGTTATATAGTTAACTAGTAGCTTTAAAGTTTCATTTCAATTATAAGAACCCTATTAAAAAGAGCAAAGCTTAAATATTTGGGCAGGAAAAAGCATTTGGAAGGGGCAAAGAGTTTGAAACACATTTCTAAAAGTATGAGAACTCATATCTTTGGGCTCATTTCTTTACTTGTTAATTAATTTTAAGTGAAAATGGTTGCCATTCAATATTGCCTGTATTTTAGCTCCTGTGCACCTTATGTTCTTAAGCTGTCTGTAATTATCTGCATATACTGCACAGTACCTCAGCCTGAAAATCACTGTGTCATCTTATTTTTGTAATTTATGGAAAAACTTCAAAAATCTAGATTTTTAGTTCAGTTTGGAAAAGCAAATCTGTGATTTCTGCTTCAGGAGTGGGGAGCATATCTATCAGTATGGTCCTTGCAACCAGTCTGGCTTGTTGGCTGAACATCAACAGGAAAACTGCATGAATTCTCAAGCATCTTAGACATGACAATTCTGCTGTAGTCCACAGAATCTTCTTTTTAGATGAGAATAGTTTTTTTCTTAGTGAAGTCATGATTTCAACTGCATCCAACAACACCATAAGCACCCCTTGGTACTAGTATTCTGAGTAGATTTGTATATGTAAGACACACATTATGTATATACAGCTCTATATTCAGGGCAGAATTTTATTTTTAAGCTTTCAAGCTTGGTCTTTAATACTAGAAAGCACTATTGAGGTATGGTGCATCATTTGCTTTGTTTGCTGAAACAGAAGAATAAGGATGGGATTTTTGGTAAATATTAATTTCAGTACTTTCATTACAACAACATGGCAGCATAATTCAGCTTAAAGGAAATTAATATTTTCCCTACTCTTCTCAAAAAAACCCCCAACGAAGTAATACAAGAAATGAGTTCTGTAATGGCTTGCTGCAGGAAACCACAGCCATGTAATTTTAACAACAAAAGATTGAAAATACGAAAAATGAACGTGTGAGACTACCTTGATGCAAGAGGAGTACTCACACAGAGAAGAGCTATGACTAGGATTGTTAATAGAGCATATAAAACACAGGTTACCAAGATTCAGGACATTCCACAGCATTCTGAGAAGTAAACACGTGTGGATAACATGCACACCGTGACAATGATAGGAGTGCATAAATTCTGCTTCTTTGTTCTCAATAAGCAGTACATGCAATTACTGAGGTATCTCCAAAGGGAGCCATACCAGCTCCTTTGTAGTTCAGTTGGGTTTATGCCAGACCTAATTTCACCATAACTTAGAGTACAAAGATTGCCATATCACACTGGGCTCTGTGTGACCCCACAGCTCTTCACTGCTTTGCAAAGGAACATTAAACTTTTTTTCTCTAGCCAGCATTAAAAATTCTTAAGGTTTTTGGAGCCAGTTTAGTACCCTGATAGATGAAGTCCTCAAACACTTGGGGGAGCATTAAAGAAATCATAAAATCACCCCAGCTTAGGCTTCTTGAAATGTCTCCCTTTAGTTTTCTTCCACCATGACAATTTAAAAAAAAAAAAACAGAAAATGTACACAGATCGTACATCTGGTGTAGGCATAGTGAGTAGTTTTCAATTTTTTTCCCTAAACTCAAACCTAAGCCCGTGGGACACTTTATCTTCTTTTCTTTTTATTTTCAGTATTTTTATTGTGTTATGTGCAAGAAAGCTCCTTGACAAATTGTTGAGACCGCTGAAAGGGAAGGTGAGTGAATTTGCAGAAGTGAAAGCCATGCAACTAAAGACTGCTGAGCAAGAAAAGTGGGCTGTACTCTACCTCTACACTGACTCCCGGATGGTGGCTAATGCCCAGTGTGGGCAGCTGCAGCAATTGAAGATCAACTGGCAAGGCAGGGGTAAACCCATCTGGGCTGCTGCACTGTGGCAGGAAACCACTGCACGGGCAGAAAATACAACTCTGAAGGGACATCGTGTAGATGCTCACGTGCCCAAAAGTCACGCCACTGAAGAACGCTGAAACAATCAACAGGTAGATAAGTCTGTCAAAATTGAAATAGCTCAAGAAGACTTAGACTTAGGGAGCAGAAGGGCGAGCTATTTACAGCCTGATGAGCCCATCAAACACCAGGACATCTAGGAAGAGATGCAACATACAGACAGATGGGCTGGTGATCAAGGGGTGGATGCTGATTTCACCCAGTGTTTTGGCTACTGCTGAGCGGTGCTGGCACAGCATCAGCGCTGTCTCTCCAACATTCCACCTCCCATCTGTAGGCTGGATGTGGGAAAGATCCTGGGAGGGGACACACCTAGGACAGCCAACCCAAACTGACCAAAGAGATATTCCATGGGGGCCTTGGTTATTTACAATCTTTGCATTCTGGAGCAACTGCCATGCATGCTGAAGCCCTGCTTCCCAGATGTGGCCGAACATTGCCTGATGAGAAATAGAGAATTTTTTTTTCCTCTTTGCTTATGCATGCACAACCTTTCACTTTTGCTTTAGTAAACTGCCTTGTCTCAACCTACAAGTTGTCTTCCATCTTACTTTCTCTCCTCCTTTCTATTTTCCCCCTGTCCAACTGAGAAGGGGGACTGATAGAGCAGCTTGGTGGGCACGTGGCATCCAGCCAAGGTCGACCCAGCACACATTGTAGAAATACTAACAATCAAATAATATTCTTATGACTAGCTATTCTACCTGATTTGGGGGCAATCTAATGAACTTCAGTGATGTCAAACTAGTTGGATTCATTTGGCTTAAAATAGCTAAGATATAGATCAGTGTTAAAATTTCAGCCCAGAAAAAGTTAGGATATTAAACTATATTATAGAGGGAGACATGTATCTACAGCTACAGTAGACAAAATACAAAGTACAATCAATAGCTGGGTGAAGAAGTAATTTTCCTTTATGGTATAGTTATAAAGCAAGTACATTACAGTTGTTGTTAGATTATTAATAATTTTTACTACAGTAGCGCCTAAAACCATGCAAAAGATGAGCCTCATAGGATTTTGTAGCATGCACAGATACACAGCAAAAGACCATAGCTATGCTGAAGAATTTATGGACTAGGTAAACAATATAGGTACCAGAGGAGCAAGTGATACAAAAAATGAGCAGTGTGAACAATGCAATCACAGCAAATGTTAGGTTTGCAATGGGAATGAGCAAACAAGATGCTGAGAAGGGATGAGGGGGGACAAGGGAACACTAAGAAAGCGACAGCTTAAGCAGAAAAGACAAAGAAATGCAGGCAAGCAGGACCAGGATAGATGCACTTGGGACAGAAACAAAATAAAACTGAGGTGAAGGGTGTTGGCAGAGACTCAGAGAAGACATTCACTAAGTAGAGGGGCAGAGGCAAGCCTGCCAAAAGTGCAGACATAGATGAAGATCACAGGTAGCCTGCAGCAACAGCTGGCTGGACTCTCTGGACTCTATTTTCCCACAGGGTTGCCCTGGAGCTGGTGAGAGCTTCCTCAGCAGGTCAAGAGGCATTTGGAAACAGGTTCTGCTGGATGCGTCTGAGACACATGATGCACTGGTTTGTTCTTGTATATGCTCTTACATAATTATGTTTATATATGACCACACCACAGAAAATCAGTTATTTGCCATTTTGGACCACAGAACTAAAAAAATAAAGCACATATGACATCTGCCTTAAAAATTATACTAGCTGTCACTCTCTGATTGAAACAAACCCGCTCTGTAATCAAAACAAAGTGAAATTAGGGACTTCATTCTTGAACAGACATTACCAGTGTATCTCAAAGAATTAGGATAACTGTCAGTCATAATACAGCTTTGCTTTTCAATATTTACTGATACATTTTCTCTGCCCTAAGCACAGGGTGAGGAAACAGTGAAAATCCGACTGAACATAAAATCTTTTCAGGAAACAGCAATTACAACTGACAGTGCAAAATTAACAAGAACATTGGAGATGGTGTGGGTTTTTTTTTTCTCTTTGTCACCAGATGAGTTACACAGCAGAGAAGCAAAAGGGCATGTTATATATAATACTGCATGCAAATTCATGGTGAAGGACAAATGGATACAATTTCCTAGGACAAAGCCTGTTCCTGTGATCAGCTCCATGAAAGAAAATCTCTGATTCCACAGAAAATCCCACAGTAGTCTGTGGAACTTCTCTGTGGAACATTTGGTCTGGAAGGCTCTGGTTTCATGATCTGCATGAAAAATTATTTTAAAGGTGCTCTTTATCTACTGGGCAGGGACCCAACCTAGAAATAGTGAATACAAAGACCTCTTGGTTCAAGCAGACTAAGAGATGTTCCTAGAGCAATGCTTTCATAAAAGGGTTATAAGATCAATAAAGCATATGAATAAGGGATGTGTATGCACACATATATAGGGAGGAGTTTATTTTATCTCTGCAGCTAAAATTGGGAAAACATAAGAAACAAATATGTGCAATTCTGGTGGAAATGTTGTAAAAGAAATGGAAAATTAAGAGTATCTGCAGAATAGAGATTTTTTTTTTTAAGAAAACCGTGTATTTTCTCTACCTTACTCAAAAGAAAATGGACCTATAATCTATTTAGTATATATGTCCTATCAAAAAGAGAAAATACTAAAACAATCTTCATTCTGTCAGCACTGGAGTTAGTGGCCTGGAGCTGAAATAAATGTCCAGAAACAAGCAAAATGTACACATTGTCACGGAGCACAGTCACCCACTAGGAAATCCATTAAAATAAGCAACTGACCCTTTGTCACTTGATGTCTTATTCATCATTCAGAAGGCCACTTTTTAATTTAAAGCATTTTAGATCAACACAAGAATAACTTGGTGAAATTTCATGATTTCTGAATGCTTTAAATGTTTTCTGAATGAAAATAGCTGTCCTAGGTACAAAAAGAAACAAACAAAAACGACACAGATGTACATGACTAATAATTTCTCTTACTGCTGAGGAAAGTTTGGCTTTCTGAAAGTGACCAAGAGAACTCCAGCTCCTTGCAGCAATCTCCCTGATACTTCCCAGCTTTTCACTGACCTTCCCTTTCAGTTCATCCTCTACAACTTTTTTTTTCTTTTAGCTTCTTTAAAGAAGATTCTTCTAATATGACTGGCATACAGCTATTTAACAATCTCAGTAAACTACAGCCAGAACTGAGGAGTCTTCTCGGTTTGCCATTCACTTGACTGTTTTGGTAGAAGACATTCCTCCTATTTAGTTGGCAAAAGTGCTTCTTTCTCTACTTCTTTTTTCTTTGATAACACTTCCTTCATGACCAACTTCAAATTTACCTTTTTCTACTGAGGCATAGTGCAAAGCCAAGCTGAACAAAGAAACACTGCAGTTATGAAAATACATTGTATTTTCTGAATTTGGTGCCAGCATCCATGTGTTTGCAGTCACAGCAAATCGCTATGAAACTGAATGTTACAGGTTTTCAGACAGAGAAAGAAAAGCAATAAAGCTACTTAGGAGCACCCAAGCAAATAATAAAATGCAATCCAGCAGTCACCCAGCAACAACTCCTTGGTCCTGTCCAGTCCACGACACAACTGCCAAGGCAGAAAACAGAGAAATGAGGGAATACTAAACCTTCCAGGGCTTTGCGGAAGAGGTGGAGCCAGAAGCATACTGAACAGTTCAAGGCTTCCAGGCAATGATCCCCAAAGCTGTCACCTTTACCAGGGATGATATAAGGAATCTGAAAGCAGGAAAGGTGTTTTCTGCTTGTCAGATATGGAACTAACAAACATGGGGGAAATTCATAGTTTTATTTTTTTCTTACTAGCTTTTATGAATAAGTCACATGCACGAAGTCCTATTGTCGTGTGACCTTCTGCTTGCTTTAGAAGGTTAAGTAATAAGTAATGAATTATGAATAATTCATAATTAATGAATAAGTAATGATCCCTTTCAGAGTGACTGGGATTGACTTGCTGATAGCAGTATTTCAGAAAGAAAAAGCTTGCAGTGAAAACAGGATCATTCTGTTCAAAGAACATGAAGAAAAGATGCATGGATAAACGCTCTACATAAAACTCCTAACAGAGTGGTGGAGGATGCCAGGTTTATTTCTAGGAACTGTCTTAGAAGCTTCTCTGTGGGAATAGGGTATTAGGTATCATTTCAACCTCCGAACTAAAAAGTGAGTTCTTAAGTATGAAGAAAGAGAAACTTGGTTCCTATTTTCTTGGAAAGCCTTCAAAAAAGGGAGTTTGCAGAGAAGACATGCAGGGAGTGCTGAACAGATGCAGGTCCCAGTGTGGCTGCAGTGTGTAAGTCTGTAGGCTTAGCAATGCCTCAGGCTGGCTACACATGAATGGTACTCAACGTCACTGTTTACAGGTTTTATAATTCTGCAGTGTTTATCTCCAAAAGCAACACTTCAGAGATGATTGACTGCATTGTATGAATGGTGTAAGGCTGGAGGAACTGCCGCTAAACAAAATATCCTCTTCAGGATTGAGGAACTAGGACAAGCATTCCTAGGTCAGATAAATGAGAAAGGCATCATCAACATAAAGTATTTCTTTTTCCTACCCTGTTCTCTTCCCATTAATTTCTCCTACCACAATAGTTCTCCTGTATCCCTGTCTCCTATATTACGCTCCATATTACAGCTCTGATGATACCCACTACCCTTCCTCTTGTGATAATTACCTGAATTTTTCACTTGGTTGAAAATACATGCCATTTGCCCCCCCAGTGGACTGAGATATGTTGCTTTTCTCACAGACATGCAGAACGCACTTATCTTTTGGCTAGAAGATGTTTACCCCCATTGGAAGGAGTGCTCCTCTGGCCAGACTTTGGAAAGGACTCAGACACCCTGTGGTGCCTGACTGATGAACTCTGCCTCAGGTCAGCGGGCCAAGAAGCACTCTGTTCTCCACTGCAGGTGAGCAAAAAACAGGCACAGGCATGCGCTTCATCTAAAAAAAATTCAACAGTCTGCATTTCTGCTACAGGCATGTGGAAAAGCCCTGGGAGAGAACTTCAGCTTAAAATGTGCCTGATTTCCTACCTGTATTAGTTCTGTCTGTGTGAAAGAGTCAGGATTTTGAAACACAAAGTCAGGTGAGTTCTTCCACAAACTCATGTAACTATATGTGTATTTACTTATCTTACTAACAGTCTTGCCCAGCATCATGAAAACGTGTCATTATGAAGCTTTGTCTGAACAGCACCACATTGAAACTGGAGATATTTTGCTGCCCTTGCAGTTCCTCTGCTGCTGAATTCACTTTACCTTATTTTCCCACATGCTGAGTGTCACCAGGGTGTCCACTGCATAGTCTGACAAGCAAGTCACTCTGTGGTGGACTCTAGGAAAGCTAGGAAAAATCCACAGTCTCACATTTGATTTGACAGACCTAAACAACATGAACTCGTGACATATGAAAAATGACAAATAGGTCATGTATGTAACTGTGAAACAAATCCACAGAGCATAGTTTCAACATAACATCTGCTGTGTATAAAAAAGGTTATGTGCTGAGTTTATTCATACTTTTTTTAGAGAAAAGCACACTTAGTCCAACTTATAAATTGTATGAATTTATTTCACACATGTGGTTTTAATTTTGGATTTACATATTGCATCAATTTATCTCATTTTCTTCACATCAAATGAGGGAAATGAAATATGTATTATGCTAATATGAAACATATTTCCCTCAAAGCACTTTTTCCTGTCCACACTAATTAGGGTGGCAGCACCATTATTGTTTGCTGTTCCCACAGCTTCTATTTTCCTACTGAAATCCAAATTTGTTTTTGCTGTTAACTCAATCACTCTAAATAAGTTTATTTGGAACTTACTTCCAAGACATGTTCTTAAAAACAGAGACAGAGTAATTTGCATTGCCCTGAAGGAGCTAATTCAAAGCATTTTTAAAGAGATCATAATGTGGAGGCATTTTCCCAATTTTACGTTTTTTTGGTCAGTAAATTTATGTACTTTAATAGTTTCAGCAGAATTACATATCACTACTTTTAGTCCAGCGCAACAAACGAAAAGGTAAATTTTACTATAATTGTCAAGTCTGGATTCAAAACTTTAATAGAAACAGCATTTTATCTTAGCAAAATACTAGAAGTGCAAACATGTATATACACACAGATATATTTGTATGCACATGCACATATACCTTTGTATATATGAATGTACACACTACACAGAAATTGACTAATCTGTCTGTTTATACTTAATTGCTACCCCAAGATCTACCAGTAGCACAACCTTGCTGAGAATCTACTTGTGACCTAAACTGTACAGGCTTAGGAAGAAAAAGCAGGATCTGAAACAGGAGTAAGGGGTAAGAAAAGAGGATCTCTTGGGATATTAAAAATTCTTTTTATGACAAGTATAACTAAAGAGACATTAAATGTTATCTCTTTACTGCACATAAAAGTATTGCATTAACTTTTTGGAAACAAATTCTGAAGCTACATCATTAAACATGTTCATCTCAAATCACCAATTCAGAATACAACAGCATCGATAGCTTCAGTATTTCATTATTCAACAATGATCAACAAAGCAATGCATAAAAGATTCAATAGATGAATCTTTGTAAAGTTATGTGTCCACTGTATGATAAAAACTTAGGTTTTATTTTTTCATAAATTCTTATGTATAGAATTTATCTTTTTTGTCTCTGAATCCATATATTTTGGTGGTGTATCTTCACATAATACAGGTTAACCCAAAGTCAACACTCAGAATTAACCCTTTTTATTTTTCTATACACACATAAAAAAGAGTTTTCACATTAATTGATTGCTTTTATTAGAGACTATGAGCACAAAATCACCTCCTCTCTCTCCACCAAGAATACTGCATGCACATCTGGCATACCAGTCCATGCTGAGAGGGAGGCAGTGATGCTTTCCTCATATCAACAGCCCAGATTCCTGAGAGAACTAGAGGTGCCACACATATCTATCACAGACATGTCACTTCACAGTTAGATATGATGGCCATCACCTCTCAGGGCTGTCATTAAGGTTTGCATATGTTTACTGATTTCTTTTGCCACCATGTGCATATTAAGTGCTAAAAAGCCATCACTGCAGGCTCTGTGCTCTGGCCCTTTCTTTTCATATCTCAGATGTAACTGCTGGACGTGTGAGTGCCTTCTGTCTCTCAGTAAAAGTGCTGGGGATGTGTCTCATCCTCTTGTCTGACAGACCCCAAAGACATAAATCCTACTTTCAGGGACACATCAATAATTCTTACACAGTAAACCTATGTTAGTCTCACAAACTGTGTTTCAAACTGTGTTTCAGTGATGCCAAGCTCAAAGGCTGGGGTACATGGGAAAGCAGCAGCTCATTTTATCAAGTGGATGTCAGCTGAAACACATGACTACAACTAAAGAAATGTAAAATAAAGGAGGCTGGAATTGATATCACTATTTTCATGTCTTATCACTCTTTCAATGCAATTCAGTAAGTAACAATCCATCATAAAAACACAGTAAATATGGTTAATTGACATCTATTTCACTCTTGTAATGTAGTGTGCTTCTGTATTTCAGGGAAGCTCCCAGATGATTAATGATTTTTTTTCCCCCTCTCTCAGGCTAACAGATCTAGGGCATTTTACTTTCTGAAGCTCTAAATGATATTGCATGCTGTACCATAACTGATACTATCCATAACACTCAGCACAGAAGAGATACTTCTTTCTCAAAAATGTCACATAAATTTTGGAAGATGTTCTAAAATTACTTCAGTGTGGGAAGTATATTGCAGATATTGTCCTAAGTGTTTTTATTACACCAAAGAAGGACTAAACTGTCATATAAGCATTTCTTTTAACAATTCTTGGGAAGACGTTTGGTCTGCTTCACCTGGAATTACCTCATCAGTTTTATGCAGGGTGTTTCACAAAACAAGAGATAAAGTCACACATCAGTAGACAAACTTAATTCACTTAAGACACTTAGAGTGAACTTCATGCAGTAAGAGTTGAAGAGGGTGAGATAACCCGCAAAGAACACCCACACACTAAGCAAAAAGTATACTGTGATTAGAAAAAAAAAAACACAAGGAAAATTTTCCTCCCTGACTATGTGAACCAGAGAGGAGTATCTAGTACAAATTCCCCCTGTCCTCTTCTGAATGTGAGTCTCACATTTTAATAGATAATGGTTTCAGGGCTAGAAGCTCCTGAATTGATCTATCTCGTCCTAATTTAAAATGTGTCCATCCTAGAATATATATAGAAGAAATATTGATTGCATCAACCTAACAATTATAAAGAGATTAAAAAAGAAGATACAAAGAATTCAAGGACCCAAATTTCAAAAACTTTTACATCCTTGGAGAGAGGAGTTCAAGCACTGCTCTCAGGGCTACACTGAGAGGGTTGTGAACTGTACAGAATTTTTCTCCTTTCCCATTTCTTTCTCATGGTAGGAGATCAGAACATCCCTAATAAGAGTGAGATAAGTAGCAATTAGTGCTGTTCAGTTATTCTTTCTCTGATCTGGTGACTGTCACACAGCTTACATTAAAAAAAAAAAAATCATTTTCCACCCATATTTCAATTCCATTATATTTCTGTGTAGTTCTAATATGTTAACTGTAGATATTATGTGTAATTTTTTTCTTCTCAACCTAGACACTGTTTTCATTTGGAGCTTTAAAAATAATTAAAAGAAGCACAAATAACAGTTAAACCTACTGAAATGTAAGGTACTTCCAATCATATTGAACTGAGGAAAACAACAAGGCAATTGCCAACAGCTGAAAACCTTTTTCAGAACTCCTTTGGTTACAAAGTACTCCTTTTTTTTAAGAATTTATTGAAAGTCCACAAAATTTTTGTTGTTCTAATTTTGATGTTATTGAATTCTCTACTGAAGGCAATGGATAACTGAACTGAGTTTACCCTTACTTCAATAGGAACAAAAATCAGCTATTAGAAAAGAAGGAAGAATTCAGAACTTAATAAATAAAAGAAAAAGCTATATTACTTTTGGTGTCTCACTATTTCCATAGCTACAAGATCATTAAAATATCTTTATTATTAGCAATTTTACATAAAGGAAATCATTGAAAACTAACTTCCTTTTCATTTTAATATACCACAAGTAAAAGAAGAACATTAATAATTAGTGTGTTAAGAAATCATTTTTATCTGTCTGCATTTTTCTGCTAAAAGCTGAAAAGCATTTTGCAAATATTATGTATCCTTCTAAGGTGACTCTTTCTATTATTGACATATTTGGAAGAATTGAAGCAAGAAAAGTACCAGTGACTGCTGAAAGTCAGAGTGAATGGCAAAAAAGAGTATTTCAAATTCTACAGTCCTGATTACCCACCCACAGTCTTCATCACACAATGACACTCCTCTTTCTCTGTGAAGACAAGATGATTCACCACTGCCTTCTCAATAATTGGAATATTCATAAGCAATTATAGCTGTGTTCAAAGAATGTTCTTGGACTTAAGCTCTTGAATAAAACTATTATCAAGGATTAAAAAAAAAAAATAATCATATTTTCAGAGAAAATTGCTCACGTTCATTTTACCAGGGTGTTTCAACTCTATTAATGAAATCCATGAAGTTGTACAGCAAATTTACTACAGCTTCTGTATTTTTAGAGACCTGAAATCTGGTAACACCTGTGAAAATCTGGACTCAAAATAAGAATTAAAGTCATTGTGATCCTGTTGATGCAGAGCCACAAACCAAAGTAACCACCAAATTATCTTTCCAGTTGTACATATACGTCCTGCAATAAGAATCAAGGAAAAAAAAGAACAAAATTTCTTCAAATTTACCAGCGGAAATGTATACAATTCACAATACCAGAGCAAGTTGAAAGAGTCATACCTTAGAAAGCAGGCAACTTTTCAACTTCAAAAGTTATCCTTTTAAAAAAGCTGTATTTTGGCAGTTGCTCCTCTGGAATGGACAAGTAAGATATTGCTTATTTTACTTCAGTCTAAATGCATAGAACCTCCAAAGGGGCTTCACCAGGTTTCAAAGCAGGCCCCTGGAAATCTAGAATTGAAAATCAAAATCAAAATAAATACAGTAAACAAGCTGTCACTGCCGTAGCATCTCTTCTCAGTGCGAACCTGGCTGCTCTGTACTGGCACAGCAGATCCAAACACCACCCTGCACTAACAGAGAGCTGGGATTTCACTTTGCTGCACCGAGTGCTTTATCTCACGCAAGGAAGGAAATACCACAGCAGCCGTATGCCAATTCCACACTCCAGTCCTGGAGCTGTTAAGTGAACACCTAATTTCAGTCTGGGTGAAAGTAGGGGCACAGGCCAGTGCTTCTGCAGCCACCTGCCAGCACGGCTCTTCCAAGCAGCCCAGCTGCTTCGCAGCCGCGGGAAGCAGGAGCTCTCAATGAGCCGTTGCTTTCTGTATCCAGAGACTGCAGCCTTTATCGAATAAATATGCTTTGAAATTCCACCCACACACAAACCTGGCTCTAAAGCAAACCTGGAAGACTTTGTGGCAGTGATCCTCGGGCTGAAAGGATTTAGTTGAAAACCCAGTTGCACACACTCAGCCTGGAAGAAGTCACAAGACACCTCCTCC
Organism: Ptilonorhynchus violaceus; assembly: GCA_013397565.1. NCBI lineage: Eukaryota > Metazoa > Chordata > Aves > Passeriformes > Ptilonorhynchidae > Ptilonorhynchus > Ptilonorhynchus violaceus. Next base: position 1,173,713 of record VZRJ01005113.1, on the reverse strand, counting down.
CTGCCAGATGGCTGGGCAGTGCAGTGGGCTCACTGTCAGCTCTGCAAACCCGTCACCCTCACAGCATTCCCTAAAACATGCTGGTGACACCCAGTCAAGTGTGGACATCGAGGTCTCCCGGGGACGGAGCCAGGAGGAATGTGGACGGTACAGCTTCTGGGGAGCCTGAAATTGGGATGCAGAATTCGGAAAAGGCTGATGCTGAGACCCAGAAGCAGGGAAAGTTTACTGAAAAGTGAAACAAAGGGTGACATTCCAGAATAAGTGGCAAAACCCACCACAGATATCTCTAAAGTCTCCTTACTTTAAGCAAAGAGACCTGTTGCTTACAAGCAAGTTAAATTGAGCTAAACTTTTGTACTACCAAAAATGTGAACTTTTTATGTCCTTGGGAAGGTACGTACTGGTAAAGTTTACCAAGAAATAAATACCACTAACTTTGCAGAAGATAACAGGAAATTACAAGGCAGCTATACACACACACACAAGTTCTTAAATTTGCATGGATTCTTCCAAAGAAGTTGACAGCACCTTTTCTCTAATGAGTAAAAACGACGCCTTTGTTAAAACTAACTTTAATGACTTCTAAGTCCAATAAAAAAGGACTAGTAGTAGGATGTTTCTCCAGGGGTGTGTTTATTCTCTGGCAATTTTAAGAAAAATCAGATTTCCTACACAGATTTATTTCAGATGTTTGCAATAATCTGACTTATGGAAAATATTTCAGATGGGAAATAGAACTTACTGGTACCTGCTTAATGAAGCAATAGAATTCCTGTCTTCAGTGTCTGAATGTAGTAATGGGCTTATTTCTCACTAGAATTTGCTCTTAATAATGAAGTGGATAATGACAGACACCAAAAGCTATGAAATCCAAATTTCAACTGATGTTCAATATACTTTCAATGTGAGTAGGCTGTATTTCACCTAGAATCACATTTTAAAAGTCCACAGGTAAATAAAGAGTTTAGCTGTTTTGAAAAAGAGCATTGTGATTTATTTCTGGCAAGGAATATCTGGCTTTTTTTGATCTACGTGACTTGTGTTTCCCTCTGCAAGCCCTGTGTATCCATCATTCTGCGCATTCTGGAGCACAGCGCATTGGAGTAAAGCATCTGCTGTGCAAGAACCCCTAAGGTGGCAGCTGTGTTTTGCAGACAGACCTTGGGAGTTAGATGTTTATCAAGTTCTCGCTGGTGGATGGGAGCATGGTTCATAATACTGCAGGACAACCTCTGCGGACCCACGTTTTGCAATAAAGCCAGATTGGCTCTGGCTATAAGTTGTAAGAGAAGTGAAAAATATAGACCCTTCCTCAAATTTCATCATCATGATGGTGAAGCCATCTGTAGGGGAAAAAGACTTGATGCATTATGAGAAATTATATTTTACTAAACTTCACTGCATTTCAGTTTTAGGTATTTATGATCCCAAGTTTTTCCTTTAGAACTGGTTGAGAACTAATAAACGCAAGCACCATAAACTGGAAGGGTGTAGAGACAAATTCTTTCCATTTGAACAGAAATACGTGAAGCCCACCTTTAAACTTTTGGCTTGTAAAGTTACTGTCTTAGAAAACTAATAATCAAATGCAATGAAATAGAGAGATGCTCCAGATTTAGCTGCAATTTGTTGCTATATAAGAAGTAGTGGAGCAATAAATGTAATACAAAGGAAAAAGCCAAACTCTTCAGCCCAAGAGAAGATCTGCACTGAACCTAAACTTTCTAAGGGGGTACTAAACAATCCAGCTGATAATTTTCACTACACAATTTTCATTTCCACAGTTTAAATTGGTAAAAGTCACCTTTTAAATGAATGGAAACAGTCTAAAGTCCTTGGCAGGACTCACAACATGTACATTTTTAACCTCCAATTTCTTCGTCATCAGCAGAGTCTATTTGCTGATGAACTGGTGTAATATGTAGTTAAGTTACAATATATGCACAGAAAGCTATGTAAGAGGATATCCAAGGAAAAGCAGAGATACAGAAGAAGACAACATGTAGTAATTATAACTGCATAAGGTGATGGCTACTTTCACAGCATTGTTCTTCCTTTCTATTTGTTCAATGTATTTGTTCTTCATTGCCTCGTATTTAAGGAATATGTAAAGTGACTCTTAGCCCTAGGGAGTTCAGTTTTGGGGAAATGACACACACATGCAACCCTGAGAAAAGATAATGAAGAATGAGTCTCAACAGATCGAAAATTCGAATGCAGTTTAATCGAAAAAGTTGAAAACCAGAGGAAAACATTTTTTTCCAATTATTTCAGCTTCTGCTATAAACAAAGATGAATGTTTCTCGAGTTTTAGCCATTAATAATGTTGCTATAAAGCTCAAGTATGCAAAACAAAATTAAATAAACAGGACTGATTCATCATTACACTCCAGTTGTTTCGCAGTGCTCTGGTGAAGCAGTAAATGCAGAAAAAACATGTTGTTAAACCAGCTTTATGGCTGTTCTGCATCACCAAAGTGGCACAGAGCAACTTATCACAGACATGTAGCACAAAACAGTTTGAAAAACCTCTTCCTTATTCTTCCCGTCTCTGTCCTCTCTCGCTTTCCCTAGCAGTTGCACAACATTAAGGTAACTAGTCGCCTTCCTGCTCCTCTGATCCATTCTGTACTTAAAGCCATATACAACTGCTTTCATGTTGTCACTCACCCCTGAAGCTGCTCCTCGACGTGAAGCTGGTGTGTACCGAAGAGGATTGCTAGCCCTGACTCCTGTCCTACGACTGCGCCTGGCTGCAGCCCAGCACGGAGTTACGGCAGGACTGGGATCACTGACTGTGAGCCGTACAAACAGATGAACAACTCCAACGATGTGTTACTAAGAGCTGTAACTAAAACGGCGGGGGAAGAAAACCAAAACAAAGCAACAAACCAAACCAAAATGCAAAACCTCTGGAAAACAAATGTGCCTATGATGCACACCTGCAATTTGTAAGTCACTGCTCAGCAAACCACTTACATTGCCATCGCTGAAGTTGAGCTTTCTTTAGCACACTTCACTTTTGGATGAAAACACTTATGAACACTTCATGACAATTCCTAGGTGGTGAGAAAGGGGCATCTACTTCTGCACTAAGTGCCCAAGGGATGAGGAAAGCAGAACACGCAGCAAAGGTGGCAGGGACATAGCAAAGGTGCTAAATGCACTTTAGGCCTGCTTTGTGTGTGAGAAACTGATCCACAGCTCCTCAGTTGCAGGGATGTGGTTTCCCATGCTATACTTGTGCCTGGCTGACTGCCAGCCTGTTTCTGAGGTGGGAAGGTAAAGTTAACCTCCTCACCCATTTATTTCCTTTAGAAGAGTGAAATAACTTATCCCTGTTGTCCAGGCCAGGAGGTCACAAGGTGACCTCATCAGCTGCAACTCTGCTCTTTCACCAGCTCACACACATTTACACTTGCAGCCTCAATGTGGCTCTCTACTTTGACACTGCTATCCATGGCCATATCCACCATGGAAGCACAAAGCCCACATTTCCTTACACTAGGATGAATTTTTTTCGAGTTCAGAACCAATCTAATCCATGTTACCAGCTGAATTAAAAATCATATTTTCCTGATAGGAAGAGAAAATAAAAAAGTACCTTGTGTATCCTTTATCCCCTTTATTTCAAAAAAAATCAGCAGGGAAGTTGCATTCTTAGGAAAGTCCAGGGGAGATTAAAAGCCATGGAAAAATACGTAGTTAAACAAACTCCACCTACAACTGCAGCAGCAATAATACACAGCAAGAGTTAGATGAAAATACGATGGTCTGGAACTCCACATAAAGAGTTCAAATTCACTGGCATATGCACAAGGAAGGCATCCACAATGCTCTCTCAGTGAATTATTTTCAAAACCACGTTGGATGTATTTACCAACTAACACTGAACTCAGGAGAGGACAACCCCTGACGTTTACTGACTAATATTAGACTAAAACTCTCCAGGGTTTTATACCTACAGGATAAACTGTAGCTGGAGAATGAAAAGACTGAAAATAGGTACACAAATGCATGTAACGAGGCTGACACTGACAAATTTTGAACAGTCCAGTTCTCACTCACATCACCAAAGCTTGCATTACATGTGCTGGATGCTTCTGGGGATTGGTCTGAGGGTTCCCAGTCCCAGTTTTTACCCATTCAGGCAGGATTTTCATTACATTGAATTATAGTTTAATATTGGTATACCTAAGGTATATCCTATGACACTGACTCTCTGTTCAGTCACTGGCAGCATTTTCAGCTCAACTGGTAGATGAATCTACAGCATTCAGAAATCTGAAAAGCATTTATATGGTTTTCAAGAACATTATGCACACACATTAAATCATTCCCTCCTGCCATCTTTTCATTGGCTGTGATCACACTCCTTTGAAATGAGGGAAATCACAACTGTGCATACATGATTAACTTTAATTAGCAAGCACCTACAAATCAATTATTAGATTGTCACCTAATTAGCTGATATAGTAAGCTGTGAACAGCTGAGAGAAATTTCCGAGAGGGATGAGAAAACAAACAGTGCCAAGCACACATGAATTTGGAGCATTATTGAAGAGTAACTGAGATGGGGGCTAGGAAGCTCGACCTGTCTTCCAGTTCAAGTCATGAAGGCATCCAATAATTTCTGTAAAATTACAGGTCCTCAGGCACCACTCTGAGCACAAGACCCAACAGAGTCATACTTAGATGTTGTGTTACTGCACTGTGCTGCTCCACAGCACACAAGCTCAGGAATCCAGGTGATTTTCTATGTATTTTAAAAATATTACATAATTTGAAAGATTCTTTTAGCCATATTCTATGAGGCTACAGAGACAGGAACATGTTTTGCCATCCTGGCCTCTATTTTTTCCCTATTTCATCTCCCTTCTAAATCTTGGCTCAGATATAGAAATATCAAGAGGATTTGGTGGGCAGGGCAGGCAGGCTTTTGATACAATTGCAATTTCTTTTGTTGAAATGGGTAGGATCCTTGCAAGACTTCCTACAGCATCAATTTTGGCTGTAATATCAAAATTCATAGCCAATATGATAAAGAGGTTCTGAGCCACTTCATTGTGACCACACTTTTTTAATATTAGAGAATGCATATTATAAATCATTCCACTTAGGGATGAAAATATTTGATTAGAATTTGCATTTCCTGACAACGTTATTTTACGAGCATATGCACCATATGCTACCCAGGGTGGAGGGTAGGTGCTGGTTTTGGAACAGGGTAGTTGGAACAGGGTAGTTGGACTCAAGTATCATTCAGGTGATTTGATCCTGACAGAAGTATGTTCCTCAATTTCTGGAGGAAAAAAAATCTCAGAAGATCACCCCTTGGTTGATAAGGCATAAAAAGAATCGAACCTACATTTTGTTTTTGAAATAGTTTACTCCCGTAAACATCTAATGAAGGAAAAAAGCCCCAACCAAACCACCAAAAAACCAAATATAGTCCCTTTCTTTTTGCCTTCCTCAAAAGAAATACCTTACAGAAGGATCTTTATTCATCTTTTTTTCCAATACTGCTATTTAAAACATTAAGTCTTCCTTTACAACAAATGGAAAAGCACTATTCATGTAAGTGGGAGTTGTAAAAATTCCAATGTGTGGTTGCTCCTTATATGACAAATCATTTATTCTGTTAATATGCAGTGCACAGAACAATTCCCTTAAGTATTAATGCTTCTGACTTGATATGAATTTGGCTTTCTCCCTCTCTCCTCAGTTTTTCTTGTCTAACAAAATCATATCAGCAAAAATGACATTATGCAATGTACCTTATAATGCTCCTAATGTAAAAGCCTGTCTTAGTCTGCTTTCACCAGAGATTTCTGCCTATGGTCTAACAAAGGTAAATGAAAGAAAAATTTGGAGTATTTGAAAATCTTTATAAAGAGCTTAATATGGCATATCTTCATAACAGGGAAAAGTGACAATAGATTTTTAAAAAGTGAGTACTTATGAATGCTTTGCCTAAAATACCAGCTTTAAACCAGACCCAAAACCTGCCAGCCATTGTTATGAAGACCATCAGGCACCGAAGACAGCCATGGCAATGGCTGTGGTAGTGAGCTGGCAATTTCAGCATCACTTAGACTTTCTCCTTGCTGAACTGTACAGCAAACTTGGCTTTCAGGAAGAAGAAAACATTTTATTCTACATCTTACTCTTTCAGAAGGCTACTCAAAAAAGAACAGCTAAATGCTATAATAACCTCAGACTGATAAGGATTACTGTGAATACTCCCAAAGTATTCATGATAGGATGTACATTTCCCATGCTACAGAGAAGATGAAAAACTAGCATCTTTAAAATGAAGTGTTCTCAGTCTTGTAGTAGAAACTAGTGCTCTTTTTCCTGAGAGAGGACATCACCAGAGCAGTAATCATTTATGCAAACTGTATGCTAAGTTTTGAACCCCATTCTTGACAGAAATACTTGGGAAGATATACGATAAGAAGATCTCTAATGCAAAAGCCAGTTGATTAACTAACTACCTTAGTCTTTAATTGCAAAGGATTGCTGCGTGAATTTCCTGGATAATGCAATGTCTATTTAAGAGCATATATTTATGCTGGAGCAGTTTTCTACAAGTTGGTTTTGCTTATGAAATGATGCTTCTTACAGAAGACATTATTTTTTTTTTTCCACAGGATGAGAATTATTCATAATCACATTTTTGCCTTGATCAGACTTTATTATTTTTCTTGGTGTATCTCATGTCTGACTGATGGGTCAGCCAGCCAGAACGTCTGTCATGCTAGACAAAAAAATACCCTCCTGTTGTATTGATAATAAAAACTGTTTATTAAAAGAATGCATAACCAAGAAAAAAATCAAACAGGTGGAGAAAAGATTTTTTTGCTAAAACAAGCAGCTGAAATCCCTTTCAGGCTTATCAGCTTGAATTGAGGATTATCTACTCCTCATGCAACACTAAATATGATAAAGGAAAACATACTGCCTGTTTCAGCATTCGCACTAAGAGAAAATGCTTCTCTTTGAGCTGAAATAAAAGCACCAAGAACATACTGAGCACTGCTGCTGCTAAGTATTTTGTACAGACAAAACCCCTAGGTACAAGGAATAAACAGTTTTGCCACATCAAATTATTACATTCCCAGTACCGTAACAGATTTCAAGAAGAACCTGTTACAAATGTCCTTCTGGATTTAAGAACAGTGCAATGACAACAGCATGTTATCTACACAAAACTAATGTGCTGCCACGACAGGTCCACACAGCTGCTCCTTCAAAGCCTTCACAAACCCAGAATGAAAACAGAGCTTATCCCCTAATTCCACATAACAGTGATTACATTTTTAATACAAAGAAAGCACTTCCCTCTCTTACCTTTGACAGGCATGTGCTGAAAGGATACTCCAAGATATTTTTCAGCATGCTGGTGATCGAGGAATCCCTGACTTACATAGGTCAGCTGCCATGGCACAATACTAAAAATGTCAGACGAAGTAGTCAGAATTACCCATTGGCCTGATAAAAATCAGCTTACTTCAGAGCTAATCTAGAGACTGCGTACTGATAGCTGTGTGCTAGAGAAATGGCAGATATGACAGGACCAAAAGGACAACTGAGGAACAAACCATGAACTTAGATTGCTATACCTATTAATTTTACTAGTATAGGAAAAGCAGTGTTACTGTTCCTGAGCCTTGTAAATGAGTACTGTGAAATTTATCATATCCAGAGTTCTCCTTTGAACAATTCTGCATAATATTTATGCAAATATAATTATTTTGAAAGGATTGGCATAACTTCCAAAACTTTCTCTCAGGAGAGGAATCTCCCAAATGAGCTTTAGGTCTTCAATATGAAAATAAAATTCTATTTATTCTGTTCGCTATTTTACAACCTCTTAAATTTACTAAAATAATGAAAACACCATCCATGAAAAAAGAATTCTAAGAAACGTCTCCATAATTTAGCCTGTGGATCAGCAAAAACCATAGCATCTCTAATGAATAAACACTGATATTTTTCAGAAGAGTGAATAATACAGAAAAATCTCAAGAAGGTTTTGCATGTATAGAAGTAGGTATGTTATCAAGCAAAGCAGCCAGCCCTATTTTCTGCATCTTCCTGCCAAGCCATGAAGCTTCTGCTCCTGGACGTAGCCATGCCTGCTTTGACCTTTTGGACAGTTTCATTTTTGAGCTGCAGCATTTTGCATCTGCTGTTTCATTTAGAAAAGGCATTTTAGAATCTGTTAATACTGTACTAGTAAAAAAAAGATAGCTAATATTACTTTCATATCCTGTTGCTGCAATCAGCTACAGTGGCACAATGGTTACTTTTTATATTATATTAACTGCGTTATCTATAAGTCAGCAAGAAGTAAGACACAGGACAAAAAAAGTTTTTTTAAAAATGAAGTTATGATGATCAGTATTTCACAAAATCAAAATTAAGCTTTTGGACATACAACCATATGATTTTAATGCTAACACTTATGGACATATTACACAAACAAAAATAAACATTTTGCCATTATCGCATGAGAAATAAAGTTTAGCAAAAAAATAACATACATTGCAATACTGCTAAATCATTTTTATCATGTTTGCATAAATTGAGAGGAAGTGAATTCTTATTGTAAGTGCTAAGGTGCAGCAGTAAAATAAAGATTATCCTGGCATTGATGTAGAGGCACAAGTGATTCTATGTCTGCTCTTTATTACCACTTGTAGCACTGCTAACCTCAGTGATTAGGGATAAATAGATACATTTGCCTTTATTTAAGAAGTAATCCCTCTGCTAAGTATAAAGAATAAATTCAGAACACAGCAAATACCATGGTAAAGTGTTTCATTAAGTAGACTCTCTCTGGAACAGATGGAAGGTCATGAAAGATTGAACTTCTTTCTGTCAACCTGAATACAACTAAAAATCGAAACAGCATAAACAACTATCTCAATTCTCAGTCACATGCAAACATGGGTACTATTGCACACAACCATGAGTTTGTGGTAAAAAGATAATCTGCACCACTTCCTTGGCAAAGAGACAAAATGAAGGAATATCCTCCCATGGTCTCCACTCAGGAATCTGGCCGATATTCAGTCGCTGCTGTGGAGTCTTTACTATTTTGTATTAATAATCTCATAGCCCACAGTAGTTCTGCAGATGCTTACCAACCAATACAAAGTGTTGATGAAATCCTGCTTTGGCACTAAGCCTTCTTTTAAATTGAAAATGAAGACAATTTAAATTCTGCCATAGATTTTGTATTCACAAGTCAGGCTCCAAATCAAGCCCAGGAGACTGAAGAATTACATACATTCTCAGAAATATATAAATATTCTGAACCTAGTGGCACAGCCATGTGCAATGTAGGTACCACCACTTTTACTCTACATTCAGTTGTAAACTGATGTTTGTGTCTGGCTTCCATGCAATGATAAAATAATGGTTCTCATGAAAGCCCAGATCTGTGCTCAGCCCAGAGTTTCATTTGTTCATTCAAGCCCAACCCTCAGGATTTATCAGGAACAGAGGACGCTTCATTCTTTCCGGAGCGTGGAAAGAAATGGTGGCACACCAGTTTATTGCTGTGATGTGTGATATGTGCTGTGCAAACGAAATCTACCTCTACCTTTAGAAAAAAGATGGGACAAATGATGTCACATTATTTTGAACTTTGGAAATAGGGAAGCAGAAGTGGAACTTCTCTTTGGTGGCAGATTGGTTGGTCTGTCAGCTTTTTGCAACTTCAGAATATAAATTTCTAGTGTGGCTGCACAGCAGTTACAATTCATTTAAATCAAGGATACCACGGGCTTGCAGTTCCTGAAGTCACTAACCATGCATTCTACCTCAGTCACTGTACCAGCACTGGCACCTGTGAACCAGAGAAGTGAACTGGAAACTAATCACTGTTTGTAGGATTGCACTACCCTTACTTGAATGTAAAATGATTCCCAGCCTACTTTTGGATGTTGACATTAAACATAATGTAATCCTGAAAGAGTTGATCATTCAGTTGTATCTCAGGGAAAAGCAGGGCCTCAGGCTCACAAACAAGAGCTGTATACAGAGGGACTATGAAAGCAGTGCCCTCCTGAAGATGAAATGGCACACGTTCCTAAAGTTGAAAGAGTAGAACAAATCTACCATGAGGAAACCACCCCAAGTTCCTAACCTGACACCTCAACCATCAGTTTGTCATGGAAGATTTTAGGGCAGTTTAAGAAGTGGTCCTTGCCCAGCATGCATATTTTATGGTCTGTAGTTCATAAAACAATCTGTCAGTCATGAAAACACTGTGAACAACTAGAATTCACTTAAATTAAAGAATTCACAGCTTAAGCATACAGTAAAAATGTACATTTAGATACAATCTCTAGGAAAAGGCAAGCTTTGGATTTTATAACACAGTTTAGGGAACACAAAAAGATGGAAGAGTAAATACCACAGGCACAGCTGTATTCAGATTCACTCCTCCTGCAGAAAGGATCCAGAAAGGTCTTCAAGAAACACAGTTGTGGGAGAGGAGAATGACTGTACTTTCAGGAGGGTATCCAGAGATGTGGCCCAAAATATGGAGCAGTTTAATTGAAGCAAAGGTTGCTGCAGCCCCCCACCCCTCAGGCCTGAAGGGATTCATGTTCAGCCTGGTGAGCCCCTTGCAGCCTCCTGTGGTCTCACACATGGTGGGGCCAATGCAAGAGCAGTGACACAGCACAGGGCTGACCCGGGGCAGGGGCAGAGGTCCTGCTGAGATTGCTCTTCCCAGGAGAGCTGCCAGGGCAGAGCAGCTCTGGGGTGGGGATGCCCTCACTGCATTCACATGCTATCTACGGCAAGTAAGAAGGAGCCTTTGATTTTCTAAAGACAATATCATTCTTGGTGAAACTTACTGAGAGCAGTCTCAGTCTAACCTGGGAGGTAGGAGGCACATTATTCCTTAAGAAGAAAGTATTTCTTATAAATAGTGTGCAGGCAAAATCCTTGCAAATCTGAGCAAAGCTAGGTTGCTCAGAAAAAAAGATGCATTTCCCAGTAAGCCATGAGTGTCAACAACAGAAAAGGTCAAGTCCCAGCATATAAAGAAATCTCTCTCAGGTGTGAGCTAAAGCCCTTCTGCCACAGGCACGTGGAGGGAGGCAGCATTCATTTCTGCAATGCTCCCTGGGGATTTGACAGGCTAAATTATCATCAATCTTAAAAGTCTGCAGAAACAAGAGACTTTTTTTGGGAAGCCAAATAAGTGAAATATTGACCATTCCCTAAACAAAACTCCCATCCTATTTACTGGGATTTCAAATGAGGTGTACATATAACTTATTGAAAGAATTCAACCTCATTTATTGTGAAGCCTTAGTCATAGGGGTTTTAGTCTACATCTTTCAGCCCTGTCACTCTCTTCTGTCATTTGTTATGCTGCTGTCACTCCTACTCCTCTTCCTTCTCTGGATCAACAATGTTGTAGAGGGATAATCAGGTCATTTGAAAAGATCTTCATTTTTACTGAGAGCTGATAAAGTATAAAACCCCTTGAAATGTATCAAAAAAGTAAAAAACACTGATATTTGAAAATGAAAAGCTTAAAAAAAAAAAAAGAAAGTGTTCAAGGAAAAATAAAACCTTTAAATTATTCTCCCGAAGATCTCAGAGGATAAAATCCTTTAGATCCATTAATATTTTGGCATCAGTTTGCAGTTATTAAAACCACGCTTGACTGAAGTTTTTTTTCACAACACTGAGTTATAGAGACACTACACAGAATTCAATAACTTTGCTTGATTATGCGCTACTTAGTGCAAAATGATGCCCTAACAGGGAAAGGAAAACCCAAACCCACAACTCCACTCAAAAAACACACAAAACCCCCCAAACTCCCAAGATATGTAAAGAGGGAGTAGCATTCAGCCCTTTCTTTGGCTTTCTCTGACACCTTTCCCTGGGGTCAGGATTTCAGAGGAGTCACCAAAACAGATGAAAAATAAAACAGAGATGATACAAACTGCAGATCTCTGCATTTACATGAAAACATTCAAGTTATTCAGGAGGGAGAGGAGGGGGAGCCCCTTGCTCTCTGAAGGCCACGGTGCTTTAGCTCTGCAACTACTGCTGTGCATTGATGCTTTAGGCAAAGGAGGGCTCTGCTGGCAGCACTGCTGGGGAAAACCCAGCCATAGTGCTTCATCCTTGAGTTGGGACACTGTTTGGGAGCAGGAATAACGTGTTCTCTTGAAGCAAAAACCTATACTGAAAAGATACTTTTTTCCTCCAACTATAGAGTGTGCCAAAGGATGCTGACTGTTGATATCAGAAAACTCATGAGTGAAGATGTTTCCCTTTATTCTGCATGAAAGATGTGCTACAGATCCTGTGCCCCTCCTCAGCATTTTCTGGTGGTTCTGTTAGGAAGATTCTCACACACTGTGATGGCTTTTTAGGTGCCATTTCCTATATACTGTAGAAGGTGCTACCTTTACAGTTTAAGCTCTCATAATAAAGTATAACACCCAAAAAATGCAGTTTTGGCGATGGTCGGTGTCCTGCAGTGAAGAGCTGGTTAAGTCTTGACAAGTCTAGGGCTTATGGTCTTGCCAAAAGATTATAATAGAGCCTGAATTAGAAGTCGAAAGCAACTATTTCATATAATTTTAACTTTGAGGCAGGAAATACATATATTGGATATATTGCATTTAGAAGAATAATATTGTATATTAGAGGAATAATAAAAAATGCAACATTATTTGATTCTTATGGACTTTAAAGTCATTCAATTATTATAAAATAGTTGGTCAGAAAATAATTTGGTCCTGATCATCACATCTTTTCCACCCATATGATTAATCAAAAGACAGAATTAACTATGAATGATCCAAGTTACCATCAAAAACATGTATTTGAAAAAATATATATAGACTCAAATCAGTTCAGCTGTAGCTGAAAGTACATACAGTTTTGGGTTTTTTTAAGATTAATTGTAGCATCTGGAACACATTAAATATAATTTGATAAAGCCCGAGATTAGGGAATTTTAAAACTTTCTTATTACAGACAACATATAATTTCATCAGTTAAGTTTTGGCTTTCTCTTTGTCCATATAAAGCAATACATGGTCAGTTTCAGTGAAATAAGCCTTCATCATAAACATAAGTATTACTTGACAAACCCACCATAGATTAGTATCTTTATTGCATGTACTCATTTACTTGTGTCCTGAACTTTCTAGGCAGAGGGAAAGATAAATCTGCCACACTAGGTAAGATGAATTAATATAAAAAATAGAAAATTTTTGATTGTTGATCATAATGTTAATTCTTTGCCCTCTGTGCTTTCTTTTATGCAGGCCCACCAAAAAAAAAAAAAAAAGAAAAAAATAAAGGGTAACAATATTAAATTAATGACCATAAACAAAAGCAAGGATAGTAGGAGGTCATACTAATTGTAAGCCTTGCACTGATTAAGAAAACACTGGTTATTATAACTAAGGAAGACCTACTGTAAATGGCTCAGGGAACATCCTATAAAGTAGTTTCAACATCTTTTTTATAACATGCAAAATCTGGGAAAATATAACTTCATGTCTTGAAACACTCTCTGGTGGTGAGTTCTGCAGGCACATCACACAGTTTTGTAAAGTCTACTTTCTTTTTTATATGTCTACGTTTTTAATTGAGAGATTATTTTGAATGCTACCTAAGAGACAGAAACATGCTGGATTCTTGCACAAGTGTGGATACAGCAAACTAATGATGTACCAGCCCCATCCTGCACGAGTATGTTTTGAGCATTGTGCTCATGCCCAGTGCCTTGCTGACACTCACTACTGACACCTGAGTCCTCCTAGCCATGTTTCTCATCCCAGAATTGTTTGCTGCCTCCTGATTCCTGATGCTATCTAGTTAAAAATAAAATAATGCAATAACTTAGATGTGTTTATATAATATCAGCGCATAGTAAGTACTAACAAACAAAGTCAAACAGCCAAAAATAAAAAACATGCTCTAAAGGCAATATTTAGGCCAAGCTCACCCTTCATCAAAGTTCAGCAAAACAATGGTTTAGTTTTTGGGTTTTTTAAGTTTAAAAATGTTGTAATGTTATATAAATACATCTGGGTTATTGAATTTTTAATTTGTAATTTGAGATGGGAGAGCAGGAAAGGTCAGTAGAAAGAAGATTATTTTACATATCAGTTTTGTTTTGAGATCACAGTTTTTCCTTCTTTGCACCCAGGGAGAAATACACAAGTGTTTTATTCCCATTTAAAGAGAGCAAAAGGGGTAAATATGTTTCTCTGAAAATGAATTCGTAAAGCCAAGAGGTTATTTGGTATCAACAGCTGTTGTATCAACAGAGGCAGAAGATATGTGTCTTGGTGACACATATGAAATGTCAATCTAGAGTTAAGCATCTTAGAGCATTCTTAAAAAATCTCCCAAAATCTCAAAGAATAAAAACAAAGGGCCAAATAAATCAAATACAGATCCTCTTCTAATGTGAAAAGGGCCATGAAGGAACTCTCCCTTATGCTGAAGCCAAGTTCAGCACATATTTTATTACTAAATTCTGCTTATACCATATCATAGCATTACAAGGAGAACCCACAGAGAATTTGCCCGTGTGACTGTTGTAAAGCACTGCATTCATCACAAAGGCAGAGCTTCTTCCAAAAGGCACTGAGTGATGATGAAAAGTTGCAACTTGTGCACACCAACCAGGTACCAAACTGCAGTCCTCATCAGCCAGATAGAAAAGCAACCAGCATGTGCATATAGACCAAAAAGCAGGAAAATAAATATTTCTGGAAGTGCATAAGATCACAGAGCAATTTCCTGCTGCAACGCAATTCTGAATGGTGTCAGTGGGCAAAGTGTTTCTGTCATTGCTGCTTAGTTGGTTAGCTGGAAAAATCTGGCCTCTGAAGCCTGAAAACTCCAGAAGAGCCATCTACTATTCAGCCTGGGCTTCCTGCTGAAACAACTCAGACAGACTTTCTGTACAGAGATGACAACGTAGCTCACATTTTGTAGTTCAAGGCTGAAGACCCGCATTAAAAATGTATTCCAGCTGTGTTCAGAATGTAGATGTTTTATATGAAAGATAAACATCAGGTTTTAGTACATTCCCTGGTCCTGGCTTTTCAGTGCCAAAGACAGCCTAAGAGAAGCCTGCAAATATTTCCATGGATTGAGGCACTGCAGAGTAATCGGCATAATTTAAAATCAAATATGGCCAATGTTTGTACGGTTTGCAGAGCACACTGCTTTAAATTCAAAGGAATCCAGCGTATTACCATACTAAAGACTCTTAAGGGATGTTTATTCATCTTGCATCTACCTTTAAGCATGGCTATAAAGTTTGATATGAAGGATGCTGTGCAGAAGTATTTTATTAAAATTTTCAGTTGTAATGTCTAAGCTGTCTGATTCCATTTGGTCAGAAATCCATCGGCGAGATGGTGAGTGCACATGCCCCATAAAATCAATGCCGAGACCGTTACTGATGGTCCATTTCACATTCCCCGTTCAACTAAAACTCTGGAAGCTTTAACAGTTACATAGGCATAGAGACTTCAGCATGATGATGCTGAAGGTTAATGACGTCTGTGGCGACATGAAGCCCAAGGTCAGTTAACACTGCCTGTCTCAGAAGTTTGGTGGATATGGATTTAGGCTGCTGACTTGAAATGAACTCTCTGATTATCCCAGATCCAGCAATTCTAAGCAAGCCATGAGGTGTTTATATGAGGCACATTATCTCGAGTGATTACACTGTAGCTATAGCCATCAGTTTATCACAGTCTGGTAGATAAATACTCCATGGCCTATCTTGAAAACAGACCAACATACATTTTGCAGGACTTTTCACAATGCCGCTGTGTTCTTTTCATCTGCTAACTGAACCTTCCAAAGAAGGAAAAACTGGTAATTAAAATTTTAAATTTATCTGTGAGATTAAATATACATAGGACAAAATATCTCTAAAGTACTCGTGTTGCATAGCACTTTTATTTTATGTGATCTTAATTTGCAGATTTTTTTTAAAGACCTTTTGTAGTTAATGTGTTGGCTTATAATGTGGCGGACTTGGCAATAGTAGGTTAATGGTTGGACTTGATGATCTTAAAAGCCTTTTTGGACATAAACAATCCCATATAATTCCATATAATTATGTTATCAATGCTCCGGTTCTCCTTACCTTAAATATCAATGGTGTCAATCAAGAAGTTTGGCAAAACGAAACCAACTAATCCCGAAACAAAGACGGGATCTAAGGATTTCCTGCAAGGTTCCTGTTTGGTTTTAACTGTCTTCTACTCACACCTTTTGTATGTGGTACTTTCATACTATCACCATAGACACAGACACATGTCGAAGATTTTTCTGCAATATACCTTGCAGAAAGCAATAAAGGATGTATTTGTGACCTGGAAAACTGGGAAATATTGATGATATGTGCAAAATTTGATTGTTTGTGAGTTTTTAGCCCAGATAAGAAATCAGAATTTTTATCTGAATATATTTTTTTTCCTTTTGCTCTTCACTAGGCTGACAGCTGTTATCCCTTTGAAAATATTCATCTCTCAGAAAGCACCACTGCCCAATATTACAAGTATAGAGACTTTTTTTCTTTCTTTTAGAAGAAAAACCTTACCAGCTTCAGTTACTTCATAGTCCTTAATATGATGTCACTAAAAACCAGGAACAGCTGTAACTGATTTTTTTATAGGTGTATGGTCATGTCAATAAACAGGTTGCACTCATTCCTACAATTCTTTCAGTTTATTCAGTGAACAATGCTGGCTGTAATCACAAAAAAAAAAAAAAAAAAGTTACTATTTACTGAGAGAGGCAGCCACTTGTTTCCAGTGCTGCCACCAAGGCTCTCATAATTGCTGTCCTGGGTAAGCTTTCATTCCTCCAAGGAGCTTCGTACAAAGAGCACCACAGGGAATTATTGATTACATGAACTCTACTAGGAAACAAGGCTGAAACCGATACTAAGTACCAGAGATTCAAAGAAGCCCTTGGAAGTGCAAGCTGGCTTTAGGCACTTTGTAATTCTGCAGTACCGGTAGATGTTGCCCCTTACTCTTCTCCTTCCAAACATTACAATGCTGCAGGACTTTTTGTGAGATGTGTTTGCATGTGGTGGAGAATTACTTTTCCCTCAATGAAAGATATGGCAAAAAAGTATTCAGAGACAGAACTGCTGCAAAATGACAACAGCAGCCAGTTTTGCAAATTTCTTTACAGATAGAAATTCACAGTTTACTCTTATGAAATGTTACAGATTATTGTAACTTTTATTTATTTTTTAGACTTAAAGGAAAAAAAATAAACTCCAAAAAATCTATAACCATTTCTTTCTGTAAATAATTGATAATAATTCAACAGCAAATACAACTTTACTACAGAGAACTGAACAGTCACCTGCATGACAGAACTATTCATCAGGAACACAAATTATGCTGTGCTAGTTTAGACTAGTAGACATCAAATTTTACTGTGATAAAAAACCCTAGATATCTGCAAACTATGCTATTCCAGTTTGCAGCCAGGTGTCATTTAGTTTCCTCCATGGCTTTGTAGAGTCTTAAGACATCTTTTGAGTTTCACATATAAAATACAATTACTCCTAAAATCTCACAATGGATATAACCAAAGTAATTATGCTTTCATCTGAAATCCCACACAGAAGCCTTGGAAACCAAGCTTTGTCTTGGAATTTGGCATATACAATAAATCTACTCCCACTACCAACAGATACTTATACTGTCCCATATTATTTCTTTCCATTCTTTCCTATTAATGGCTATTGCCATTCAAATTTGAAAATGCCATTCACTAGTAAATTGCAATAAAAGCAGTGGAATACAGGCATAAGGACAACTTAAATAGTGACTGACAGTAAACCAAAGACATAGTCTGAGAAATCAAAAGGATATGGAAAAGAAGTGAATTTCATTTCTTTTTTCGTGATAACATACCACACTGCCATTTTAAATAAAGGACTCATTTATACTTACCTGTTTATACTAACTGTCCCAGCTGCCCCACCACATGGAGACCTAGTTCCCACTGAAGTTTTCCTCACTTCATATACATAAGTATAGACCCTCAAATATATTAAAGCAGCAAATTCCTGAAGAGGTTGGTGACAGAAAGAAGAACCCAAGGCAATCATGTTCATGTGGGCCAGGAAGAAATGGAAGTGCTCATTGCTAAGAGACAAAAAATGGATGGGTAGTTATAGCAGAAACCAGGTTTGAGGAGGAAACCAACTCTCCTGAGTATTATGTTTTTTTCTGGAGTAAAATTTTTATCAAACCTAGAATTTATGATTGAGCTTTCTTAATCTCTGCAAAATCAAGAAGAGGTTATGTTGTCCAGCGTATGAGATCATAGATGCTTTCAGCACCTGCCTATGCTACATAACGACAAGAAATCAAGACAGTTCCCCCTTCTTCCATACTCCTCCAAAGTCAGTCCATCTTTGGATCAGTCCTTGGCTCAGCTGCTTTGATTCCACGCCTGAATAATGCATTATTTAGGAAAAAAAAAATATCATAGTCATGGATCAGAAGGTCTACAAACAACACTTAACTGTTATCTAAACCAGATTTAAATCTGGAAAGAAAAGTATGTGTGATAGGCTAACCTAAACACTGGTGTAACTAGTTTAAACTGTGGTTAAGTAGAGATATGCTCGTTTGGGAAATGTCTTCTTGTTCCTGGAAGAGCTCTGCATGCATAGAAAGATACAGAATCTGACAACAGACTTCAAATAGCTCTATAGGTATTAAAAAGAAAGAAATCTGCAAGAAAAAGAGTCAGAGGCAAACGTCTTCACAGTCACGTGGATCAGAACATTAGGAAAACAATGTTTAGAATATTACAGGTATCTCAACCAAACAAACAAAAAAAAAAAAACTCACCAAAATGTGTTCCAGATTTTTCTAAAATCCATCTGCTATTTTTACTTTTTTTTTGACCCCATCTCACACAGAGAATGCAAGTTAGGATAGGTTACCATGTATAAGATTTAAAAAAATAAAGCTGGGTCCTAACTTGGGAATAAGAGAGTACATAATCCTATGTATTAACTATATTTCTCTGTGTCTGACAGAACTGAAAAGATGGAAAATAAGGCTGAAAACATGGGCCACAGCAGGATTTCAAGATTCTTCACAGCAGTACACAGATACAGGGTCTCATTTGAGAGGGTTTTGATTTGTAGTAAGCACATGACAATCTATTTAGCACGTCTATATTAAAATGATGAAAGAAAAAAAATAGTAACAGGAATAGAAAAGTTAAGAAATCATAAAATATTATTTCAACTCTGAAATGCCGCTGGTGTTTTTCTCTAGAATAACACAAAGAACTCTACTTTAAATGGCCATAACAATACAGTTTCAAAACTTTATCTTCTGACAATACTTGAAAATTTTTGGAGAAACTGAAGGGTGTGGTCTCAACACCTTGCTGATTAGGAGGATTTTCCACATTACTATGCACAATAACTTTGGTCTGTGAGGAAATTCTGAAAATTGCTCACACAGAAAAGCACTTTTTAGATACTGTTTCATTCTCAAGGGATGTCAAGACAGAATTAGCATTTTTCTCATTTAAAAGGTGACCTTGCTCCAACAGAAACAGCAAGAATAGAACTGAAATACATGTAAAATATCCCTTGTTTAATTCTTTGTTTTTACAAATATTACGTTTTTTCTTCATCTCATCAAAGGTTAAAATCTAGTGGCAGACTGGTTCCTAATGTCTGAGTGACTGGCAACATCATTCAAAGTATATCAGAGATTTTTCCTAGACATATAAGAAATCTTAAGTAGGGTGGAGATTTCTGATCCCTGTCCATGTGTGAAAATCAAGTAATTTCCCCCTTCATTCAAAGTGTGTCCCTTCTGAATGCTTATGAGCAGCAAATGAGCTCAGTGAGAGTTATCTATTTGCTCATCATTTTCCTGAAGCTCTTCCACAGCTACTACTGTGACAAATTAACTTGTCCCCACTCAGACTGACTAGGAGGTGACAGAGAGGGTGGCAGAAGCTTTGTTTTTCAGGGAAAGCAATTTAGTCATGCAAAATGTCTAGTTTAGTCATGGGCAAATGTCATGCAAAGTAAAAATAGGACTTCGGTGTTACATGGCACACAATAGTGACTAGGATACCGCTTTACATTTTCATGTGCACAAGAAAAATGTCACAAACACTAACGGCACTAAATGGTATTGCTTAATGGCCAGGTCCCTAAATGTGATTACATTTTGACAATGCATTGTTCAGGCTGATCCCTCTGGGAGTAATATTTCAAGTGTTCCTCTAGGGATTTGGCCTTTTCACAAACATGTGACTTTACTTTGTTGGCATAATAGAAATTTCTACGGAGATACTGATTACATGGAAAGCAGAGTAAGTTTTCCTAGAAATTAGCCAAACATGAGGAATGTATTCCCACAGAAACAAAGAACAAGCACAATCTTGCCTCAACACTTTTTATTGTTCCTTATCAGTGTGAATGCTTCAGGTAACACCCCTCACAATGGAACACAATCCTGCATGTGTTGCTTTGCATATGTGATAACTAATCAATTTGCATCCAAAAGATATTACAATATTGCTAGGGGAAGGACAGCATTAAAAGCGATGGAGAACAGCATCTAACAAGCAACCAATACATCCAGTATAAAACAAGAAGTGCTTTGTGTTTCCAAACCCTACTGCTTACTAGGTAAGAGTGTGTATTATGATCCATAATTTAGAAAAGTCTCTAAACAACCCCTGATTAAGAGGTTCAAGTTATGTTCTACCCTTTTTCAGTTTTTGTAAGAGGAAATAGTTGATTAAAAAAAAAAAATCATACATTCAGAATGACCAATCCTGACTGTACAGATTGGGAAGGACCCTGAGTACAGCATTGTTATTGCAGAGTTTTTCTAGTGGCCTTTGAAGAACATTACACCAGAATTCACTTTTCGGCTATTAAAATGGAATAATGAAATCATAGTGACATTAAGCAGCTGCACTTTTGTGTGATTTTTGTGCTACAGCAACCTTATCCCTTGTATTACGTGTCAGCTTGCTCTAAGTCACGCTTTGAACAGACCACACATCCATCATGTTGATTTTGTAGAAATCTTATCGTTGCAGTACTGATCTATGATAATTCTTTAACCTCCTCTAAAATTATATTGATGATTAGACCATACCTACTCCAGCCCACTTGTTACAGCCCTCTGTGGAGGGCTAAGCATTGCAACACACACAGGCATTTGCCCCCGTGAATAAGAGAGTGCCGTGCGTGCCGTCAGACAGCTCTGTTCTCAAGTCCTTGCTACAGAGATTCCCATCTGAGCTGGCAGTCTCCAACAGTTTATCCATGCTTACTATCTTGCCGTTATCAGAAGCTGCAGATAAAAGTATCCTGTGCTATTTTGAGATTAACAGTATCATATAAATGTTCTGCTTCCTTGGTCTGTTACATTTGTGAGAGACACCTATAAGCCCATTCAGTCACTATCAGTTGGATGCACGTGCTTTTCCAAGAGACGCTTTGGCACGTATCAAAAGATTGATTATGCATGTTTTTTTCCTGATAAAAAATAGATACAGTGGACTATCCCGACCACCCCACTTTTCATACTTCTGCACAGAGGTGAGAAATGAAACAATGCACAGCTTTTCCCGGTGCAATACTGTTGCTGCTGCTTCTCGGCTCCCTGTAAATGGGGCAGAAAAATCCTGGGTTCATGTCCCTCCCACTGGCACAAAGCTCAGAAATCATGTGCTTCTTCTCTCTGACCCAATCCTCACTTAAAACTGAGCTTGGCATTCTGAGTGAGGAAACCGTCAAAAAACTACTGTTTCATTAAAAAAAAAAATTAAATTCTTGTTGAAAGTTTAACCTCCTTTAGCCAGTTTCAGAATGAAAAAAAGATGAAAAAACATTTGATATTTCTGCTTATGTTATGCTTTAAAAGTCAGTTTTTGATAATGAAAATAAAAAATGAAAAAATGTGCTATTACATTGAATCATAAATTTCAAGAAAAAAAGATGTTTTTCATTCATGTTAGGTTTATATGATACTATTACATTTGAAAAAAAGCATTGCTTTTACGTGTAGAACTTTGAATGCAAAGTCCAACCTTTTTAAATCATTAAGTTAATAACAGACCAAGAACAGTTACCTACTTTTCTATATTTCAATTATATGCTTATTCAAGCCTCATAAAAACGTAACAACAGAATTCCAGTTTTTAAAATTTTAGTCATGAGAGCGAATGTAAAAAATAAACAAATACATCTACACATAAATAAGTAAAGAAAGGAATCCCTTTTGCTTAATCTTCAGGGAACTTTCTACATCTGATATATAATATTTCCCTACAATTTGGGATCTTTATACCAGAAGCTGAACCAGAAAATCAAAGGTGTATTACTTATCTGTGTGACAAGTATCCTAAATGAAAAAGGACTGAGCAAGAAGAAACCAACCAAGAACAGTCTGTTTTTCTCAAACACCTGATTCTTGAGCCTCTAGGTCCCTACACTGAAATAATGGAAGCTCCTCACTACCTCATGGAGATACATTCAGTTTGTACACAATTCCTTAAAGCAATGATTTAGAGGGATTTTTAGTCAGAGAAAGTAGCTTTGAGATCTAATCACTAAGGTGGAAAAACCTGGGCTCCCTGCAAGCAGAGGCTCAAATTCTGGCTGGCTCATCTCATTCTTTCATCTTTCAGAGGGAGATTAAATTCTGTGTAGCTTAGCATATAGGGGTCCTCCACAGGACTTTAAAAAGATGAATTCCTATCTCCTCTAAGCATTGTTAAATATAACATCTTTTCTCTTTTTTTCTCCCCTTAGAAATAAGTCCTAGCAACTTGAAATCATTTTTCTAAATACATTTCTCTTTTAGACATGGCTCCCTACCTTCTTGTCTTAAAGGTCTGCAGCTTTATTTCCTTGATTCTTTATTTTAGTATAACAGACCCTCTTCTACAGAATTGTTCTATTCCATGGGCAGCATTACCAGAATCAGGGCCCAAAGGAATACAAGCATTTCTTCCCAGTTCAAGATGTGCTCTTTTAATTTCTTGAAATTGCAAAAAGCTAATAAGACACACTGAAAACATTGAAATAAAATTTAGAACTATCTTTAAAAAGATGAAGAAACCTCAGCAAATATCCCAATAATTACTGATCATCTCCAACAAATCCCTGTGTGTACTGAGAAACAGTCTGAGCAAATTAATGACAGTGGCTACAACAGCTAGAGTTTAAATTTTTAGAGCTAAAACTGTTGATACATATTACAAGTAGCAATGACTGTACATGTGTTCACTAGGGACCTAATTTAAGCATTTAATGACAACTAATGCATTACACAACCTCATATATTTTGGTAGATACTTGGTACAGTTTGTCCCAAAGGCTTCTTCAACAATTGCAAAGAAGCAAAAAATCGCTAATAGAACCCATGATAATGCGAAACATGTTGGCAAGAGAGAAAATGGGATCTATGCAGCCATAGTCCTTAGGTTTTTGATTTTTTCCCAATTAAATATAAAGAGTAATAAGAAAATGAATTTGCCAGTACTTTAATTGTTTCTTAATGCTGACTGGGTTTTAGGCATATAAATTGAATAGTCCCAAAAAGAAAAAATGCCTAAAGAAAATGGATAATAATGATTGGACAATCTTGGCTGCTTTTTAGAGAAAAAGGAATATTAGGAGTGGATGCATGGAAGGAAAGTAGAAATGCAGTTCGTCAAAGAGGCACTGGCTTGCACAAACAAAAGACTGGAAACTTAAGAGTCTACATCCTCTCCCCAAGAAGCTGTAGGGAATACTTTGGTATACAATGCAACATATTTTCCGTGGAGAGAGAAATAAAACAATATAGTAAATCCAGCCAATCTTCAGCTTGGTGTTCCCACATGAAAAAAAGAAGACTGGGATGAAACACCTTTTGTTTCTTTCCTCAGGGTCCTTTCAGTACACCTAGTTCTTACTAACCATGCAATGTCTGCTAATGTTTCAGACGGGAAGAAGATACACTTTTAAAATTATTCAGAGCAACACAGCCTGAAGATCCGGCTCAGTACTTCTGAAGATAGACATTATATCAATTAATTGCAAATGTCACCGACAAATTTTGTGTTAAAATATTGCACCTCAAGTTTTGTTTTATAAGTCGTTCAAGCTGGTAAATGCCAGACAATGAGCAGACCAGTACATGTTTGTCAGCCCACTTGAGCCTCCAGCTGTTCAAATCCCTTTGCACAGTCACACCAGGGCTGCAAGAACCTTAGATGAAGTGGTACAGCAGTGGTGCCTGAAGTTCACCTGAAAATCAGAAATCAGGCTGAGAAGTTGTCTCTTGCAAGCTGTGTTGCCTGCAGCTCTGTCACCCAGCGACTGCATATGGAATAGTCCACGATTACACACCAGACCTTGAGATCCTGGTCATTGGAAGAATGATGACTGCAGAAGTCACAAAGCAGTGGAAAAATCACAGAACTGTTAGGATTGGAAAAGAACCTCTTGAGATCATCTAGTCCCACGCCACTGCCATGGCAGGGTCATCCAGAGGAGGTTACACAGGAATGTATCCAGGTGGGTTTTGAATGTCTCCGGAGAGGGAGACTCCAAGACCTCTCTGGGAGGTCCAGTGCTGTGCTCCAGTGCTCTGCTCCTGTGCTCTGCCACCCTCAATGTAAAGAAGCTCCAACTATGACGCAAACGCTACAAAGCAAGCACAAACTGAAACAAATCTTGAAAATGCTTTGGCAGACTGCCATTTACAAATAGAAGGAGAGGGCATTTGGGTAACTGAGCTGGAGTCCTTGTCACCTTGCCACAGAGCTCTGCTCTCCATTGTACAAGTTCTCTTTTGATCTTTCCCAAGTGCTGCAAAACCAATTTTGTTGTGCTGTTGTTGAAAATACTTTTCACTTCAATTTAAGTGAATCAAATAAGATAAGCATCAAAGCAACAACAACAATTCTTTTAATTAATTAAATCAATCATTTAATTGATTAATTTTGAGACATGTTTTAAATTAAAGAATCACAGTGAATCAACTGTTTTACACCTAGAACAAAATCATTCCTAAGTTCTGTTCCTTAGTGCCAGTCTGTCAACATAGTCAACCTGTTAATATAAATTAATATAAGGGATGGAATATTCACAACAAAAAAAATGTAGAGGCACGCTATTAATTTCTTCTTTTCTATCAATCAGCAGGGTAAGTTTTACAAAACTCTCCTACAGTTACAGTGAATATGGGTCTAAGTCTTCTCTCATGCAGAGTGTACCACTGCATGTCTAAGTCAGCACCCACCTAGTTTGTTTTCAAACAATGAGCTTCAATCATAATCACCTATTCAAAATCCTCACTAATCACACAGATTTTAAAACATTTGAACATTCAGGAATCTCGTTTGTTTGTTTGTTTGGTTTTTTCTTCATATGCAAACAATTGTATTAAGTTAGATTTAAATCAATACCTGGGCAGATGTTGAGAGCCACTATACCTTAGCGTATGATCATTTCTGCAAGAGGGTCCCAATGAAATTCAGGCATTTCTTCAGAAGACATGCACTGGCAAGAAAGCATAAGCTTCGTAATTCCCCCAGCACCAGGCAAATCAGCAGTGACCATCTTGCTAGGGCTGACTGCGAACCTCGCCAGCTTTCATGCACAAGTGATGTACTGTGCCCAAGAATGGAGAATAAATCTCAGTTTTATAACGATGTCTACAATGTAAAAAAGCCTGAAAAATCCCAGGGAAACAGTACAAATGCAGCTTCTTTGTCTGGACCGTTTCCTTTCATCCTGCAGTGTGTGCTTCAAAGCAACATTGATTACTAACTGCAGCTGGACTGACACCTCCAATATGATATCTGCTATTATTTATATTTTGATAGCAGCCATCAACACATCACACACGATGCATTCCCCACAAAACTCATAGGATAAACAAGAAAACAACAGAGATGGCTAGCATCTATGTAAATGTACTATATTTTACATTACATCTTTACACATTTAGGTAACTTAATGCACCCTGAAGTATATCTGATTGTAATACTGCAATATTTCATTTTCAATTGTTCACAACAGTGTTCAAAATAATGATAAAAAAATGAATATGATTTGAGGGGATATTTCAAGACAGTGCTATATCATGAGAGACAATACAAAAGGCACAAATATGACATGAGAACAAGAGTCATTCAGAACAATGTAACTAGAAAAATAGACCAGGCAAGGTGTTATCATAGGTACAGAAGGTTGAAAATATTTTGTTACGAAACTTTTGGACGTTCTGGAACTAAAATATTTTCCTTTCCACATTAACTGTCAATTTGAAAGCTGATTTTACTTTAAATTAAACTGAAATAACAGATCAGTGGACTTACAGCTTTGTTCTCCTATTACTTGTATTCTGAATAAAACATGTCAATCTATTGCCTTGATGTCATTCAGAGCATGGCTGGGTGGCAGCTGTGTGCATATGAAGACAGGGTGCATGAGTAAGTGCACAACTGGTCAAGTGGACAAATTTGAAAATTCCAGACAAATCCTCACTTCAAAATCTTGCAGTTCCTCATTAAAGGGATTCCAGTTACCTCACAGCTTTAGCTATGCACCTCTATGACAACAACATACAGACATTTCAGTGAAATCCTAAGGTTATATCACTATGATAACAACTGGAAGTTCCTCCCTGAGTCCTTGCATGTGCAGGTTTACAAGGAGAACTTGACTGTCACCTTGTGCACCATGGGTCTGGAGAGGAGCAAGCAATGCAAAGGGAACAGCGGCAATGAGAGCTGGGAAAAGGAACAAAGGGACTGCTGCCCTCTCACCCTGTGTCTCCAATGTTTGCTATCAACCTGAATTTCTTCAAGCACTATTGTTTTTTTGTCATAATCTAGCAATCAGCCCTGAGAGTATGACCTGAAGCATCTTAGCCTGTTGAGTTTATTGAAGATTCAAACATATATTTACCTACACAAAGATGGACTTCCATTGCTCAAAAGTTTCAGATTTTTAGTGAGGAACTACCTTTTTATTGAGCCTAGCACAAACCATCCCAACCAGAGAGACAAACTAAATATGTGGTGATATATGCATCTTAAATGCATCTTAAACTTATTAAAATAATAAAAATATATATTTATTAAAATTAAAAGTAGAGTTCAATCCAATCTGGCCTTGATTACTTCTAGGGATGTGGCATGCACAGCCTTGCTGGGCAACATGATCCAGTGTTTCACCACCCTCATCACAAAAAAATTCTTCCTTAAATCTAGTCTGAATCTATGCTCTTTCAGTTTAAAACCATCAACTCTTGTCTTATCATAAGGCCCTGATAAAAAGTCTGTCCCCATCTTTCTTGTAGGTCCCTCATAAGTAACAAAGGCTGCAATAGTGTCTACCTGGAGTTTTCTCCAGGCTGAACAAACCCAACTCTCTCAGCCTTTCCACTTAGAAGAGGTGCTACAGCCCTCTGATTATTTTCAGGTTCATGTCTTCCCTGTTCTGAGGTCTGCAGAACTGGACACAGCACTCCAGGTGGGGTCTCACCAGAGCGGAGGAGAGGAGCAAAATCCCTCCCTCGCCCTGCCGACCATGCTGCTTTGGATGCAGCCCGGGATACAGTCGGCTATGTGGGATGCAAGTGCACATTGCTGGGTCACGTCCAGCTTTTGATCCAGTATGCCCCATTTTGGAGAAAGTTGAAAACAATACAGAAAAACCTCTACTTGCCACAGTATAGTAAATTTGGTATTTCATTACAGAGTTCATTACCTCTATTGTTTAATCACCTGGCAACCATTTACAGGAGGAACAAAAGCTACTTTTGAAATGCAAACAAATAATATTGGAAGAAAAAAATCCTGTAAAGCAGAAAGGAAAAAGAAATATTTCCTTAGTATATACAGTGAAACTGTAACCTTATTTAAATGTTAATGAAAAAGTCTAGACATTTTACTAAAGAATTTATTTCTTTAGGCTTTTGTGACTAAGTCTCCTTACTTTTTCCATGAAACTTTTAAGTTCTGAGTCAACGGAAAACATGTCTAAGCTTTGATATTTTGTACTACCTTTTTTTCATCAAGGTTTACCTAGTGCACTTTAAACATCCAGGTCAATAAAGTTTTTATTCAATCCAGCATTAGTTTCAATTATTATTGCATTTTGAAAGGACTCTATAAAAAAAAATGCAAGCATTTTATAAATTAGGGAAAAATATGTGCGTGACTTCTTTCTTTCTCTATATTTCAATAGTGATAATATCTAGCTGCAAACATTTATTTTCCCATGCAAAAATATTTTTAATAACTTGAAATTGACTTATTTAAAACAAAAAGCATATTTTAGACCATAAATGGGGATTAATTTGAAGTTAATGGCTGTTTTAGAGTTGAGTCTAAAGTGGAAATAAGTATCATATCTGGGATTGGCCTGCTTTTATCACACAACTTGTTTCAGCTTCTGTAAGCTTATATGTGCTTAGACTATCTTTACAGAAACCCACATTGCAAAGCTGTCAATATTAGAGAAGTTTGGCACTACAGATTTACTGCCCTCCTTGCTCTTAGTAATGATAGCCTGATTTAGCTCAGCCTGTATGGTCTCTTGTCACAGGGTGAAAAAAAGAAGGTAGAACAAATCACTCTTACAATTGATAGTTCACTGAGGTTTTTCAATAGTTTCCTAATCACCCTCTCCTGGAAGACATATTATCTTCACATCCAATCACATTCCCTGGCCTCCAAGTTATCTTTATAGAGTAGGGAGACGAATGGATTCTGTTGCTTGTTGTTGCAGTCCCTGCTCAACCGTTACCCCTGCAAGCACCCTGGAAAAAGCAAGCAGCATAGTTTGGAATGAGCAGACTCTAAAATATTCCTACAGAAGAAAGCTTCACCCCCTCCATTGGAGTTGACAGACTCGGTTCCAGCAGGAGTTTGATAACGTTGAACATGTGAGACCCAGAGATGGCAATCTTCTGTCACAGCCTGATGCTCCGAGGGTCAGTCACCCGTAATAAAGCACTGAGAGGTGAAGGAAGGAGGCAAATAAAACTGTAGTGACCTACTGAACACAAGGGCTTGGAACGCAAGATGGGAAAGAATTACTCCTGTCGTAACGACAATACTTTTAATTATATATATTCAATGAAAAATAAACTATTAGAGAGAGAATAAAGTACTTCCAATTAATGGAAGTAATGCAATGTTCAAACTTAAATGAAGTATTTTTCTCTTGAGGGTTTTTCTGTACTATTTTATTTAGCTTAATGTAATTTAAATTATAAACAGAATGGCTTTGTAAGCCCCCAGAGAAATGTACTTTATTTATAATGTATTTCCTTTGAAGTGGTTGTGGAAATCATGCTCTTCCTGAAGTCTGTATTTCACATACCACCACCAACAGCTGCAAACTAGTCAGTCCTCACGAGTTAAACGTGATCTGTCTGGTGAAGTGCATTACAAGAAAACCCAAGATTTTTTTTTTAAATGCCAGAGGAAACAGGAATTTATAGTTCTGCAAACTAATAGTCTTCCTTCCAAAAAAGTTATTGAGAGATCTTTGTTGGTAAAAGTTATGTTTTTTCAGAGGGAATGGAACTCAGCCATAATCACTTCATTTGAGTTTTTAATGCACATAATCAAAGAATAACCGTTTACACTATACCCTAGAGGGAGTTTCAGCTGGGAAAATTTATATTTTGTATACTTAAATTTAAATACATAAATACCTCCATCTTTCATTTAAACCACAAATCCTTAAAAATTTAATTCTAGTATAAAAAGTGCACTTTCTGTCAGGAGACTAATTACAAACAGCCAGTTTGTGTCACCTTTTTTTCCTCCAAGTAATTAAAATCATCTATTTACAAATAAATAAGCAGCTATGAATGAAAAAAATGAAACCGCAGTCTATGTGCTCTCCTCACCATCAATATCTACTGCATAGGGTTGGTTAAATAACTAGGGACAAAGAGGAAATTGTTTCTAGAAAATTAATTTTGGGCATTAATCATCTTTATAAAGCATAATAGTACCTTACCCTCATGGATGAACCACTAGCTTAACACACCAGCCACAGACATACAATAGTCTAAGCTGTGATGCTTCTCCTGAAATAACATCGCACCAAGTCACTTCAAAGGGAATAGGCAAATAAGCACTGTACGATTTGGCTGACTGTGCAACTTGTCATGATCTCATGACAGCCACAGTCACAAATTACATTTGCTTTGAACTGACTCTTCCTTTTGTCAAAGCTACTCTTCTGCTCTAACCTACTAACAAAGTCTATAAATAAATAAATAGAGGAATAAATTAAAATACAAGTTCTCATTAGCACTGGATTAAGAGCTTGAATCATTTTTTAAGGGATAATGTAGAAAAGAAAATATTTCTTTGTAACTACTCTATAAAACAAACATCAATGCTCTGGTGTTAAATTTCTGATGGAGTTGGTAGATTTTATCAATATAACAAAGTTGAAGGTAGATATTTAAATCCATTAAAATATTTATAACCAAATTTATAACCATATGAACCAAATAAGAATTAATTTTAACAAATAGGAAAAGACATTTCCTCTGGCCCTTCTTAGATCAGATATTATCCAGTTCACTCTTGAAAGTTGTACCAATTGTGTTAGAAATTGCACTTGGTTTCAGAGATCCAAGACGTACCACAACCTTTGCTAACATCTATACTTTACTAAAAGCTACTAAAGCACAAGTATTACTTGCATTAAATGACAAATGCATGCCATAGAGGCCATTATCCTTGCATTTGAGGTGAGATTTTAAGATTCTGACAGCCCAGTTTAGCTACCTTTGCTAAGCAAGATGATGCTGTTCCTCTTGATGAATGTAACATGTTCAGATCAACCGACAAATTCTGTTTAGTGCACTGCACATTTGTGGGTAATAACATTATTTTATTATTTCTTTATAGATATAATCCCTTAAGAGGTAGCATGACAGTGTAATGTAAATCTAAAACAAACCATTAGATTTATTTGCATGAATGGCTTTGTTGCCATTAATTTATTATCAGGAAAAAACCTCAAACAACAGGTATTAATCTCTGGCTTTTCTGAAAACGGATTATATGGGTTGGTGCTTTAACCTTTTATTTTTTGCTCACTGTTTCCTCACTTTCACATCAGAGTCTAAGTGACAAATAATACATGTCTATACAGGAAGGGAGATGTGGAGAGTAACAAAATCTACAGAAGTTAACTATACAAATTTACGTATTTTCTTTACCATTTTCCTTTCATACTAAAACTGAGCACAGTTCCAGTTCCTTTTGAGTACCCTGAAATTCGGCATCAATTATAAAATTTTCTGCAAAGGAAGAGTTGTGCCACTGATACCTGCAAAAAAGACATTCTTGTCTCGATATCCTCTCCAGCATAATAGATGTCTTTTGGGATTGCTTTCCTACCCATGAGTTACAACTGGGGAAGATTTTATATACTCACAACAGGGAATATGAATCTCTTCTCTATTCTGGACATAGCAACCCACTTATGAATTATGATAATTTAAATTTAATTTTATCCACCAAACCAGAAAAAATATGTTTTCAGTATTTATTCATAGAAATACAGCCATTTTAGGAAGGAAAAAAAAAAAGAATCCCAACCCACAACCTTTCACTTTTTGCAAAATACCTGAAAAACATCTAATTAAAGCTAGAATGTGGTCAACACAACATGAAAGGCAGCTGTGTAACAGCATGCAATATACCTTGCCATAATTTCAGGATAAAAAAGCAGGGATAAAGCATTGTTACAGGATTCATCTGAGACACCTGTTGCTAAAACTGAAGCCATAAAAGATTCAGCCAGTACACTCTGAAAATGCCTTACTGAGATAACTTATTTAAGAAGCCTTCTCCAGACAGAACTGAGTGACTGAAATCTCACGACACTCCAGAGACAATCACAATAAACTGTCAGCGTCACAAAGTCCCAAAAGAGTATGTGAGGAGAGCTGTTCTCTATATGAGGAGAGTGTGCCAGCTTGTGTAAATACAGGCCATCTAAACCACTGCTACACATCCAAGTTTACTGTTCATTTCCACAAAATTAGAAATGCAAACCAAGGTGGAACTTTTACAGTGTAAGGAATGTAAAAGAAACACCAACCATAATGTAGACATAAACGCTGCAGCTTACCAACTCCTGAATTATTTTAAATGCCACTGCAACTGAGACATAAAACAGCACAGCATGCAAGGGAGAGAGCAGTCAAAAGACAATAAATGCTGGCAATTTAATCAGGGCAATTTAGTCCTTTGCCTAGGTCTGGTAGCTCAGAAGGAGGCGACTTGTTGAAACTAAATGCAGCTAGCATATCAAAACAAAAAGGAAAACACACTTTTCAAGAAATTGAATCTAAATTGTTGAATTCTCACCTCTTCTATAGCAAAACTGAATTATTCTGCAGGGAAATCCTGGAGATAAAATATTGGCAATATTTTTTATATTGTCTGAAACTCGTAGAAAACTTGAAGATTTGTGCAGAAATTCAAGATGATCAATAGAAACAACCTGAAGGCATATTTCTTCTGATTACCAATACCACGATAGTCCTCTACTCTTCTTAAGACAAACATAGAGGTTCATGCACGTAAACCTGTTCAGCCTGGCTCTTACCTGGCTAGCTCTTATTCTGCTAGCTGTGAGGCTGTAATAACAAGAATCTCAAGGTTTAGCAGCTGCTTCAGAATTTATTCACTTTCTCTGCTGGGTTTCGTGCCTAGGCTGAAATTTTCACCACCGCAGCTGCTACTTAAGTTAGCTCAGGTACACCTACAGGAATGATAGGCATCACAGCATTGCCAGCACCCACAACTACTTAAAATAGATGTGGCAAGAAGACCAAGTACATTGTGACACATGACAGTCTACTTTTGTGCTTCTATTGACAATAAAACACATCACAGAGTTGCAGTGCCTTAATAAATTGTATTATAGTCTATAAGTTCCTAAAGACTCTGACTCCACAAAGTGAGTGCTGTTGTCAAAAATCAGCTATTTCCTGATATGTTGAATACTTTCAAAGATATAGTGTGGATATATAGAGTTTTTCGAATTTTACCTACATGGTCCAGTGAGGATCATCAGAGCAGCTAGTTGGATCAGACTCTGTAATTCTGTGAACTCTTCTTTTAGAAACAAAACTGGTACTGTGTCAGCACGTAGGCTGTGGACAAAACAAAAGATGGAACAATTATTAAAACAGATTGCAGAAACATGAGGAAAGCACAGACACATAAGCCAAAAAGTTTCATGTGGAGCAAGAGAAGGCAAAAGGTTTTAATACTTTTCATTGCTAAGCAATACTGTTTTTTCTTTTTCTTTTTAAATCTGAGAGACCTAGTTGAAAATAGAACAACTCAAGCATGCATTTATCACACAGAGATCTGGAGCAGTGATAATAACATAGTATTGACAAGCCTTTGGGTTCCTCACACCTACCTCCAAAGGGCTATGTATGATCACAGTATTTTCAGATGATTGTTTTCAAACCTGGTGACCAAACTGGAGTGAAGATAACAGTTTCTCCAAGACAAACAGTCATAGAATCATAGAATGCCAGGTTGGACCTTTCCTGGCAAAAGCACAGTCTTGACAAGATAGCCCAGAAAACTGTCCAGCCGAATCTTAAAAGTGAGCAATATTGGGGGATCCACCACTTTCCTGGGGTTATTATTATACTAGGTATGCAGCTGAGTCAGCAAGCAAACTTGTGTGGCTTGTGTCTGGAAATGGGCACCTCCAGCATAGAGGGAGATGGGATGCTAAGCCTTTCAGACCAAGGAGCAGATTGACACAAAGGTGGAAATAAAAACTGGGGTCTCCTTTTCTTTCCCAAATTATGCAGTCTTTCAAGACAACCAAATTAGAAACTTGGTCTGGAATATTATTTTTCATGTAAAAAATGTAACAGAGGAAGCAAAAATATTAATAATTAAAACCTAAACAACACACTTTTCTCTGCAGAAGTTATAAATTTCTCAAGTCAGAAGTGTGGGAGGAAGATTAACCACTGACCACCATGTTCCATTTCATTATATGTAATTAGGGCAAGTAGAACCATGTGCCATTATTATCCCATTTATTGCATGCCATTGCAGCCTAAGGCTTCAAGACCCCTTTGAATAACTTAAACACAGAAGAGTGACTCTGAATCAAGATGTCTCACAGGTTTTCTTAGCGTCTCAGCCTTCACCAGAATGCCAGGGAATTTCACTCCCAAGTGTTATAAAAAGGAGGCAACAGACCAGAGAGGGAATATATTAGCTGTGCTGGATGTTCAGTTTCTCAGGAAAAAAAACCACCACCAAATCCCAACAACAAGCCTGAGACTACTAACAAATAAAGCTGAGACTATATTCCAGTTAATTTTCAGAAGGGAAGAAAATACACATTTACTACCCATGCACGCCAGCCCAGCACTTCTGACACAGCTCTGATGTGCCCTTAACCATGAAGGTCTCTCCCTCCTCTGGTAAAACACTCGTCTGGAAGACAGCTGTTTCCTCCACTAACCCTGCACAGGCACGAAGTGCAATGAGTGGAAGCCAATCTGAACACCCAGCCAATCTGGTGGAAGCCAATCCGAATGCCCCCTTAAACCAAACGAATACAAGAGAGGCTGTATTTGAATGAATGAATGGAAAGGAAGCACATCAGATTAAACATGGCCAGAATTTGTGTCATTTGTCTTACAAGCAGTGTGAAGTAATTCTCAACTAGAAGGCACCTGGACATGTCAGTGTGGCAAACTCTTTCATTAGAGCAGGCTTTGAGACCCTCCCAGCCCAGGATCTATGTTTAAATGGGAGAATATCACTCCAAACTCACTTCCTGAAATGTCTCTTTTCCTAGGCATTTCTTGGCCTAGCCATTACTCCACCACTCTAAAACTGTGTTCCCACTACTGCTCCCAGACAGACAATGCACAGGAAGCGCAGCACCAGGAAGCATGAGGGTCATGTGGCAAAGGCAAAACTCTCAGAAAAAGGCGAAGAGCAGCCAGGGAGATCATGTGGATCATCTAGCTGCCTCCTACCTGGAAAGGGTTTTCATTCTATAAAGAGCACAGAGGCTCTGTAAGGATCTCGTGGAGCGTTTGGTGGGACAGCTCGATCTTTTGGCTGAGGAAGGATGGTTCCAGACTTTTTAAAACACCAGCTCTCATTTTAGTACCTCACTCCAGTGATGCAGCACTGAATCTACACACTAGTAATTCACTCAGGTAGTAAAACTGCAATTTGCACACCAATTTTTGTCTAATTGAGGTCCTTAGAGGTCCCTAGTGGAATGTTTACATAGTGTCAACGACATAAAACAATGCGAATTACACTTAAAAACAGTAAAATGTTTGAAAATTAATTGTTCCATTATTTTTTATTCAGAAAGTATAAAGGTTGAAAAAGATTTCTCATTTACACTATCAATACAGAAAAATAATTTTAGAAAGTCTGCTACATGATCAAAGTTAGTTTTAAATCACTTGCAAACTTTTAAGACTGCAAAACAATTGAAAAGAGAAGCCTCTTTTTAGTTAGTTGAGCCTCCTTTTAGTTGAGGAATTGAAGTTTCTGGCAATTAAAACTGCAATTTTATTAATTTCTCTCTTATCAAGTTATTATGCTTTTAGTTAGAAAAAACTAATTAATTGTTAAATTAGCTTTTCAAGCTATTCTCGCTAAAAAAAATTTCTTCCCTGTAATTTTCTACTATATTTTAGTTTTATGCCATTACCACCAAGAATCCAGTTTTACCCTCCTAATAACGCAGGTTGTGACTCAGAGCTTTGGAATTCATTGCCTTAATTTACAATAAACTAAGCCTCCTCAAATAAGCTCGTTCTGTTTGTATATTCAGCTACAAAGCTAATACACTCTACTCTTTATGAACAGTAACCAAAACCTTTTGCAGAACATCAAGCTCCAGCTGAAGTAACCCTGTCAATAAACTCCCCAAAACCCCACCCCAGTTATCAGCATGTATCCTGGACCTATTTAAGCCACCTCTGACCTCATTGATTATGCCTGTGCTAGATAATTTGATTTGAGGGCTGCTCCTAGGCATTGGCACTCAATTCATGCTATAAAATGGTGAGATTGGTCCTAGCAGGATTTTAGCTTGGGCGTGGTTTGGGAGGCAGCACAACCAAGGAATCTGAGTTAGGCTCTGCACATGTGGACATGCTGTGAAGAAGAAAAGACTGAAACTTGTGTTATCACAAATACAGTTGTGATTACAATACCTTTAAAAAAAAAGCTGCTGTCTGGAAAGGTGGGTGCTCAGTGTTGCAGGTACAGAACTGAAAACCACATTTTATTGCGCAATTCCTTTCCTATATTCATGAGAATCCCTACTTGAAACAAGAAGAGAACCTGTGTGATACCTTTAGCTTTTTATTTATTTTTGATAAAATCTCACTTGAGACGAGAGTGTCAGAAAGGCCTTTAAATAAGAGAACTACTTTTGTGGAAATCAAGACTATGCATACAGTAGTTTCTGCCCCGTTTATTTGAGAAGACAAATTTGCATCCATTGATTCTGCACTGAGAAAATTAGTTTCTGTCTTTTACCAAGTAGTTTTCCTCACTATGAAAAATAAAATTTATAGACTGGTAAAAGTTTATACATAATAAGGTAAGTATTTCATGTGAGTGTGTATCAAGAGATAAAGGCGATCTTGCGTTGGGTTTTTTTAAATGAACTATGTGCAATTTTTGCCTTGCTGTGAGGAAGAAAAAAGGTCTCAAAATTTTGAATTAATTACGTATTTTTATTTTCTTGCTGAAATAATCTACTAAAAATCAACACTCCTACACATTGTATTTATCAACCTCAAAAATGCCTACAGAGGTGCCTAAATAGATAAAAAGCATTTTAATAGTTGAATGAATATGAATAATAATGAATATGATCCTGATGACTAAAAAAAAAAAAATCAGGAAAAAGGGCAGCTTCTATTTCCAATGGACTTTAAAGGGCAGAAAATATTTTGATTCTTAAGCTTCAGACATAAAAAAGTCTGCAAACTGGAAGAAGTGTCTCTGTCTTGCACTTATTTCACTCGATCTCATCAGGCAGAGGTTAGGATCATTCTGGACCAAGACAATATCAAAGATGGATGGTAAGAGATTGCAACTGCAATTTTTGTACAATTGAAAAGTGCCTCTCCACTGATATGACAGGAAAATATGCAATGTAGGTCAAAACAGAATTTCTTTGCTAGGACAAATTTAATATCACACAAGTTCATCCAACTTGCTCAACTTTTATTTATTCAGGATGACTGAAAACAATCATTTTATGCCCCTTTCATTTAGTTTAACAGAGATAAAAACTAATGATTAACATCCTGAATTAAGACAACGTTCTCGATGAGGACGTATCAATTAGCTTGACTTAGCCAACTCTGTTTCAGCTGCTGAAGAACCAGAAGCCTTTATTTTGTTTTGAAGTTCTGAGGAGTATGGTAAAACAAAATCCAAACATTTGAGATGTGATTTTAGTTTGGTAGTCTCATAGCTCAAAAGTTGTTCAGTCTAGACGTATCACATTTGTTTCACTCTAGAATAGTGACTTCAGTGTTTTATTGACAAAGCAGAGTGGCTATTACAGAAATACTCAGATCTGCTCAGCATAAAGGTGTTCAACTCAGTTCAGTTCACATACAAAGCATCTCAGAAGTGCACTACAGTGTCTGAATATAATCAGTAGAACAAGCAGCTGGGAAAAAGGAAAACATCAAGAAAAAACCACTAGAAGAGTACTTCAATCTAATTGCTCTATTACTTATATTTTCTACTGACCTGGCATATAATTACAAAAGCTTTGTAAAATTTGCAGAGTGATTAGAATCTCTCTTAGATTTTTATTCCTTCAGATATGTACTGATACCTGACTACTAGTGTCTCTGACAAAGATTATTATTTCACACTGAAGTTTATTAAATATCATGCATACTTTTATATGACACTAAAAGATAAAAATGATCAAACAAACCAAAACAGGAAGTCTCACTATTTGGTATGCAGTTATCAGCATTAATAATTTAGGAAGTGGTCCCCATTAACTTTAGAGATATTTGCAGTTACAGGCATCTACCCTTGACCTGTACAGGCTGCACAGTCAACACAAGAAAAGCTACCACACCACATTCAACAGACCTGATGTGTTGCAGTTGTTGGCCCTAGGATGAGATGAAGTAAGCTTTAGAAGTATCTCGTGTTCACCACCCATTACACAGCACATCTAAATTTGTTTTGATGAATCCCATCCCGAGTGTTCATTTCTCATGATCACATATATTGGTGTCCTTAATAACTGTTTTTACCAATCCCTTCCATCCACTGTAGTCTATTACTCTGATCCATCCAGTCATTTAGAGTGAGATTAGGCTCCACTATATGTATGGGAAAAAAACCATGCCCCCTCTCATGAAAGACAGCCTTATCTGAAAAAGATGTCTTGAGCAAAGACACTGCCCCGTTTCTTTCATACAGAGTTTCACTTTAACAGTTACTCAAAAGTTTAAATATATTCATGACCCTTGTTTTGATAGCCTTTTCTCCACCCATCTCTGCAACTGATAAACCTCCCTCCTGCGTTTTTTACCGTAAGTGATTACTTTAAAGAGAAAAAAAAAGTCTCATGAAACATTAGACATTTCAACATTTGAGGAAATATTTAGGTGTGAGTTATGTATACAAAATACATGTCTGGTGTGTTAAATCTGAGAAAGTGGGAAAGTATAAGTAAAAGTTTGAATTATCAAG
The DNA here is from genome assembly GCA_013397565.1 of Ptilonorhynchus violaceus. Classification (NCBI taxonomy): domain Eukaryota; kingdom Metazoa; phylum Chordata; class Aves; order Passeriformes; family Ptilonorhynchidae; genus Ptilonorhynchus; species Ptilonorhynchus violaceus. The sequence continues at coordinate 1,134,848 of VZRJ01005113.1, read as the reverse complement.
AGGCAGCTGAATGTGAGCTGAATATGCTGCTTTATCAGCTGGAAGCAGATGGACTTTCCTGAAAAGGGATTGTAACTCTGTTAATGGAAATGTGCAGCTTGTTCACTGGGATACCCAGGTAGGAAATGTCCCATAATTTGGCCTTTCCTAACTGCGCCTGCCAGGCGGTACAGGAAAGTTCAAGTAATCACAAATTTCTTTCTAAACTTAATTTTGTATCAAGAATACATGAAATTACCCAACAAATGTCTCAATGAAACATCTGATGAGAAATTATGGGATTAATGATGTTTATAAGTGCAGAGAAGAGATAAACTGTTGGCAAGAGGTGCAATAATCTCCAATACTCAACTACCAAAATCCACTCTTCTACATTCCGAGCACAGCCGACAGCCTGGCATGGGGTCACCCACCCAGCTCCAGCCTCAATTGCTGCTCTTGTGGAACAGGTGACTTCCCCTGCCTGGGGGCAGAACCCTGGGACACTGTGATGGAGGTGTCCATGCCATCTCTTGTGGCTATTCCCAGGCACCCAGGGGGTCCCTGGGAAGGTAAGGAAGATAGCCCTGCATGCCCCAGGGGCAGCAACAAACATGGCAGCACTGACACAACCTCCAGTGCAAACGTCACTTGAAACAATGAAATAAAATCAGCTAAGAGGCCTTGGCTTTACCTCTGCTCTGGGTGTCCACGTCCACACTGCAGGGCCCTCAGTGAAAAGAGGTGGGGGATGGCCCATGCCTGGTGCAACCTGTTCCAGCTGGCTCCAAGCTGCCCACCACAGGATATGGATGAGCCCTGCAGCCGCACTGGTGGTGCCCTGTGGGATGTGTGGCCCATGGAGAGCTCAGGCTGAAGCATGTTCATCCTGAAGGATAAGAGTCTATGGAGGTCTCAGGCAGAAACAGGGAGCAGCATGAGAAAGAAGGAGCGACAGAGAGGAGCTACCTTCAACCGACCACACCCCTTGTCCCCGTCCCCCTGTGCCACCTGGAGGAGCAAAAGCCAAGAGAAAGCTTCACTGCACGGAAATACTCCTGATCTCCCATGGGAGAACATTGTAAGCATGTTTTGGGACTGTAACATGCCTTTGCTCATGTCTGAAAACCCCTGTAGATCACTTGCAGTGTGGCTTTCTGTGCAGTTGAAGATCTGTTATTAATTTTGTATTGAATTAGTATACAGAACTTCAGTATTGGAAAAAGCACCTCAGCCATTTCTTTCTCTATCAATATCTTTAATTTTTCTTTGGTTTGTTTGTTTGTTTGTTTATACAAAATAAAAAGCTAAATAGCTTTTGCCTGATGGGGAGAAGGAATGAGGAAGGGAAAAAAAAAAGGAATGATATGCGGCAAGATAAAAACCCTGACATGAGACACTTGTGTTGACATGAGACTCTTGTGTCATGTCACATTCTGTCATTAAATTCACAATTTAGTCAACAAATCAGATCCCCAAAATTACAAAGTGTATTGTATCATCCCAATGCTTTACTAAAACTAGGCAGCCCAGGGGAAATAAGCCAGTGGCTTTTCAATCACGGTTTAACTCTCCTGCTTAGATAATACAGGTTTGTCTTTGCTAAGGATTTATTTAATTCTGAGTATTAGGAAAAGCTTGGAACTGATTACTAGCAAGGGCAGTAGTAATCAACATCTGTTGCTGATATACATTTACTCAGATGAGTTAATGTGAGTAAAACACTGTAAACAACTCCAGAAGTATATAAACTCGGCGATACATGAGATTAAGCTTTAATGGGATATATCTATGAAAGCAGTAGAATGACCTATAACCTAACCAGGACAGAAGGTCTGAGGGCTGTATGTATGAGGGCTTGGACTTCCACAAGCAGTATCATAAGAGCAGGCACTTCTGGCTGATTCAGTCTAATCACTCCCGCCATGCAGCACTGCTTTGCTATTCTGTGACTTCACAGGTCATTATAGTAATGGCAGCGCTGTCATCTAGACAAAATGTAAAAGTACACATTTCTCTTGAGAACTGGTGGCAACCCCAGCCACATTTTCTGACTGGAATAAACACGGGTTTTGCCTTTGCATGTTTCCTTCTGTATTTCAATTTAATCTCCTTCTGTATTTCAATTTAATCAAAGAGCTAGTGTTGTTTCTATACATTCACAGTAGAAGTGATGTTCTCTAAAGCGTAATGATTCTGTTTTTCCTGTATATACAGGTTTCACAGTGATACTTTGGAAAGCAAAGAAAATGTTGGGGTTTTTCTGATAGATGGTGGTGGTGACTTAGATTTTTAAATATTTCAGAAAAATGAGATGGCTCAGAAACTGCAGAGGGGACTCATATCTATTTTATTTTCTGTTACAGGCAGAGGTGGAAGTACACTGGAAAACTATTTTCCTCTTCAAGGAAAGGTTAACCATACTAGACCAGTCCCAAAGTTATGTGAACCAATGCTGCCAGCAATACTAAAATTTTCAGGTACCTTTCAGCTAGATTATGTAAAAAATAAACTAAGCTAAACTAAACTAAACTATCTTTAATCCAATAGCCAAATCTGAAGGTAAGAAGAAAAGTTGCCAGATTAGATTGGCAGGGACTCCTGTGTTTGACTTAGTTTATTATTGCCTTTCCCTGGACTATGAGATGCAGTGCTTTTCCTACAAATATGTTTTATTTAACATATTTTCCACTTCTACAGGCACTTAGGCTATTGGCAATAGCCTTCATTTCTTATACTCTCTTTCTGAAGTATCTTGTAATTGTGGCTTTTGACCTTTTATTGTAAATTACATATTCAGTGGCCACCAGGAACATATGAGCAAATGTTTTATGAACCTTCTGAATGAGACATTTACTGAATAATTGCAATGTTGGGGAACAATCCTTAAAAACACAGGTACTTCCATTCCTATGGTACACAATCATATTAGCTTTATGTTTCTGCTGAAGTAATGCAATTCCAGACTTAATAACAATATTAAATTGCATAATTAATTTAGAGGCATTAAAGAACACCAGGATGTATTGAGACAATTAAGATCTTTAGCAGCATTGCCTTATGATATTTTCTGTCTCTGGAAGGCAACATAATATTAGCACACCATCAACCAAAGAAAGGGCTCTCACTGGGATGAGATTTTAAATTACTTAATAAAGACTTTACAGACAAAAATTCTGCGATCATCTTCATGGGATTCATAAATCAAGTAAGGTCCTGATTTATAACAAGCTAACAATGTAATTACAGAAATTATGCATCTTGCTGACATTACAGAAAATGAGACAGAAAGCTCAGCTATTTTTCTAAATGCAGCAAAAGGAAAAATGTCAAAGTCAGAGTGAAAACTCTCAAGGCTGAGCTCAGATAGCAGTCTTACATTAGTATAACAAAATACCAATGAAGAATAAGCAACAGGACTTATTGTACCTTTTATTTTCCCTTGCAAAAAATGTGTCAATATGGGTAACTTCTGAATTAACTGACTTCAGGAGGAATAATACCACTCAAATGTTAAGAAAATGATAACTGCATCACTTATAAGAAACACAGCATCATTTCCTTCAGCAATATCCCTATGGCTCAATTTTCCTGCGACATAAGAAATGCCCTGAAGAGGGCTGTTGATACCATGTAACTTAACTACTTATTTTATTCTGATATGAATCATTCTTTGCAGCAGCTTCTCCCCAGGATCATAGGAAAAAGCAAGCTGGATTCTACCCAAACCTAAATCAAGAGTATGAATAAAAATCTGTCCCGTTCCTTCTGCTAAAGTAGTGATACACTCAAGATCTGAAGATTTTTCAAGCTACAAAATATCACCTTCTTCACAGCCATCTGAATATGGTCTGAAATCCATTGACTGCTAAACAAAACTTCTAAAGATTTTATCAAGTCTGCCAAAGTAACTAAACTCACTCAGTAATTCCTGTATTTCTACCTGATTTGTTTAGATATTGTTTAATTAGCAGCACTCATGAACAGAAATCTAAGTTTTAAGAACGTATAATGAGAAAATGAGTCTGATGTATATAACTACATAACAGGTAACGTTAGATAGATAGAAAATCAGGACACCACCGATCTTTGTAAACATATGTTGATGGAGAAATCAGTTGGCTTCAGGATTCCTAACTACGGTTTTGCCAAGAACGCTACCAAGGATGACATGTTGTTAAACTGAGCCCCGAAGCAGGGAGGAGAGCAAGGTGTTACTCTGCATGCCTGTTCCAAATGTAATGCACCCCTTAACCATCCTTATCCACAGGAAAGAGACTGTCCTTGCATTCACTGGATTATTCTGAAAACACGAAGATACAGCATCACCCTTCAGGCACCATTCGTGCCACTTTTCTTTCAGCACAGAGCGTCAGTCCTGCAGACATCTTCCCCTCCTCTACAAACCTTGGTAAAACATAGCTTAGCTCCAGCAGGCATTAAGGCAGTACTTTATGCCCTCCTACTTTTATAAAACAGTGTGGCCAGCCAAGCAAATGTATTGCTTACAGACAGGAACAGAAGATGCTTCAACTCTGAATGTTATCATATTCCTATTTTATTTTTTTAAGAAAAAAAGAAATTGTCTGCATGCTCTTTTTTTGCAGACCAGGAATAAGGTCATAATCTTGTTCTACATTAAGTCAAATAAAGAAATTCAGTGTCAACACCCATGAAGCAAAAACAATGCAAAAAGAGAAGAAAGCATTCCTAATTGCTCAATATTGCTACTATTCTGGAAGAATGTTTGGCAAAGCACTACTGAAAACTGTTTCTGGTGTCATCTATTCCTTTAAATAGTGCAGTTTTCTTATGGGGAGGTAATTTAATGGCAATATCAGTTCAGATCACAGGGTGGTTCTTTAATAGTTAGTAATTTTCAAGGACAGCCTTTTTACCTTGCAGCAAATAAATAAATTCCACCTACAAAACTTTTTTTCCCTATCATGTAACTTCAAACAAGCCAACTTTTCAAGGTCCTGCTATTTGTATGGTTACACAGTATGAAAATAGCTCTTTCTCAGCCCAGCAAACAAAAGGAACAACTGGGAACACTTTAAGAAGACTCTAAATTCAAAAAGCAGTGTGAAATTATGAAAAGTGTATTGATGCATCCAACAGTGTTACATATGCATTAGACATAAGAATGCCACCTATTTAAAAGCCTACCACTCTGAAAGAGAAGAAAGCAGTGTAAGGAAACTCATGACGGGTAATAGCAAGGGTCCAGCAATGCAAGATCCCAGGTGGGGCTTATATATCTTCAACCATGTACAATCATCTTATTTCAGGCAGAGGGAAAGTATCTTGTTGGTTGTTTACATGCAAATAAAAGTGAGGTGAATTTCAAAGCAAAGTTAGTTGAGACAGAGATTTGCTCTCATGCAAAGAGAATAGAATTTTATAGTGGACATGACTTGAACAATTACTTTTACTATATTTTTACAACTGTCTAGCATTCAAATGACTTGGTAAACTCATGATACTCTCTCCAGCAAATTGATGTGCAACCAATCTGTGCCTGTTTGCTTAAAATACAACCTTTTCCCTAAGATTTTGTACTTCAGTGAAGAAGCGTGTACCTTCTTTGTGGGAATGGGGGAACCTCCACTCTGAACAAGTATCTTCCATAGCTTTTTTCTGATCTTTTTAACAGTGCAACAGTACTTACTAAATGACAGAGCAGACTTGCTGGGCTTTACTCTAGTTTCTTCTCACAAGTCTGAGATTACTAAAAACCCTGTGTAATTCACATTAGATTACAGAAAAAATAGCTCACCATGAACAGACTCTGCTGCTCTGGAGTGGTAGGTTATTGCCCATATCCTTGCCTCACAGTAATCCCAATTACTAAACTGCTGCAACCCTACTAGTCTACTCAGCCCAATGCTCACCCCAAAAGGAAGAGGCCTGAGGAAAGAAGTCTGTCTTTTACACTTTTAAATGCACTGTGAAGAATGAAGGTGACTGTTTCTTGAAAGATGATGTTGATGATATACAACATCATAGCACTCACGCTTATTTAAACCTAAGTGCAAAAGCTTTTAAGGAAAGAAAAAAACTCCAAACAACTCACCCAAAGACCAACCAAATACTGCAGAAGCAGAGTTTAGGTGATTTGTATTATACTGTTGAAAGGACATTTTAGGCCCTTCTGAAATAATGCTGCTGCACCAAGCACCTCGCTAGCCTTGATGCCAAGCCATTTGTACAGCACACAAGTTCTGGTGGGCTCCTCACAGACCAGCGAGTCTCAAGGAAGGATTAGTTCCAGAGTAAAGAGTGGAACCACACAAGCTCCAAAACAAAGCCTCACAGAGAAATTTCCAGCTACAATTTATTTCCCTTTCTTTGTCTTTCTTCAATATAGGAACATTTTCCCCTAACTTACAGTGCATGATCCACACACTCTTCAATCTACCTCTGTCTCTTGGTTTAAGAAACTAGTTTGCTGAATTCTCCTAAAAAAATGGTAAAATGGCAAGATTGCGACATGTTTTGCAGTGGCACATCCCAGAACATCGGCCTGCAAGTAATATCTGAAAATATGTGGAACTGTACCTCATTCACTACAAGGAAATTAAATTTTTCTTCTGTCAGGGAACCACTAAAGTTTCTTATGTCCAGATTATTTGTATCTACTAACTCTAATTTTCTGGACACAGGATGAGAAGATCAGCTACCTGGGACTTCTGCATCCGTAAAGACACAAGTCAAAATCAAAAAAAGTCTGAAAAACCCTTTTTAAGCAAATATCAAGAGTAAAATATAGATACAAATAAAGTAATAAAGCAAAACAATAAAACAAGAAACAAAATTTAATCTCTACGTAATATCCCAACAGATTCTGTGGAGTGTTTTTTCTATCTGACTAGAGAAATATCGAACTGAAATATTTTAAGAATTTTAATCATGAAAAACTTTATTTGTTATTACACAGAAGTTCCTTTACTTGTTCAGAAATGAGAAATACAGCAAATTCCTATCTCAGGTTGACATATCTTTAAATCTTAACATCATAGCAAGAAAAAAGGAAATGCTAACATTATAGCAAGAAAAAAGCAAAAAGGACAATTAGAAAATTGTCTCACTCCTCCTAATGTATTCTTGGATTTCATCTTTTTCACTTGCATCAATAAAAACAAGTTCCTCTTTAAAAGAAAGCATTCTAACATCATTATACTGTTAAAGTTTGGAAGATTACTTGAAGTTCTTTTTATTGCTAAAGGAATTCAAAGAGTCCAGCCATATGCAGTCTTCAATTCAGGTTATTTCTTCAAATAGAGCTCAAGCAGATATTAAAAGTATTCCAGTTCTATATGTTTATTGAAAGTGAAATGATTTTTTGAGCTTTCCATGTTTTAGCTATGATCAGGTTTGATTTATGAAGAAAAATGTTGCATTTTGAAAAAAAAAAAATCAAAAGCATCTTAGAAAATAGTTGTTTAAGTGAGATATGATTTGGAGTTTACCCCTATACTTTTTCAATTTTTTGTTTTAAATGTGATATCTAAATTCTTCAAGTTTTATTTTTTGTTTTTCTTTTTTTCCTGTCAAATACTTATCAAGACAACAATCTTGATTATCTAAGACAATGATCAGTGACACAAAACAGAAAGCAATTATTTACAAGTAACTGTCAAGTCCACTTGTGGTTAGGCAACAACAATTTAACTTAATCGACAAAAAGAGATGCTTTCTATTTTTAGGTTTCCTGTTACCAGTGTTAACAAAGCAGACCCTGAGATTGGCTCAGTTGGTTAGAGCCTGGTGCTAGTGACACCAAAATTGTGGGTTCAATCCCCATATGGGTCATTCTCTGAAGAGTTGGACTTGATGATCCTTGTGGGTCCCTTTGAACTCCGAATATCCTGTGATTTAATACTAGGCTGGCACATGTTTTGCAATCTTGAATATTAAGCATCACATTTACTTGAAGTTGAACCCCCATACCATTAAAAAAAAAAAAAAGTAGTTGAGTTTTACTTATAGATAAACATTCTCATTCAGGGTGCCTGAAATCCCACTGGGCCATGTAGCACCCCTAGTCATCTACTCATAATACAGCCCAAGAATACATACCAAAAAAAGAAAAATTAACATACAGACGAAACTCACACATGAACCAAATTTTCATTTGCAATTTAAAGTCAAAGTATCTAAGCCTTCTCTTCTTTTGCCTCTACTTTGAGCCATGTTATTCCAATAATTTGCAAAATTATTTGCTACAACTCGTGTGTTTGAGGTTTGCACATGCTGATGTGAAACACAGCAGCCATCACAACAGACTACCCAACTGTCCACATGCCTTGTGGATATGCAGCATATTCAATTTACACCACACATTTGCAGCTTCCAGCTGTATAATAATCCGCATCTTTGGGCTCTCTGGCAATATATAACATGCAGATAATTTCACATCCAAGGGGCACTTGGAGAGAACACATTTAAAAGGCCAAGAAGTTTCTTTATTATGACAAGAGCTCAGAAGTTCCTCCAGCATGTCAAGTCCACCTCCCTAAGGAGAACATCAAGAGCCAGATGTTAGAAAATATCTTGCAAGAACTTGCTGCTTGCATCCTGTGATTGCCATCCAAGAATAAAAAAGGTGGACAAACTATCTGATGGGACAGGATAGCTGGGAATCCCTGCAGAGTTGTATCCTGATCAAAAGATTTACAAGAGTGTTTGAAATACTAGATGAAAATTAATGGATAACTAATGATGGACAGCATATTTGTACCTAACCATACATTAGCAAATAAAATACATGTTTGTTTTGTTGTTTTGGTTGTTTTGGGGTTTTTTTTTGATCTTGCCAATTAGTTACATATTCTTGCAATAACGTAAACCCAACTTGCTTATTACCACAACTAAATTCTGGGACATTATGAACATCTGGGATGGTAAATGTGACAGGAGTGGTTTATTTTTTCTTTGCATTAGTTTTGTGTTTTAATGTACACAATTAACAAGGTTTTTTTCCTTCACTTGAGCCTGGGGATCTATACTGTGCACAACATCAGTATCAGGTTTACAAGCAGGTAATAAACGAGTAGCAAAATGGATATATTAAAAACATATTTCAAAAGTTCTATACAAATTTTTGCTCAGCTATCAGAAGTAATATCTATAAATGTGTAGATATATTTAAAAAGAGACAAACTGTACTGTCCTCCGCTTTTGCATATTTTAAAAGATTTGTTGAAACCCAATAAAAGTATGTATTTCTAGGGAAGAGCAACTGAATTCTACAGTTCATAGATCCAAAGAAGCAGTTTCTGTCACCTTACTTTAAGTTCATTAACAATAGAAGAACCTTGCCTTGGGAAATTTGCCTTGTTACAAGTTCCCAGAGATATACATAGAGCTCAGATGAAGAGAGAGTCCACAACCCATGCACTGTCCTTGAACCAGCATTTCCATCAATATTTTACTATTCATTTCTGAAACAATCAGATAACTTTCCCTTTGAATTGTGACTTCAAAGCACTCAAAGTTTTGGATCTAAAAAAGTTTTCTGATTATATACTTAATCTAATAAAAAATATACAGGATTATTTTAAAAGTATTTTCCTACAAAGGATGACAATATTTTGGAATCTTTCTTGTTCCAAGCATCCTTGGGATCATCATTAAATACTGGCAGCTTAAAGACTACCTCTATGTATTTATCAAATCTTACTCCAGCTGTGAAAAGATAAGATGAAAGAATAGTGTTACTAGCCAGGCTCAAGAATTATGGCAGTCTAAAATGCAGAGCAGTTTACTCAATGACGGGATTTTTCTAGCATAGAATTTTGAGTGGGTTTTTTGCTCTCCTACGTTTGTTTTTTTGGATCAGTTGTTTGGTTTTTTGTTGTTTTTTTTTTTTCCTAAAGTACGATAAGAAGTCATAAACAACATAAGTAAATGGAAAAGAACAGTGTTTTCCAAAGAGACAGCTGAGTAGTCCAATAGCTATGTGAAGAAAAGGAATACTATAAAATGCATGGGAGGGGAAAAAAAAGGTGCTTTCTAATTTTCGTACAAGAGTCAATGCAAAACATAGGTTACTTCTACATGCAGTGTAATTGTTGTAATTTGATTTCAGAGCAAACATTTCCTCTGTGCAACTCTATGTGTTACGTTTTTTAGCACACTTGATAAACTGAGTTTCTCCCAGGAGGATGCTCACAGCAAACCCATGACCAACTCAGGTGCTGCCTTAGCCCACCGCTGGAAGGCAAGGTAGCAGCAATACTCTTTTCTCCTTCAAAAACTTAAGTAGGATGCAATATTCAAAGAACACTTTAAAGAGAAAAGCCAGCAGCTTTTGGTCTGAACTTGTCATTTCAGTCTCTTAACTTACTTTTTCTTGATCTGCAACATTATGTTTTTGTGGGTGCCAGTAACAGCCTTCAGCCTCTAAATAATTTATTTTTTATTTTCATTTTCTTCCCCTCTGTCTTTCCCTGTTACCAAGATGTTTTCTGTTCTGCTTCGTTCCTCCCACTAGATCTCGGTTCTTTGAGCCATTTCTCTCCTTTGGCAATTTCTTGATAGCCCTTTGGATGATTTGTTTTTCAGCAACAAGGAGCATCTGAACTGCTGCATCAGTGCCACAGTAGTTTGGAAGTTAAACATGTTTAAAAGGTGTGTTAGAAATTCTTCTGTCATAGCCTATTTTATTATTTATACTTTTAACTTTTGAATTTTGAATGGGACTTTTCACAGGAATTTTGCAGGAAAGCAAAGGTGGAAGCAGAGGCAAGCAAACATCGTAAAAGTGCTGGAGAGAGTTTGCAAACAGCAATCTCAAAACAAGGAAAACCCAAACATATTGCTTTTATCCCCAGTTTTCACTGCCAGGTGTCCTCAGAAGGGCAAGAAGTGGCTTGTAACCCAGTCAGGTCATGAAGATCCACCACCATCATTCCCAATGGAACAAGAGCAGAGCTAAGCCCTCTTTTGCCTTCAAGTAGGGAGTAGAAAGGACACTTAGGATTTGGACATATTTCCAAAAGTTGCCCTAACAGTACAATGGAGAGAGAGAGATGAGCTAACACATCACCTCTGCTCTAATTTACTTTTTCAGTGTACAGGCTAGAGTTATTTACTTCTGCATAAAGTAGTCCCTTATAAAAGCATGATAAGGGGAGCACAAACCTGGTGATGAGGCACACTAACTTGTGAACTACAGCTGCAAAAGTCTGTAGAGAAAAACCCTGAGAATCAGTGTTGGTATAAGCACAAGAAAAAAAGCAAGTCCAAGAATTAATAAATTTTTTCAGGGATATTTACAGATTACTAATGTTTTATAACACTTGAATATAGAACTAGATACATTATTTGCTTTCACAGACCTGTTGAAAAGAATGAAGAAAGAAAAATAAAAAACCCGAATAATCTTCCCTGGAAAATTAATAATAAAGGCAAGAGGATATAATCTCAGTTGTGGTGAATATATCTGCTTCCTCAGATGATAACATGATAAATCTTGATGAGATATTTAAGTTTGCAAGAGTTCTTGTATATTCCCAGAAAAATTGAGATATAGGAATTAGTATATCTTGCCAAGGAAAGGCTCTTCAACAAAAGCAAAGCACCAAAGTGGATCAGAAAGAACTACTATGTGTCATTAAAATGCCTGAAGAGACTTCTTCCAAAGGAAGTTATAAAAATCAGATGAGTTGTCTGAGAAAAGAACTTGCTGAAGAATCAGAAAACAATAGAAAGCTGTGAACAAGCCAATCACCTAGCTGACAATTTTTTTTTATAGTCTTCTCACTTTTCTCTTCTTGTTTTGGTCCATGTCATCCATTGCATGCAATTGAATCTCTTAGAACAAATCAAAACAACTTTTCCCAACCGTATCTAAGGTAAGTAGCAAGGTAAATCCTGTGCAAAAAATACTTGTTCACATTTATCTCCAACACTAGTTCCAGGGAAAAATCGACACCCAAACACTGATATTTCAATCTAATTTTAAATTAACACACTTCAAGAATACAAGAAGCATATGTGTGAGAAAGTTTGTTTTGACACAAGCAAGTCCACTTCTGACATTGGACTGAATTTTTTGCATTTAAAGCAGATTAAAGCACTTAACCAAAAGATACTAGTAACTAACTTCAATTGAAAATTGATATACTCTTACTGATCACTTGATAGTATCAGTTGATACTATTGCTGTGATTGATTTTATATAAAATAATTGATTTTTAATTCCTTGCATCAGCTTTTGAACCCACTTCAAATATTGCACAAAAAAAGATTTCTTCCCCCTGTGCCAGACTGCCTCATACTACATTTCTTTTTGTTCCACAGCACTGTGCATGTCAAGCAGCAGGTTAGAAAAATACTATCTTCATTTTCTACAGATTTTATAGAGCTGAAATGCCTGCTCTGTTACAGACACTTACAGAGTGCACCATTTGGTCTCTTATTCCAGTTCTCCAGGATGGAGAACATGACTACAAGCAGCAGCTTCTCCATTATTCACAGAATATCAGTACCAGTTGAACTTTGCAGGATAAAGACATGACTGTAACTTGCTTTCTGAAGTGGGATCAACAGCAAATGTCAGCTATAACAGATCACAGCAAACTATTGAAATGAACCCGAGAAATACACGGGCAAGCACTGACAGAGCTTGCCTTCACACCCAGCCTGCACTCCACAGCAGCAGCTGTTAATTATTTTTCTCTGTTACATTTCACACAGCACTCTCACTCAGCACTCTCAGAGCTCCCTGCTTCATCTCGGCTTTTGCTAAGCATCTGACTCCGCAAACTGTGAGATGCTCATTTCTGGGCTAGAAATGCCTTAGGCTAGTGTGTTTAACCTTCTGCTTTCACCTCCATGTGTTTCTCTTTTCTCCTGCATGCTGGCTGTACTGTTCTGAGGTACTGTGATGCACAGAATGATAAAAGTGGTAGAAACTCCTTATAACACAGGTGGAAAAACTTGAACAGAAACAAACAAAAGAGTTTTGCCTCCTCTTGGCGCAGATTTGTGTTTATGGGTAATCCTGTAGGGCACAGATCCATTATTAATGACTATGAAAATACAGCGTGAGATACTGAAGTTAGAAAGATTTCTATTTAATAATGGATTTTTTTTTCCTCCTTATAAAAGAAAGTGATAATTGGTGGTATCTAAGGTATTAACATTTTTTATGAGCACTACAAAACTTCAAAGGGTTTAATTCACTTTTGCTGGTACTGTTCCATGTCTGAAAAGACTTTTCTGTCAATTTTGGTTAACAGCAGATTCAGTATTAAATGGCAGCAGCAGACTTACTCGCAATGTGAAGGTTCCATCTTTGTATCTGGAGAAACATGTTCACAGCATTTAACCAGTTTTTAACTTCACACACTGAATTCTAGACCTAATTGCAAAATGCTTCTGAATGATGCTTGAAATCTTGTAACTTATACCACTTTTGTCAAATGGAGGTTAAAACCAGCAAGCAATCTCTCTGGATGCCTACAAAAAAATTTGAACTATGGTTTATGACATAAAACATTAGACAATCTCCTGGTAATTTCCTTTCCTCTTTTTTCGACCTCTCAAGAAAAGAAGCTGAATCACTTTTCCAATTTGTTTCAGCACATAGCTGCACAAACAGCTTTGCAGTAACATGGGGATGGGTGACAGGCAGAAAATACCAGACTTCAGCATAGCTGAACATTTGTATTGTGAAACCCAAGACTACTACTGCTTTAAAGCTGTCGGTGCTGCTGATACCACAGAGTATTCTTGCCTTTACATGACATTACTGGAGACAAATGAATGATTTATAGTTCTTAAAGTTCACCATCTACCTCTGCAGGAACTGAGACTGCACAATTAGGAAACAAAGCAGAATCTGCTCACTCAGAAGATCTATCCCTTTTTTCGTACAGAAGCAACTTTACTATTGGCACAGTTATTGTTAATAACTCATATTGACACTGCAGAATCATCATATCCACCTAAGATGGCTCTAGGAAATAGATAACAATTGTCTCACTGTTATTCATGATTAAATACAAAAGACAATCCATTTAAGAGTCCCAGGTTGAGCTAGAAGCAACACCAGTTGGAAGATAACTCTCTGTTCATAAGGTATAGATATATTTCACCAGGATTTTTAAACACCTGACCTTCTGTGGGCTTCACCAGGAAAATTTCCACAAGAAGTATAATGGACAATTTTATAACTGGGAAAATAATTTATGAATGATGATTTCTAGACCAATCTAATATAAACCAACTTTTTCTTTCAAATCAGAAGAAAAAAGTCAATCTTCTTTTTTACATCAAAAAACAACACCAACTCTATGACTTTGCCACATGGCAAAAGACTTTTTGAACCCAATTGTGAAGGACTGCATTTGATACAGTGCCATTTTGAAATTTAGAAAGATAGCATGTGAAGGCCATAATGAACATTTATTCTGAAAATTTACGTGGAATATTTCTCAAATGACTACTGAATCTGTTTTTTCATGTTTTCAGCTGAACACTCAAACAACCTTTAGTGGTCACTAAATGTCAGACTTGGGCTCAGTGACTTGTAAGAGCTGATTCAAATGTTGAATGCCATATGCACACATGAAGAAAATAAATAGCCCTTTTGAGAAGAGTTTTAAAAGATTTTCTTTGAGTTTCATTCACTTTGATAATGACAAGTAGGCTTGATAGTGAAACAAGGACAAAAACCTACTCTGTTTGAAACTAATCTAATGGAATAATCTTATTTGAAAATAACATATTTTGAACACCAATAATTATGTTAAATTGTTGTGTCAAAAGATAAATTGTCGTGTCTTGTTATTGCCACAAGATCAGACTGCATGCATCATTTGCATGTGGAAAAAACATTGCAAGAATGTTAGGAATCACATTAAAACATACATCAAAATCCTTACATCACTTCCATCGCCATTGTCTTTGCCTCTTATCATTTTAAAAAGATGGAAAGGTAACAAAGTTACTATAACAGTAATACTATACTATAAACTTCTTCTCCCACTCACCAGCAAAAATCTCCCAAGACTTGACTTAACAGCTGGTTGGGAAATTTCTAGTCACAGAATTTGGAAAAGACCTGTAAGATCATTGGGTCCAACCTTTGACCCACCACCATCTTGTCAACCACACCATGGCATTAAGAGCCACATCCAGTTGTTTCTAGAACACCTCCAGGATGGTGACTGCACCTCCCTGGGCAGTCCATTTCAATGTTTAACAACCCTTTCCATGAAGAAATTCCATCTAATGTCCAGCCTGAACCTCCCCTGACACAGCTTGAGGCTATGTCATCTCATCCTGTCACTGGCTGCCTGGAGGCCAGCCCTCACCTGGGGACACCCTCTTTACAGCTATCTGTTGAGAGTGATAAGGTCACCCTGAGACTCCTTTTCTCCAGGCTAAACAACCCCAGCTCCCTCAGTATATGGACTCAAGCCCATACTGGACTTGAAACTAGCATAAGTGTTACATCAGCCAGAATAAATCAGAGCAAGACAGAAGCTTGCTGTAAGAGCAGAATTGGTTCTTGGCTGCTTCTGAGCATGGATGGAAAGTACTTTTGCACCTATCCTCAGTGTTCCAACAAATCTTCTATATGCCTCTGGATTAAGCTTTCAAAAACTTCAATGACATGGCTTGGCTGATATTTTCGCAAGCAACATAGTTGCTAAAGCAATTTGAATTTATCAAACTGTACTAGATACAAGCACTTATTAATGCAGTATTACCTTCAAAATAGCAAATTTATTAGCATAAATTACCTAAGAAACAGAATGCGTTCTAAATACCTATTTTTAATAACTTGCAACAGTTACAAGAAAATTGAAGTTCAGTAAATTTCCCTTGTTCTACTGAAGATTTTTTAATATGAAAATCTAACTAAAATTGAATACTTCACTGATTATTGTCACATTCAATGATCATCCTAACCCCTTTTTTGCTCAAGCTGTGAAATGAAATACTTATTCCAGACATAACTGACATGTAATCATATATTTAATAATGATGTATTGGTAAGAAGAATGTCAGACCATAGAAATTTTTTGTAATAAGAAAATTATTTATTCTCATTTCCAATTTCCAATGCATTTTAAAAAAAAGGGTATGCATGAAAATCTAACATGCTTACATGCAACACCATGCAACATGGTGAGGTTGACAAGACAATTAACTTTAATGTCTTTAAGGTTTTGCAAAATGAAACATACTAATTTGCAAACTCAGTAAATTAGCATGGATCATTAAAACAATCTGCTAAATTCGTCAAATCCAAAAGTCATTATTAACAGCTATTTTGCACTTGAACTAAATTAAAATTTGGACATTCAGAGTTGCTGGTGATTTCTGTGTTGGCAAAACTACACAAGCTGAAAGTAGATGGAAAACAAAACAAAACAAAAAACGCACTGAGAATCGCTTAGGTATTAAACAGAGAACAACATTTAGTCACATGGCTACATCCTGGCAAAATCCTTTGAGCCTTTTGTTGGAGCAAGACATGCATTTCTGACAAACAAAATAAAATCTACTCCATTAAACATTTGTGTGTCAGCCATGCTTAGCAAAAAATCTGACTGCAGCTATGTTAGTGAAATTTAAGTTGTGCCATATATCATTTCAATTAGATAAAGTTTTGGAGAATAGCTAAGCCTTTTTTTTATTTTCTTTGCAATCTTGCCTGGTTATTTGCTGGCTGTGCCAACAGTGGATAATAGGATAGAAATTTTCTGTAAGGAAATAACAAAAACTCAAGCCAATCTGAATAGTGTCCAGTTTCAGTTTGCTGACAGGAGGATGTAGGAACAGAGGGGTCTGAGCAAGAGGTGACAGAAAATAATTACTTAAAACCAGACAGACAATGGAATTCCCATATTTAATAGAAAATGAAGGCTTAGTTTGAAAACATCTCATTATTTAGACATTTCTGTATGGGTAAAGAATTTACCAACTTATCTCTGACTTTCCATGTAGTGATGGTTATATTTCAAGCTCTTACTGCTGCTCTAGTATTTCTTCTTGTGTAATTGTACTTCAAGGGTACATATCTCTGAAGACGTGCAAATTCCTATTAGTGATGAGAACACTCCAAAACATGAAGAATTTCTCAACAGTAATCTCAGCAAAGTCAGCAAAAGAGAATTATGCAAAAATCATTGATATTCAAAATGCTCCATAGAACAAATTTCCCATTTTGTTCTAGCTGGGAAGAATACAAAGCTGTAAAAACAGGTAAGACTCAAAAGCATCATTCCCCATGTGGGAATGTTGGCAATGGCTGTTTTGCCATTTATGTCCTTCCCCAAACTCCTAAAGAAGGCACCTGATCTGGTGCCTCCTGGGCTGTCACAAGTCTGTCTATGTCTCGCCAGTGCTCTGGTTTGGTTGCACAGGAGGAAACCAGACAAGATCAGAAGAGTTGAGTTTTGGAAATGGCTGCAAAAGTCAATTATATATTTGAAAACACTTGAGATACACAGACAATAATATGTGAGATTACCCTTTTGATAGGATATACACTGTGCTCGCAACACATCTCTGGACTGAAGAAGTATTTCTTTGAAATGACAGTGCTTTCTATCTTTTTGAACTTTAGATGAACCAAAGCAGAGAATTCATTTATTTCATACCTCTTCTTAAAAGTACACACATAGGATGTAAGATACCATAAAAATTGCAGTATAAATCAGTTGTCATCATCTGTCATCTTTAATATTGACATTGCTTTTCCAAAACAGAATAAACTGCTTGAGAATGACAGGTGATCTCCCCCTATGGTATGACTTACACATACTTTGTCCCTTCGCCTTTTTTCCCAGTTTCCCTCACTTTAGTTTTATTAGTATTGGCTAGAAAGTGCACTCTAATAAAACTTAGCCAAACTGTGTTGCATGTTCAGTCCAACTTTAAGCAAAGCCAGTAGGAGCTCCTGCAGTGAGCCAGTGGGGTAGAGAGGGTGCCGGGAAAGAAACAGCAAATGAGGAGGCCCAAGATGCCAGACCAGTCCCCATTTTTGCTGCTGCCACACCAGAGCAGATGAATCACGCGGTGAGTCCGTGCAGTTTATTTTTTGATCTCTTTACATCAGTAACACCTCATTGTCACACCCACTACTGGGTACACTGGATTAACATGAAAGGCCCTGCAGTATATATTGTATACTTAACACCTAACAGCTAGATATGACATACACTCTTACATGTTAAAAAAATCTTCACTCAGAAGGCAAAAAGTTAGAATATAAATTCATATCGACTTCTGGGAAGTCAGTAAGTTTACATCATCTCAAGAGTTCAAAGGGAAGAGTCTGGAGTCCTGCCTGAGATCTTTTCGAGACTGAAATTTGCTCTGGCTAATATCAGACCAATGTAAATTCTGCAGAAGCCCACTGAATAAATATATATATCAACCTAACACAAACTGGAACCTATTTCAGGATCTTCCCAGACTGCCTATAGAGACACAAATGAAAATACTAACAGTTTTGCAACACAAATTAAGGGGGTTTTGGAAATATCATCATTTATCATGTCATATCTAAATGTCACCTTTAGTTCATATAAATGTCACCTAATTACTTCATATAAATGCTTTTTGTGAAATTTCATCAGCCTTAAAATTTTAAAAAGGTCAGAATTCATAAGAAGAAACACATAGATTCTCTCTGCCCCCGCTTACAGTTATTTTGCAAGAATACCAGACAGAGAATTTTGTCTTTGGCATCTAATGTAAATAAGACAACCCTGAGACAATGTTTAACACAGATATGTGTTCCAGACAGACCTCAGTGGTAAGACACACACATTATTCCAACTAAATTTTTGAAAAGTAAAAAGCACCAACTGAGTTTATACTCCATATTCACTCTTCTACTGATGCAGTATTCTTCTCATTAGAAAAGAGAAAAAAATAAAGATATTGCAAAAGCTTCTACACAGATACTTCCTTTAAGTATTTTGCCTTCTTTCTTTTCTAAATACATAGCACATTTTTCCAAATAAAGCCAAATCATAGCCAGATCATAGGAGCAAGTAATTTGCTGAATTTCATCTGCCTTGTCAAGTCCTTTTATTTACATTTAATATATTTAAACACTGCAGGATTTACCTTTTTCTGTTTTAAATCTGGAGCCTGAAAATAAGCTCAGAGTGTGGAGTTACATCCCAATAATGCATCCTTAGCAAATGCTGATAAACAGGGCACAAAACATGGCAAAAAATATTTCTAAGCCTACATATATTATATCGAAACTCCAATAAGAGGTTTTATAGTCTTTACTCCTGCATATATCAAAACTTATCTAAGAAGTTTTTTTGTTTCCAAATAGATATAGATGCTTCAAGACTAATTACCATTTTTATTTCTCTTACAACAAGGCTTGAAACAATTGCTCCCGTAATTGGTTTTCAGATAAAATAAATCTAAAACTTCAAGCCAATGACAATGAATAAAGGGAACAACAGAACATTTAAGATTTCAAATTGTCTCGTAAGTTTTTGTTGGTTTCCAGAAAACCACACTACACTGAAGCCCCAGAAATAAAGACTGAGAATCTTACACATTTTTATATTTTCAGAGTATTTCCAAAGTGAAAGGCGTCAGAAGGGACATTCTTAATATTAATGTGAAATTAATTAATCAACCAAAAAAATGACATTAGAGCCCCAAAATCAATCATTCATCAAAGACTAGAAGAGTTGGAGGCAGAAGAAAGCTAATTCTCCTTTCTGCTATGTTGATATAAAAGAAAATATTGTGGAGCATTATTAAAAAAAACCCCCGCAAACCAGAGGAAAGTAAGCCTAGACTAATACTAAAGCCTGTTTGGTTTGGATTTTTCTTTTGTCTGTTTTGTTTTTTTAATCTTTATTTCATATGCTGATAACCACCTAGAAATACTGAAAATGTGCTGCATGTGACACTGGACTTATTTCAGGACAAAATCAAAGAATGCAGATGCAAGTGTTTTCTGCTTCATCATGCAGTGGAAAGATTCAAAGTCACAAGTGAAACATTTTGAGAAAGAGGTTACAGTGAATTAAAACACATGAAATATACAGAATCTCCAAAGTGCTTATAATTTTGCCTTCTAAACTGCACTTTTCTTCCTTTTTAGTTTCACCACATATGTCTACTTTGCATGCAACAAGATGGCTTTGCAACATCAAGAGAACTGCAGATGAGGAGATTTGCTTCAAAGGTGCAGTATTGAGCTATACTAAAACTCTCAGTAGTCCAACAGCCATTGAAAGGTCACAGTTTGCTTCTGTCAACCACCTTACTTCTACAATTATTCTTCTGTATGAAAATATAAACAAGATATCTGTATGTATAGTCACATTAGACAGTTACTATAATAGACTGTGCGACATTTAATATTTGCTTTTAACTGCTGAACTGCAGAATCAAAATTCTTGCTGTTATGTGACTATAATATAGTTTATATTTGTATAAATATATCGTTTATATTTGTATAAATATGTAGTTTATATTTGTATAAATGCTGACTGAAACCTGCTTGAGGAACAATGGGAAAAGACCAGTATCCACTTCAACTGAAGACAGTTCAACTGAAACAGGATTTCCCTCTTGGCAAGACAGCCAGAGGGAAATCTTACACCCTGAGTCCTCTTTACTTCTTTCTAAAACTTGGAATCAAAAATGAAGAAAATATTTTAAGCTAAAAAGACAGCATCTCCATGTCTTTCTTTTAGTGGTGTGCATTCTTCGATCCAAAAATGGTTGTGCCCCTAGGCAGGGACACCGTACACGAGACCAGGCTGCTCAGAGATCCAGCCAACCCAGCCTTGAGCACTTCCAGGGATGATGCATCCACAGCTTCTCTGAGAAACCTGTTCCAGGGCCTCATCACCCTCACAGTAAAGAATTTCTTTCTTACATCTTATCCAAGCCTGCCCTCTTTCAGTTTGAAGCCATTCCCCTTTGTCTTGTCATTACATCCCTTTGTCAAAAGTCTCTCTCCAGCTCTCTTGTAGGCTCCCTTCAGGTACTGGAAAGTTGCAGTTCGGAGACCCCAAGGCCTTCTCTCTTCCAAGCTGAACACTCCCAACTCTCTCAGACTTTCCTCATAGGAGAGGTGTTCCACCCCTCTAATCAATTAGTTGGCCCTCCTCTGGACTCACTCCAATGGGTCGATGTCCCTTCTGTGCTGGGAGCCCCAGAGCTGGACACGGCACTCCAGGTGAGGTCTCACCAGAGTGGAGTAGAGGGGGACGACTGCCTCCCTTTACATGCTGGCCATGCTCCTTTTGATGCAGCCCAGGATATGGTTGGCTCTCCGGGACGCAGGCACACATTGCAGACTTATGTCCACCAGCACCACCAATTTTGCAAGTGGCAAGATCCACTGAATTTGCAAGAGCAAACACATTGTCTCTGGAATCCAAAGAAAATGGCTGTGAAAACACCCTGATACCCCTGTCAGGATGCCAATGCTTAACATGTTCAATATGGACAAACAGGTTGAATATCTTAAACATATGTTTAAAGGGTCTTAAATCTATGTTCTTTTTTTCTGTTCATGAAGCACTTGATCCTTATTCCCATATTTTCCTCTTCTGTCCTTGTCTTCTGCTGAAATTGTGTAGACAAGCTTGACAAGCTTAACAGAACTCTGAAGTGATGTAATTTCTGTGGCTATGTAATTTCATAGGCTAAAATGCAGTGAGCAGCCTTGCTTCAGGCCAGGAAGTTCGGTTTCTCTAATACTGCTCACCATATTTCACTCATCTGTATGAAAAGCAAATTTTGAAGTCAAACCTCTCCATTCCATCTTTTCATCCCTTCATATGTTTTTCCAAATGAGTAGGACATTTGGGAGAATAATTTAGAAGAGCCATTAGAGACACTAAAATGAAAATAAGCTGATATCAACACTGGCATTTCTTCTCTTCAAGAGATAATACATTCTAATAAAATTACTACAGATAAACAAGGAAAGGAAAATTTTAACTTTTGAATGTCAAGAATATGTTTTTACTCTTTTTCTTTTCTATTTTCACATGCCATTAACATAAATGGGTCGTAGCTACATATAGAGATGGCCAATTCCCATATGAAATCAAATACCCTCATGATACACAGTGATATGATTTCTTATCTAGAAAGATAAAAATTCTTGCAGTTTCCAGTGGTTGCTAAAAAATTTCAGACGGAAATATGTGGATTCTTTTTGGGTTTGTTTGTTTGTTTGTTTGTTTTAAGATTTACCTGGATACAAGTAATGGCTTTCTACCACTGAATAATTAATATAATGTTATAAAAAGATTTGGGGGTAAATATTACATGCAACTATTACTAGTTATTTACTACATGTCTAAATACAATTTCTATAGAATATGCAAATGAATATATATTTCTAAATATAAACTTTAATATCATTTTACAATTTCTTTAAGTACAAGCTCTACATGAATTCAGTGTGAAAAAAAAAATCACTTTAAAAGTTTTGTATAAAGAGGACTTGGAAATGCACATGACAAAAGCAAGAATTCATAGCAGGGTCAAATGTAAGGAAAACAGAAGCAACCCCTCTGCAGTGCAGAGCAGCATTTCTGCAAATGAGAAAATGTAGTACCGCAGGTCACACGGACTGATGAAAGTCAAAGGCTCTGTGACAACACACACTACAAGCAGCAGATGCAACTTCAAAAGCACTGTAAAATGTCTAGATAAGAGCAGTTGTTCTGGTAAGCAATTCTGATTGTCCTTTGCCCTGGCATAAATTACTGTGCAATCGAACAGTACAATCTGCTCTTTCTTCTGCCCTTACCATCTGTCCTGCTCTTGCATCACCATGATAGGCACCTCAGCAATAACAAGTGAGGTAGGGGAATTTTATCAGACTGACGTGGAGAACAATATAAAAAGCAAACCAGATTTTTAAAAATAACCTGATGAAAGGTCAGAGGAAAGAAACCCTGCACACTGGGTTTTTTTTTTTCTCTCTAAAGCCAAAATCACCAAGACAATTCATGTCAATTATGCTACAATGTGATAAAAGTGAATATCCTGAAATAATTAACCTCAAGAATTCTTCAGGATAATGAGGTTTGAAATACTTTGCTTTATAAATAAGTCATCATTCTCTTCACCTACTTTCACACAGGTTTCTGTTATCCCATAATCACTTAATTGCATTTTTCTTTGCTTCTTTTCTAGCGTGTACTCCTTTTCAGTATTTATGCTGATTGTGCTGACTACTCCACAGTCGAAAGATCCATTATTGAAAACAATCCCAATGTATTTTAAAGTAAATGTTTATGTTGACACAATGAAAGGCTTTTTCTAATCCATTCTATCCTTGTATTTAATAGAAATCACTGTTCTTCTAGTGAGCAGACATAAGTTGCCAGGTAAAACCAATCAAAATAGTCTATTTTTAATAAAAATATAAGATGAATAATACAGAACAAATTTTTCTTTCAGGGAAAAATCACCAGACAATATTAGTCACTACACTGAGAAGCAAAGACTTTGAAAACACCTCAATGAAGTAATTTTCAGATAGTAAAAACATAAAGCAAATTACTTGCTACATCTTATTAATGAAACTCACTGAAAAATAATAAGTATACAGTCACATCTGATGACATTTTAGCAAGGTAAAAAAGCTCTCAATTTAACACACTGTGCTAAGTTACTAGTGGAGATACCACTGTACAGTGCAACATAAATAATGAAGGTGGTAACCCTTCCCTGAACAGATTACATGAAGTTTAAGTATCAAGCCTCTTTCCAATTTACAAACTTCAAATTTTTAGTCAAAGCACCCTATAAACTGCAAATAAAAGTCACCACATTGTTACTTACAGCTAACAAGTACACAGAAATTTCGTATTGGTTTGGAGACAAACATAAACTCCTCAATAATTCCTTAAATACCAAATATAGTATTTTTGCTTTCTCCACAAATTAGATCTCTCTTTCTCCTATATTAATTCAAAGTGCACTGGAAGTACATACAGCAACCTTGCAGGGTGAGAACATAGGCAAAGATACAGCCAAAGAGAAAAGCGATGGGTAGGTATTCTCAAAAACTTTACAGACCTTTCTTAATAATACTTCTCATAGCATGCACAAATGCTACTTCCCGTTGATTTTAGTTTGTGCTACACTGCACCACTACTGCTGTTATGTTCCGTTTTCTCATGGACTCTTCCACCTCTTGCTTGTTCTCCCATGTGCTGCTCTCTTTGCTTTTTTCCCCTCTGGGCATTACCTTCTATTATGTTACCACCCTTCCTCCAAGCCCATTAGAGCCTAGAGACAAAGCAGACAGCTCCTCCAGGGACCATGTGAAAAACAGAAGAAGAAATAGCCTTTTTTCTCCAGCTTCTGTTGACACAAGGTTTACAAAACCATACAGGTCTTCAAAACCCCTGAGACAAGTCACTCACAGGACAGCAAAAATAAAGCCAGCCAATGGCCATAGGTGGTATGCACCCACATACATATGGATTACAGCACAGGTAAGAGATGGGGTCACAGCTACCAGATCAAAGTTAACTTGCTTCTCTATATTGAGGTTAGGGACACAAAAGGCACCGCTTCTTTCACGGTGCAGCAATTGCTCTTGTGCTTCTGCCTCTACAGGTTTTGCCATAATGTCCTCATCGCTTGGCATGTACAAATTACTACTAAGGAGCATCTTCTGGGTCATGGAAGGCCAAAATCCTTGAAGCTCAAAGCCAACCCACAGTACTGTATTTGACTTTTCTAAGCTGCAAAATACAGAAATACTGGCAATTATCCATTTATTTTCCCCCTGTATTTCCCTCTGGCCATTAGCTATGTGGACAGATGGATGCTGTTCAATAGCTCACTTACCCTCTGTCATTACACCCATAGAATGGATTATGGGTACACAGTGCTAATGAGACCCTCAGAACAAAATATTAAATGTCAGTCACCCTTGGAAACACATAGCAAATTAAAACCAATTTCATGCGTACAACACAGAATTACAAATTGACTTTGACATGACCGGAGTAAGATAAAAAGCCTGTAACAGAAAGCAGGAGGATCTGGACTTTATAATTAAATAAAACACAGATGTACGTTAGAAAAAATAGCCCAGGTTGGTGACTCAGCTACATCTCGTGGGTACTATTACGATGAATGAAGGCAGCTCCTGGATCAGTACAAAGTTCTTACTCAGACACTCTCCCAAATCAAATTACAAATCAAAACAATAGGGAGGCACCTCAGAATAGTGTGTAGCCTCATGAACTAACACTAATACTACAGTGAGGTGTTTTGACTTCAGTACATCCTTTTACATTTACCTTTCTCTTTTCTCCCTGGCCCAAAGATGTTCATCAGGCAAGGGGGTCCCTCCACCTCCTGCTGTCCTGCGAGACTCTCGAATCAGACACCATTGGAAATGTTCAGAGTCAGGTTTGAGGGAGTTCTGAGCAACCTGATCTAGTGCAAGACGATCCTGCACATGGCAGGAGGTTGGGCTAGGTGGCCTTTGAAGATCCTCTACATCCCAAAGCAGTCTGTGATTCTATGATCTGTGGGAAACGCTGGGGCAGGTTGCAAGGAAATCCTACCTACACCCATAAGCCTGTGCTGAGAAAAAATTGGCCTTTCATATGGCAGAAAAATTCACAGAGACCATGAAGGGAGCCAGTAAACTCTCTAATTAGCATCATCAGCAAGTAGATGTTATAGTACAATTGTAATGAAAGAGAAGGCAGAGAACTGCTTGAACAACCAAATGTGCTTGATGACAGATTCTCCACTTCACTACCCCAGAATTACATCGGTAGGACCCAACTGAAATTAGACTATGTTAAACAGAGCAGAGAAAAAGATAGTTATCTTCAACACTCAGCTAGCCTTGTCACCCCGTATTTCTTTTACAGAGCTACTGGCAGGTGATCTAAGATGAAAATTCTTTCTTTCCCATCAAGGCAGCACAAACATGATCTGAGTCGCAGTAAGACTCATTTTGATAGTTTAATGGGACTTCTGTGGCTTGCATGCCTTATGCTATCACTGTTGAAAAGAGCATTTCACTGGGAACACACATTTATCAGCATTGTCAGACTGGGAGGTCTGGAAAGGCTGCTGGTTCTTCTGAAATATTTTAAGCCATAGCCCTTCTAATGAGGAGCAGATCACTTTTCCTGAAATGACAAAAATATTAATGATCTTCACATATACAAAATGAGGGTTTCTAAAAGAAAGTAATAAAATATCAATTACTTCAAAGATCATGCACTGCTTTAATTAGAGTTCTTCCTCTTAGCAGCTGAAGTGATAGAAATCAGCTATGCTACTACTACATAAATGGACAATTTGAAAATGGCTACAGTTTTGGTATCAAAGCAGGAACCATAGTATTTCTTTTCCTGGTGATGAAGCTTGGAACAGGCAGGCTTCAGATGAACTCATCACTGCTGTTCAACTCAGTTTTTCCCAAATTAGTCACTACGAAATTATCTACTAAAATGTTTCCTAAGGATTGCAAAATGTTGTGATGAAGTCCACACAACTAGATTTGAAATGTTATCTGTCAGACATTACCTTTTCAGCATTCAAACACTAGTTGTAAAGGCCAGGGAAGATGGAGAGGGACCATGACAGTAAACACCTTGTCTTCTTTAGAAATCACTGCAAAAATGTAGTTTTCAAATATTTCCAATTACTGTTAAACAGTTCAACTTATTTCTAACTGAAACCTTCCCAGCAACCCAAAGACCACATGTACTTGACTGAATTAGGACAAAAGGTAAAATGACTTGGAGGTATTGGTCGATGAGAAGCTCAACATGACCTGGTAACATCCTCTTGCAGCCCAGAAAGCCAGCTGCATCCTGGGCTGCATCAAAGGAAAGAAAGACATTGACCTGCTGGAGCAAGTCCAAAGGAGGGTCACAAAGATGATCAAAGGGCTGGAGCACCTCTCTTATGAGAAAAGGCTAAGAGAGTTAGCTCTTCAACCTGAAGAAGGGAAGGCTCCATTGAGACCTTAGAGCAGCCTTCCAGTAGCTAAAGGGAGCCTACAAGAGAATCAGACTTTTTACGAGAGCATGGAGTAACAGAACAAGGGGAAATGGCTTTAAACAGAAAGAGAGTAGGTTTGGATCAGCTCTGAGGAAGAAATTCTTCACCATGGGAGTGGTGAGGCACTAGAACAGGTTGCCCAGAGAAGTGGTGGATGCCCCATTCCTGGAAGTGTTCAAGGCCAGGCTGGATGGAGTTCTGAGCAGCCTGTAGAAGGTGTCCATGCTCACAGCAGGGGATGGAACTAGATGATCTTTAAAATCCTTTCCAACCAAAACCACTCTATGATATGCAGATCAAAATATCAAACCACAGAATTATATGATTTTTCAGCTTCTTTTCAGGAACTCATAATCTCTCTCCTGAGGCATGAACATTTATCTTTCCTAAATCTTAGTTTCAAGGTTTTCTTTACACAGCTTATTATTTCGGAATGAAGGAGTATATTACCAGCCTTCTATTCCTTTTCTGCCACACTGTCCTTAAATATTTGGAGCCCAGGACATCAAAGGGAACTGTCACTCCCTTAAACTACTCCTGACTACCAAACACATTAGGAAAGCTCTCATGTCTTCAAAAGCTTGTCCTGTGTGATACGTCTGGGTTCCATCCAGCAGAATTCTATCAAAAGTGCTTCACACTCACAGTGTGAAGCCAACAAAAAAGGGGAGGGTGGGAATATGCATAGAAATGTTCTTTGTCTCCTGGGGTTTGAACACATCTGTCTCCAGAGAGGGAGATCAGCAAATGGTGTGGCACACAGCAGCTGGAGCAGGCACCTGTGGCAGGAGCAGGCACCACAGGATTTCTGCTTCCCGCAAGTCCCTCTCTGGGCTTGCAGGAGCCCAGAGAGCAGCCAGCCCAGAAGCCTCCACTCTCTCAGAGGAGCGTGTGCTGCTGGCTGTCCCCACGAAGGCCTCTGAAATAGATCCTAAGAGGGAGCAGTTCTGAGGATTTGAGGAATTTTAAAAGGAAAAGAGACTCTTCCTTGGCCAGCACACATCCTCCCTCCCCTCATGCCGACTGGCAAAGAAGAGGCCATGCAGCCTAACCTAAACAAGGTGTAAGTCGGCATTTATGTCGCTGAGCACAAAGACGCCAATGCTTCAAACCAACTGCTTTGATTCCTGTTCTTCAAAGAGACTGCTTCATTCATTACATGGCTAAGGGAACATCCTCTACAGTGACAAATTCAATTATTTCTTTAAAAATACATGTAAATATCTCAGTCTAGGGATATTATATGACACAGGAGGAATTCCCCCTGCCCCTTATTCCATGATTCCATCAGAGCAGCTCTTTATAATGGTAAACAATTTTTAAATCTCAGTTTAAATGTCTATTATACTTCAAAAGTTTGCTTATCTGCATTAAAGTATCTCTACATCAGATGAAGCTTTTATCCTTTAAGCCAAAAAATAAAAACAAAGTTGGAGACAATAATCCTAATTTCCCAGCCTCTTCAGGGAGATACAATAAACCTTCTCAAACAAACAAAACCCACTCAAATGAAAATGGTTTATATTACCTAGTAAAAGCCTAGTGATGGCATGCAATCAAAGTAACAGAAAGCTTTATCTTGTACTACTTTGCAAATTTAACAACACTCCTTAAGCATCAATTCTCAAAAGCAAATTCTGAGGAAACAAATAGAGAATTTCTACTATGGCGTAAGGAAAATTACAAGGGAGATTAAAAATCACTGTCCAGGAGAGAGAAAACATCTGGATACAAACCCTGGTTTAAAACTCATCCTTCATCCCCGAGATGCACAGGACCAGTCACGATTCACAGCCATCAGCACTTCACTTCCTGATGCTCTGCAGCTACCAGCCTCTGGAGCAGCCCAGCACAGCTGCTTGGTGTGATGTGCTGGAAGTATCCAGGAAAGGGTAAGGAAGCCTAGACAAAAGGAAGGTGGGGGTGTGTATGGGAAACAGCTGAAGGTAATTATGCATCCTTGCTCTCTTTTGCATGCAGGATGGAGAGTTGCCCCAGTAATTCATTACTCTGTAAGAAAAAATGTGCCTAGAGAGCCTGTTGTCTCTTGCTGTTGTATCAAGTTCAATTCCATGCAAGAAAAACGTAAGTTCAGTCTCAAGGCTTCAGCAAGGCTTTAAGAAATTAGGGCACATTGCTTCCAGTGACTGATTTTAAAACATGACATAGAACACTGGGAAACATGAGCTATAATGAAAACGAAAAAATGAGCGATACTAATCCACCTGCTTTTTGACCTGAAATGAAAGAGACCAGACTCAGTGACTGGGTCCTGCCACTAAGCTCAATTTTGGTACTGTGGGTAATTTCCATAGATAAATTATTTTCACTATATAGACAATTTAAAAAGAACAAGCATCTAAAATTAAACAGTTTAACAAGATATCCTTGCCTGCCTTGGTCAGCCTAAATTCAATCAAAAAAAAAGATTAAGGGGCCAAGTGGTCGGTTTGTACAGTTTCTTCTTCTTCTTCTTCTTCTAAAAGAACCCCAAAAAAACAAAACCAAAAAAACCTCACAACCAACAAAACAGTCCTGTTATCTCCATGACAGCATTTAGCATAGACATGATGTGTGAGGTGCTTTGCTTCCAAACAAGTTGGACAATATGATGATTCAGTAATATTCACATTAAGATGCACCACCATCAAGTTTAAAAATCAAAATTAGCTATAACAAGGTGGAAGGGGAGTCTAAAATGTTTTCCAGTGGGGATGTGGAAAATATGTCTGGTTCAGCTGAAATCAACTGAGGCTACAGCCAGAAGATTTGTATAATTTCAACCTTCCCTTCTGGCTTCAATCTATGAATGATCCTCATGCTAACTTAGAATGCAAGTAAGGATCTTTTACATACACAACAGGACTTTTTATTGATTAATAAATTATTTTTCAGTCTGCACAAAGACGCCAGGATGAAATCTGGATCTGTGGAAGCTAGCAGAAAGCCTGTCCCACCTTTCTAGAAAAAAGACTATTATTCTGTGCTCATTATTCTGATCCTCCGAAAGTGGTTTTTGGGAACGAGAAATGTACTGGTAAAAAGTACACAAGCTATTGACAAGGCTGATTGCTAACATTAAATGACTTTAACAATTATTGGGTTTTTTTAATTAAAACTTCACTGTTCAGTCCAACTAAAACTTTTAAAGCTGCACTAATTCTCCCTGATGCTCAGACCTTCAATAAGTAACTGGTCTCTCAGTATTTTATGGGTTGTGTTTATAGTTCTCTAAGGTGCTCTGCACAGTTACAGACCAACGTTTCTAAGCAGCATTAAGAACCCACATCAGACATGTAATACATCTCTTAATGTTCAGAAACAATGCAAGTAGACTGTGGCCCTCTCTGTCCCTTTTATTTCCTGTATAATTGTTCCTATGATAAATTATTAATATGATCCAGCATTTTACTGACTCATCTGTACACTCATTTCAGGATCAGAGATGTAATACTTTGAGCAGTCCTATGCTGCAATTCATTGTCATTGCCTAAAGAGAAAGTTTTGGTGAATTATTTCTTATGACATCCACACCTAGGAGGATGGGGAGAAATCTCAGGAGAAAATATGAGTATCATTAGATACTTCTGAGATTTGTTTGGCCACACAAGTCAACACATTTTTCTTTTTTTAAAAAGAATCCTGGTGCATATTATTAGTGCAAGGCAGAAACTAACTTTGCAGGGTTGGAAAGTACCTCCTGAGTTGCTGAATGGGGTTCCCTGCTATTACATGCACTGTATTACACAACATTTACAATCACAATCAAGTCAAGATGAGTAATTGCAAAGGCAAATCTTATCAATTATCTTTTGTATACTACTGTCAAAGTTTGTTACACCATAAAACCAAACTGCATGTGTAATTAGTAAGGATCCAATAAACTCAGTAAAATACTGATATGATGGAAGACAAAGTCAACACAAATTCTAGTGTTTAACTGCCTAGAAAGTAATTTTAAAAATCCACAATAATATAATAGCCAAAGTTTTAAACTAAAAACAATTTTTTTTTTTTAATTTTAACAACTAACTCAAAAAAATTATTTAAAGAAAGATCCAGGACCAACGTGTCTGGATGTCTGAATAAATTGTCACAAAGACTGTTCTAGACCTATCCTACCAGGATACTCCCTTCTATGCTTATGTTACAATAAAAATATCCGAGCTGTCTGGCACAGCCCTACAACTATATGGAGAGAAAAATGAACATCAGGGACGGCGTCCAGCTGAAAGTCAGCTGGGATGTCATGGCTTGTAGAAAAGTGCCTGGGCACCGCCACAACAGTGACAAGGTTCGTGGATTAATAGAATAGACACCAGAAATCAATTAATGATCTCAGTGACATGAAAGGCAAAGGCCTCGAGGAGGAAGGGGTGTAAAAGTTGATACACAGGCTAGAGAAGAAAAGCCACTGCCCCTTTTCAAGGGAAGTTGTTTCTGAAAGACAGATATGGTGCTTGGCTGCCTGGCATAGGCTTTTCATCTCTGGGATTCCAGAGAGCGCCTGCTGAAGATCACAGCTAGGTTTGGAAGCAAAGTTACACACATATACACACACAAAAAGGAAAGGAAAATCTGGCATGAAAGAGACTATTTGCTTTCTAATATAATCCAATATAATCTAAAAAAAACATAGAGCAGGGAGACTGAACAGGAGTTAAATGACAAATTTTTGCTTTTTATTTTTAAGTGCATGGTTGCAAGATTTGACTGATGAAAAGGACTCCAGCAGAGGTGAGGGAACAGAAAAAGGATGGGAGAAAGCACCACTCGTACCCACCAGCCCAACTCTTCAGAGGTAGGAGAGACAAGAAGCTATTGTTTTCTGCTACGAGCATATGAATAGCAGGCTCCAGGCTTCCCATTATTGGTTGTAGCTCCCGTGACCTCTCCTAGATACCTTCAGCACATCACGCCAAGCAGCTGTGCCAACCTGCTCCTGAGTGAGGGCATCCCCAGGGCTGTGGGGAAAAGAGGCATTGGGCAGCCTGGGCCAGTACGGGAGTGTCTGAAGCAGGTGGCTGCAGATCCTCAAGAGGTGAAGGGACCCATGGATGGGCAGCAAACCCTGGCTGGCCCAGTGTGTCTCAGAGTACTTTAAGCCAGGGATTGTATCCATATTTCCTCTGTCCTGGGATGACAGTTTTGCATCTCCCTGACAGTTTTTCCTCTTAATTCATATAGAAATGGTCTAGTAAGTTTCTCCAACTTTTCTTTTGAGAACTATTGTTATGAAGGGGCTTTTTTCCATCCAAATCAGTTTGCAAGGACAGGGACTTTTCATCTGTAGGGGTTTCAATGAGTTGAACATTCTATCCTCCCCACTTCTTTTTACTTGTGCCGAAGCATAATGGTACCTCTCCTCCTCCACTTTTTTTCCCAGAACAGACTGCAGAAGTGCTCCTGTAATTAGTTCCCAGATTCCCAGTGTTTCTTATGCGGCCTCTCTGCTGTAACACTCTGAGCTGTAAGATGCCTGAGCTATTTTCTTCATTGCTTGTCACAAATGGAAAGTTCAGGCAGGAGGCTGGAGTCCTGCCATGCCTCCTTCCAGACTCGGACTGCCTCAGCACTCCATTTCTCAGCTACGCTTCACCAAGGAGTTGGGACATTTTTTTCCTGGATGCCCAAGTTCTGCTCAGTACTTTATTTAAGTGTGACATATGAACTCAGCTTTTATTAACGTGAATGTGTACATACGTCTATAATCAACTAAGGCAGCAAACACACAGAGTTAAAAGATTCGAATTCAAAGATCTTAAGCAAATCTGAAGTTTCCATAATGCTTAGTCACAGATGATGTATTATCCTGATCCCAGCTGCAGACTGCAAGATTCTCATTAAAGATAGCGTCATGAAAAGGCCTTATAAGGATTCACCACTTCATCAATACTTTTTCTTCTGCAGCAGAAAATGACAAATTAGGATACAGAACTTTGTGAACATTTACAGGTCACTTATCAAAGGATAAAAGAGTTTCATTCTAGATGTTATTAAACTCTAACTGGTATTAGAGCTATCTCTGTAATAGATATTTTGCTTCTCTTACAGGTGATATATTATGAGAAATATTACATAGATTATTAAAATTACTTCTTTCCCCCAAACTCCTGGTACAGAACACATTCCAAGAATTCAGAAATCAGAATAAGCTGCTGATACATTGGTAGAAAACATTTATGCCTCTTATTTTCAGAGAGAAGTAGCAATCAAAGATATGAAAACACAACACAGAAGCCTGCAGAAAACAGAGGAAATTTTGAATAGCACTGCTGAATGTTATCTGTCCCTTTTGAGCTGCTGGAACAACATTATAAAGGGAAAATTTATTTATTTATTTATGGGAGGCCGGGATAGAGGTTACTTTTGATTTGGATTTTAGTGCTATTTCGTTGAACAAAAGGAAAAAAAATAAAGCTCTATAAAATAACCACAGTACAAGGACTTGACCAAATAGAAAGTCACTTCCTCAAAGGTTCGCATTCAGTCAGACTCTCAAACTTCATGGAAATATCTCCTCACAATTGCACCTCTAGTATCACTCCAAAACAAACAAGATTTCCCTTTGCTTTCACACACCCATACCTCTTCTCCCTCTGGAGGTGAGCAGACCACCCAGATTTGCATCAAGGAAAAAGCAACAGGCCACTGTTGGACATACAAGGCCTGTAACCCACTGAAGTGCTCTGATACAAAGCAACAATGATGAGGCCCTCTTACAAATTTCTGTAGCTTTCATGGCAAAGTCAGGCTACTACAACTGCTTTCTGCTGGTGCTGCTCCATGGGTGGCTATCAGAGAAACACTTGCTCGCATCATTTCAAAATAAATTGTTCTAAGTGCAGGAGAGAGTTCATCGTGTGATTTGCTGAAAAGAGTACACCAAATACCCTTCCCAGAGCACCCAGAGTCACAAGCAGACCCAGAGCTATCTTTCCAGGACAGGCAAAAGGGGTTCCTGGTTATGACCACATATTTAGGTGGCCAGACAGTGTCATAATCTCCTCCTACAGAACTAGAGGCTTTGCCCAGTGACCACCAAGGAGGGATATCAACTAGGGGCAGCCTCTTTCCCTCTGAGGGACAGACCTTTCCCTGTCATTAGCGCCATCCCTCCCTGGGCTCAGCATGCTTCCATCCTATAGCCAGAAAAACCCGAGATGCTTCAGATGATTCAGCAAGATGCTTTCATAAGCATCATCCCCTGTGATGTGACAGAATGGGTTGAGGCATGTACGGAGCTATGGAAGGATTTAGCAGGATTTTACAGCAAATTCAGAAAAGAGACAAAAGTGACAAGAGCTAATCAAGTGGAAACACAAACTGCTTTCTGACATCATTATTCTGTGGATGCTGAGCTTCTTCAGAGGGAGCTCAGCAAAAATGCATCTAAAGCCTGTCATTATGCTCCACAGAAAGAAGGCAACTGGCAATGCTCCTAATCATTCTTTTGTAGGATTACTTATATCCACAAACATCGTCTTACTCTTTCTCAAAAACATATTCTTTAATGGTGGTAAATATTGACTTTTCAAATCATAAATATCAATAAATCATGAAAAAGCTTATTATTTTCTTATATTATGCAAAACCACTACTGCAGTACCATGTACCCCGAAATATCTTGTAGGGTAGGGTGTTTGAGGATAGTTCAGTGAGAAATAAATACATTTTAGAACAACCATACTACAGTGAGTGACAAAGGCTTGTGACAGAGAGCAATTTTTGACTAGCGGCAGTGCTAACCCACTTAGTAAAGACATACTACTAGTGAAGATAGAGCTATGCTCTACACAGACATATTTTATTGCAATCTTGAAAGACAGCCTTTACGACAGTTTATGATATTCTGCTGAGATTTTGCTGGTTAGAAAGCTCTTAATCTTCATCACAATTAAAGAAGATGAAACTTTTTTCCTATTTGAAAAATGCAAGCATTGTTTTCTAGCAAGGTTTCAGTGTACTCATTCCAGATTTTAATGAAAGGAACAGCACATACTGTTGGAATAAACCCACTTATTTCATCTACTATTTTGCTTTCAAATCTTAAAGTAACATTTTTGTTCTGTCAGCTCTGAGGTGTACTGTCTTGTCTCTCCATCTCACAGGTTTTGCATGGTTCTCCACAGGCAGCAGCTGACTTGTCTGTCTTCCTCCTGGAGGTGCAACACCACGCTGGGACCACAAGGCTGAGCAGAGGCAATGCCAGAGGCCAAGGAGAGTGAGAGGCCCCACCCTTGGATGTTTTCAAAACCTGAGCGGCCAAGACTTGGGACACAGCCCAGTCAAACTATGAAGTTAACCCTGACTAGAGCGGTGGACTGAAGAAGGGACCTCCAGAGGTCCTTTCCACCATAAAGCAGCCTTTGCTTCCTCCTTCTTCAACCCCTGAGAAGTGCAAAGGTCTGAGCATAACAATATTAGTTCTTATTGTTTTCTGCATACTTCTGTGTCACCTTCTACCCATGCTGAGAATAATATCTGCTAAGGACTATTTGAACAACATACAGAAAGATCTCCCTACACATAAGGATGTGTTTCTTTCTTACCTCCTAACCTGTAGATTTTGGCAAGCATGAGTCACATATATCCATCAAACAGCTTAATGTTTAATTAATACCTTTTTGAACCTTTCTCCCATTTTTTATTCTGACTTTTCTTCATCCTGTATTTTTATTTGCACTCTAGGATAAAAATTTTCTCACAAGATCCCTGGAGTCCACATATATTACTTTTTTTCCCATTATTTCAGTGAAAATAAAAATAAAAAATTATAGAAAGAAGGGATTTGATCTCTGCCAAAAAAGGGAACAGAGGAAGAAAAAGGCAATCAACAGGATTCAAAATTACTGTGGAGAAATAGGCATGTTTGGCAAGTACAAATTGTTGCAGAGAGCACAAAAAAACACTCAAAACCTGCCTTAACAGTTTTCATTTCACTACCTACAGTATCTAAAGAGGCAAACTGTATGCTCTGTTTATTTTCATTCACCATAAGCACTCTGCACTTAGCAGATGCCAGCATATGTTTTGACTAGAAACACACAATTAAACTTGCTTGGAAATAACCAACTGCAATAGGTGGGGGAATAAGGATGTGTTGAGGCACTTCATACTAGCTCAAAGGCAGCAGGACGATCTATTAGCCAATAGAAGTTTAGGAAACCAAAATGTTCGACTGTATGGAAGTTCTCACTTGAGGACTGAACGGTAATTGTTGAGGTGGGGGGGAAATAGTCCCCTACACAGAAAAAAAAAACCAGCTGCACATCCTTCACAGACAACCCTTTGCAAATCACTCTGAATTGCTAGTGTCTTTTCAGTATTTGTAACTCTTTATCACCACAGTTGAGACTGCAGTATTTCTGGTTGGTTGGCTGTTTTTTGTCGAGTTTTTCTGAGAAAACCCCCCAAAATCTATAGATATTCAGCTGTGGCCCTCTTTCATGTTGCATTCTGCAACTTCCAGTCCCAAGCTTGCCCTACTACCAGCCCTTTGTTTATATATTTTGGCTTTCATATATTTAAGATTTACTAGTTCCATACACTCAATTTTATTTTTGTCCTACACCCATAATTTTATCTTCTGTCAACAAGCCAAGAGATTCCCCTCAGGAGCCTAAAACACAATTCCTGAATCTTGCTTGTGTAGCATTTTTAATGTTCCCCTGGAGATTCCTGAGCACTGGGGCTAAATTGTTCAGCCCAGTCAGATTCCTGAAACCCCTGTTTCAACATGCCAGCATTGGCAAAGCATGAGGAAAGAAATATCCTCTGGAAAGCAACAGTTCAAAAGAGCCTCTTCAGTGTGCTGTGTAACGATTTATGTAAAACCAGCTGACTGGAAAGAAGAAAAATAAAAGCTGACCAAGAGTAGACTGGACAACTAAGTGACAGAATCAGCCACCAAGAGTTCAGTGATCAATAAAAAAAATTTAACTACCCTCTACTTAACATCACCCTTCTGTCTCTAGGTATCTTACGCAAACCAAAATAACACTGATTTTATTCTAGTGAAAGCTATTAATAATAATTTAAAAGGTTATCTTTCAACTATCCCCTAAACAGGAAAAGTTGTCTCACAGATATTTGTAGAAAAACAGAATATGCATGAAATTAAATATTGAAGACTTAGTTACCAAAGAATACTTGCCAAAATGCATGTTTGAAGTATTTCCCACTTTATGCCACTATTACCATGGGAAAAAACCCCGCACAAACTGCTTTACTGATAAGAATCATGGAATGCCTCTCTGGCATAAATGAGAAGACAAGACAGAGAATGGAGATCTCCCACCTGCCTCCCTCTGCTTCCTCAGCAGCAATAACGCACAGATTAAACCACAAATTACATTTATTAGACATTAACGTGAAGGCGTTTAAAGCCTTATAACGGGGAAGATGGCTAAATTAATGCCATCTTCAACAATGTGTGAAAAAATAAGAGACTGTTCAGCGGCAGGAACAAGCTCAAACATGGTGATGAGAAAATTAACTGACCAATTCATTAGCCACAAAAAGCACCTCGTTTGATAACAACTTAAAAATGCATTGGCATTGCTTCTGTTGTTTGTATTTTCTAGGAGCCTGAGCTACCCTGCATGTAGCGAGATATTTTCCTCATAACGTGACACTTCCTACAGTGTTAATTCTGATTTTTCCTAGGCTAGAGAAGACTATACATTAAAGCAGCATGCATTTAGGGCTCAACCCTGTAACATGTTGAGTGCTCTGGCCTTTGGCCACCAGAGCACTTAGGCACATGTTTTATTTTAAACACATGAGCACTTCTGCTGAAATTCAGAAAGTCACAGTATGGAAAGGGCCAGATTACGCCTTGCAAAAGTGAAGCTATATTAAAAATGAGCAAAACTATTTAAAACTAACACAATCATTTCCCTGAATCAAGCAAATCTATCCTGATAGACATGTTCTACAACAGGGTCAGAGAGTCTCTCAGCCCACTCATGGCTCAAGTATGCTCACAAATTTGACAAACATAAGAAAATTATTTTCCAGAAAGTATTGTGAGCATTCAAAGTTCAGCAATATCATTCACTGCCACCAAAACCAAAAAGAAAGGCCGAAACTGAAACCTGAAGGATGTCCTCAGTTCTTGTCCAGCTGGCACAGTTCTGAGCCACAAAGGATGTGTGTGCCCTCCACAAAGTTGTTCAAGCTTACACCACCTTTTGACAACTACCCAGGTCTGGCAAATTTCTTTCCTTTTTGACAGTGACATAAGCAATAGAACCATATGAATTATTCCCTTAAAATGCTATTAACATTTCAGTGTTAAAATTACACTCTGTCAAGTTGTAGACAAAAAAAAAGTTGAATTTACAGACTACAGAAAATTTCTGTAGACTCAGTGCTTCAAGGATAGGATTAAAAAAAAAAAGACATCAAGACCACTTTTACCTGTGTACCTAAATCTTTACATATCTTTCAGACAAAAAACATAAGCTATTATTGTACCCTATTATGATCATAAATTCTGAAATGTGAATGTTGCATAATGCATCAATTTTATTTGAAAACAAATCCGGTTTTAATTTTGAGATTACAAATTAATGTTAGCATATTTTCTATCTCTTGCTCAAAGACATCAGAAGCAATTTAAATAATTTTTGTTACATAGTGTAATCTGCATCTTGAGTGACAACCTCTGCTCTGGTTATCAGCTTAGAGGGATGAGATAATAAATAACCCCCTGCTTCAAGTAGTATTTTATAATGCAAAATGTCACTGCTCTGTAAAGCAGTGCTAGCATATCTTAGCAAATTGTTGTATCAATGGCATTTTAGAACTAGAGAATAGGAATTTTAAGCTAAGAGATCAACAACATTCTTGATTTTGTAGCACATAAAACTGCAATGCTTCCACCACTGCAGCTGAGAGCACCTTAGCTTCTTCAACACCATTGTATTAAAAATAAAATTAAATTTTAAAAAGAAAGGAAAAGTCTAATTACAAAAGCTTTAAATTTGCAGTAGTTGCTGGTGTACACAACATCCCCACCTCTTCCCCCAATGAAATCCTCACTTGTTTTACCAGGTTTGATGGGAAACAGTGATTGAGAAAGTTGGTTCAAAGCTTTGGGCCTTCTGATATATAGATGAAATAACACACATCTGAGCCACAGGTTGTACAGACCTCAAGTATCTGCAGAAAGTCTTGCATCTGAAAGGAAAAGCTGGGACCAGATCCTGAGAAGCAGGCTCCAGGTGACAGTTCATGCCAGCCCTTGGCACACAAGATGTCTCTCAACTACCTGAGCCGAGAGACACAGACCCACCATCCCTGAATCTAAAGAATTGCTCAGCTTGGAAAGGACCTCTATGGTCATTAAATCCAACCATTATCCCAGCACTGCCAAGTCCACTACTAAACCATGTCCTTAAATGCCACATCTACACATCTTTTAAATACCTCCAGGTATTTAAATACCTCCACCACTTCCCTGGGCAGCCTGTTCCAATGTTTAACAACCCTTCCAGTGAAGGTTGTTGTCAGATGCAAGAGTACTTCAAATCTGTACGAAAAAACATTTTGAAATATATCTTAACATCTTCCTTTTTAACATCTATATCTGTTGGTTTTTTGGGTTTTTTTTGGTGCCAAGACTCTTGAAACCTGCCTTTCAGGTGCTGAAACATTGCCACCCATTTCTGTCACTGTGGCAGCTACAATGCACACTGTTCAGAAGGATGATTTCAGCAGACTTACCCTGCAAGACCTCTGTAACTTTTTTATTGGCCCTGTCCTGTAGTGCTTAACTCTATCAGTTCTTATTGACACAACAGATTAGATTATTAAATCCTGACAGGCTGTAGAAAAATTGACAAACCACACTATCCATTTTGCTTTTTCTGATGCCAGAGGCTGCTCTGTAGAAGAGCTGCCACTGGGAAGTTCTGTAGTTGTTTTTTTTAAAGGGGAACTCATGTGGATAAATAATGCTGTTCTTCAGACATTATTTGACTTAGCTGGCAAGGAATCAGTCCTGTTACATTGCTATGCCACCACATCTCACTTGTCTCTGGTAAATTACTGAAGTTCCCTGGGCAGCCTGTGTCACCACTTTTGGAGTTCACTCATGTGAACCACTGATGGTACACATACAGATCTAGCAAGGTGAGCTTCAGTTACTGAGGTGCTCAACAGCAAAGGGTCATATGAGCCATTTAATAAATTATTTATATTTCAGAGGTTGCTGCATAGTCAAACTGCACTAATGATGAAGAGCTCCCCTTCTAACTCCTAAACTACATTTATACATTGTTTATAAAATGTACTCCTTCATTTAATGAGTGTTGGTGTTTGTTAAGAAGAAAACAACCAAACAAAAAAAACCAACAAGCCCACCCTAAATCAGCACCTCAATAAAAGCCAAAACAGTTTGAAAAACAACTAGTGGAAACAAACAATTTTGATCCATAAATAATCAAGGGAAAAACACAGCCTGCAATCTCTTTCATAAGCAAGAAGAAAGAAGTGTGGTAGTGACTGAAATGGATTGTATAAAAGCAGAGACACATAAAAAGCAGAGACTTAATCAAGTCAGAACTAAGCAAATATTGAAGAGTTCCATTAAAATTTAAAAAAAGAAGGGTAAACGTCTATTCATATTGAAGACCACTGTAAACCTCATTTGGTCAT
Source organism: Ptilonorhynchus violaceus (assembly GCA_013397565.1). Lineage (NCBI taxonomy): Eukaryota > Metazoa > Chordata > Aves > Passeriformes > Ptilonorhynchidae > Ptilonorhynchus > Ptilonorhynchus violaceus. Next base: position 1,094,171 of record VZRJ01005113.1, on the reverse strand, counting down.
CAATTTAATCCTTATTTTGCCAAATCACTAAATACAAACTGAAAAAACCCCCAAGCCCAAATACTTCAAGTAACTACACTGCTGTTACCACCGAATGAGCTCAGGAGTGAGAGACACAAGCAATCAGCATTACTGGCAAACAGAGACAGGAGCTGCACTGGAGAGCAGTGCTGGACAACATCCCCTCTGCCCTACACCTGCCAGTGCCTGGGAGACAGCGCCCAGGCACCCATGTAGAAAGTCAGGTTACAAATCATGCCTTCAAGGCACCATTTAAACTCTTCTGCTGTAGCACTGCATTAAGCTACACTGGCATGGCACAGCTCAGGACTGGCTTTCCGTTCTGCTCTGTGACACGGCTGTCCCTGCCGCTGCAGTGCGGGGTCAGATTTTGGGCAGGCACACCAGCAGAGAGCTGGTCCCGACCTCTGAAGAAAAGCAAGGAGATGGTGGGCTAAGAAAAGACAACTAACCATGTCAGTATCATAGCTGGTGCACAACAGCTTTCGTTTTGCTAATGCTGGGACAGGAAAAGATTCCAGCACATGTGGACACAAATCCTAGATGTTGTATCACACCTTCCACTACAAATTGGTGTAATTCCCTCTGCAAGCAATATGAGAAGATTTCATTTCCACAAATAAAGTTTATGTCCAAACTGATTTTCAACTGACCAAGACAGTCCAAAACACCTTACTAAAGTTAGCAACCACTCCCCTGACCCGATTTAAAAAGATCATTAACTTAGATTGCATTAAACACGGTTCGAAAACCAAATTTTAAGGAACATATTTACAGACTTTTACTAAAGGAAAAGGTGAACTGCTACATAATTCAAAAATGCCAACACATTCCACTTGATCTAAATTTGATGAATTTACTGATCATAGCTTTGATACACTGCCACTTTCTTCTCTGCTTAAAGTCCTGAAAATCACTATTTTACCAGTTGATATTAGACCACATACTTTTACTTTTCCTTCTCAAATTAAAGTAAATTATAAAATCTCCATGTTGAAGCACAAAAAAGTTAAGACAACCACCACCACTCTACACCAGATTGACCAAGCGAAGTTAATCAGAGCAGTTTGCACATTTGAGCAAGTAGATACAAAACAGAGGTAAGTAAATATATAAACAGTAGAGTCAACTTCTTTGATTAAATTTTGTATGAACCACAAGATGTATCTAGAAAAGATTCAGAGCAGGAAAAACCATAGAGAGCTCAGATAGCTAATTAATACTGCTAATTTAACTTGTACCCTAACACACCACTTACTGTCATCTGTACTCCATCAAGGAGTAGATGGTGACAGTTCTCAAGTGGTGCTAGTAAATTATTTTCATTTTGTCCTTTCCTTCATAAACAAAACATCATGGTGACAGAAGCTGCTTGACCTACTATCTAAGGAAGAGACTTCCAAAGAAGCACTCATCCCTCCCCCCCTTACTCCTGATTTCTGCTGTATTTTCTCTAAACCTTCAGTATGTACAAGAACACACAAACTAGCTAGTAAACTGACTTGCAGGCCTTTTCCCACTGTGTCACATGTTTAAAATTAATCTCACCTATTCTTTTCCTGCATTATGTATTTTAATGTATCCATATACTCCACAAGTAGAGAACAAGCCTCACAACTGTAGTGAAAACATAAACATAATGCTAGTTTATCACTTATTACAGTGAGACACTTGTTCTCACCAGATCTCAGGGATGTGCCAAACTTTAAGACACTCTAAAAAGAGCTCTGAAAAACTTTCTGTGGATATTACAGAAGTTAAATAACATCCTGGAAAAGTCTGCTTCATGACACTATGCCATGGGGCTTCCCTTTGAAGCCTCAATGTCAGCTACTGCTGGGCACCTACAGTTTCACGATGGCTGGCCTTGCTTTATCTTTGCCTTTTGTTTCCTTGAATGTCTATTCCTTCCATTTTCCTGCACCCTGAGAGCCTCTGAAACAACGATATCCTTTTCCTATCAAGCTTGTGCCAGGGCACAGCAACCACTGTCCTCTCAGTGGAGTCAGGGGAGTATGATCTCTGCAGAAATGAAGTGGGCTACTACTGCCAACAGACAGACGCTCATATATTTGGAAGCAAAAGTCTTTTACCAAAATAGAAGCACTTTGAAGCTCTTACTTCTTATGCTTAGGACAATTCCTCACACAATCCAGGTGTCAGTTAATCATGGATAATGGGTTCATTACACTGCAATCTCAGCCCAGACTAAATGGGGGGGTAAAGGTGATGGTTTATTGTTTTTAACTGACATAATGCAAAAGCCGTCTCTGGGAAAAGCAACATAGTTTAACAGTTAATTTATTGGAAAAGCAGTGCGGATTTAGTTACTGTGGTGGAAGAAGCACTCACAGAATTTACCGTTATTTTGGGATGCTGGAAAAAGTTAACATGAACTTGAGAAACTTACAAAAAAATCTCAGTTTTCAAAAACTTCCTGGAAACTCACAGTTCCTAAGAATGGGTAGGGACGGGCAAAATATTTTGCTGGGAGATAGTGACCTCTGTGCTGCTTGGGGCTAATACACAAGAGAGGAGGGAAAGGGGGAGCACGTTCAGCTGCAGCGTGGAATGAGCTCTTCTCAAGTCTGGTGATTCAGTGCTGTTCCTGGCTGAGATGGCCAGTCACAAAAACATTTCTCCTCGTAGTTGATTTTTCACCTATCATATCAGGAAAATGAAACCTTAACAGTTAACTAGAGAATTTGAAAAAAATATTATAGCTCTATAGTTCATCAATGCTGGGAAATGACCAGCTATTCCAATGATTTAGTCCAGACCAAGCACAGGCAGCTTTTCAAGTATGTTGTATCAATACCTTCGAACAAAAACATTCTTTGCAGCAGAATAACCAGATAATGACAAATTTGCACACGAATATTGGTATCTTGCTTTGACTTTCTTCTCCTACATGACTAATTTAAGTAAAGGGAAAGGAAAAGGAGAGGAAAAGTAAGAGAGCTTTATTTCAGTCCTTCAAATAGTTAGGAGCTTATCAGTAATCACACCCTGTATAATCATGAATTCAATCCAAAATGCATAGAACACTAGGAGTAAAAATAAAAGTTAAACATAATCAAAAACTCTGTCAACAATGATATGGCTCACAGAAATGGGGTATAAAAGCAGCTGCATAAAACAGTTTACAAGCAAGGTTTGTAGCTTTCTTTAACCAAATAGAGGGGGAAGTCAATGTTAGCAGGCTCATAATACTCACTGAGGTGATAATAATATGACAGCGCTATTTATCCTCTGAAACAACAATGACTCTTCATCAACAGCTGAATTAGCTGTTATTTTACAAACTGCTCAGGATTACAGACACATGTTACTACATGTGAGTAATGCACATGCAGAGGGTGCACACAGCCCTCCCATGGATAGCACTGCATGCTGCTTCTTTCTTTCATCCTGTGTCACCCACAAAAGTCTGGGAACATTGGATGATGTCACCCATGTGGAGTCAACCTGTTCATCCTAAACAAAGAAATTAAGTCACCCCTCCCAAAAGCCACATCCTTTCAAAACTAGCCAAAGGTCTCTCTTGCCCAACTAGATTACACTCAAATACAATAGACAAGAAGTTCCTCCAACTTGCAAGAAAACTTTTTTTTTAAAAGAATACTCCATCTTGCTTATTTACACTATTAATATACTTCATAGAGATTTAAATAGTGCCTTCTACATACACTGCAAGGTTTCTATTTATTGATTTATTTGAAACGTTCTTCCTTATTGTGCACAGGACAGAGAACTGGCAAAGTTCTAATTCAAAAAAAAAGAAAGAAATCTATTGCGAATAATTTCCACTTAGACTCTAGTTTTTCTGGTTTTAAAAATTTGTATTATAATGTTAACATATATGGTGAGATTGTGCTTGAATCAGCTCAAATATGTAAATTTTCCCAACAAAAAAATTTTATGAGTGTTCCTGCTCCATAGCTGACCCACATTAAGAACTAAATCATGCACATGATTATTTAATGACCTTGCTTGGAGTCAATATAAAGTTGACTTGCACTGCAATTTAAATTACCTTCAAGCCTCTTTTGGCAAGAACAACTTTTGATAGTTACTCCAACTATTCTTTAGAGACCTGATTTTCTAACACCAACACCTGAATTCATTTAATTTGAGCTTTTCAGACTCATTGCCATCACCTGCTGTAGATGCTAATATGTTGCTTCAGGCTCTTGTTGGAAAGTTCGATGCCTCAATTCTCACAGGTTTTATCACTTTGAGGTAGGTCCTTCACTTCCTCTCCCCTAAGTATAACCACACCCACAAATCCTCTCTTCTCAAAAGCTTTTAGCTGCTCTTTCATTGCTATGTAGCTGGGCAGCATGTAAAGCAATAAAATTATTTTCCTAACATAGAAAATGATCTCTCTTTTTTCTGACATTTCAAAGACAAAATATCAACAATCTTTCAGGCAGGAAAAGGTGGACCATGAGCTATTTTAAATACCTGTGGTGTTACCTGTTTCTAAGTGGAATCATTTTTTTCCAGGCATTTGAAGCAAAGCCACCTGGAGGAGGGAACACAGCAGCTGCTCACCGGCGCCAAGCAACAAAACAGCTTAGAGGAAGAATTAGAGAACGAGAGACTATACAATGGAAATGGTTACAAAAAGGTTATAATACAAGATGTAATACAAGCTGAAATCTGGTTGATAACCCCTATTGGCAGAGTTTGCTTTATTAGTACAAATAGTTAAACATTGGTGTTATCTCTTATTCAAAATGTTTCAGCTTTAAAGCCTGGCATTGATTAGTTAGAACTACACAAGAAAGTCTTGTATAATGGAGTCAGGCCATTAACTTCATTTGGCTGAAGGTGAAACTTAACCTACAAGTATTAAGTCCTGAATACACTATATATTCTCCAGTGGGAAATAATTTCCGCACCACTAAAATGCCCACATTGCTCTGGTGAAGCACTGACTATTTAACAGAGCACAGAAACATCCATTTCACTTAGGAGAGGAAATGAAGACTGTCTACTACAAATGAGTAAATATTTTCCAGTAACACATAGAAAATGGCTTAAGAAGTCTTGCTTCTCCATTTTTTTTTCAAACAAACTCCTAGTTTTAATAAATATAACATTCTGTTTACACATAAAAAAGACATCAGCTGGCATGCAAAACAGAAAGTATGTTATTTTTGTGAATGTCAAACCATTGAGTTCCTATCATTTTGAGACACCTTTTGTGTACTTAGAACGTTCAATCCATTTGAACAAGAGTGGTCACTCCAGAGATGCAGTTGCTGCAGCTCCAACAAAGTAAAATGAACTACAGGAAGCATTGAGTTCTTCAGGTTTATCTTGGCCTTAATTTTTAAAACAGGAAATAACAATATTGCATGCACAGACAATTTCAGAGGGTAATATATCCCCTTCTCTGATAAGTATCTAAGATAGATGTAAGAATCGCCTTCTGAAGGCACCTGCCTCTCTCCATTGAGCACTTAGAAACACCAGGTGAATCCTAACTTTATTATAAAGATGCGAGTAATAAGAGATACACAGTAATGGATTCAGAACTCAGACGAAGTGTGCAATTAAAAAAAAAAAAATTAAATGAAAGAAATTACTTTCCAAGTTTGCTCCTCTCTTTTCATTTTCCACCTAAACAACTTCTTCATTAAAGTCCTTAAATGCCTCTGTATAATTTAAACTGTTATTTCATCTTTTTATGTATGTGCACATTTATATGTATACACACACCATACCAAAAAAGAATCAGTTAATGACATACAGGAAACAAAATTAAGATATAACAGTGTATATTAAGTCTTAGAATAATGAATATCACGTCTCACTAAGCCATTAGTACCAATTATTCAAAATCAGTATTCTGAAGTATCTAAATTATTGTTTCTTTAATATTAGCATGGAAAAGAATTACTTTTGATACCAAATCTATTTACTGCTGCATTTAAGCAAATGACATAGCAGAAAAATTAAAATTTTCCAAGAGAAATGCTTATATATAGAAATACATAGCCCAAATTTGTAGCTATAAACTACTGTAAAATGCAGTCAATTCACAAAAAATACAGTTAGAAGACGCATTTATGTAAAGCTCAAGAAGTCTGTATAATACAAAGGGAAATAAAATGAGAGGGAAGGTGATAAGAGAAAGTATTACATAGTTTTATGAAAAGCAGGGAGGGATTAAAGATGCTTTTGTCAAAAGCAACTTCACAAAAGACACTCCTTAAAATTTTCAGGATTTGAGCTGGTTTACTCCAACTTTGTTAATTTTCCAGTAAAGAAGGATATCAAATGGCATTTCACTGAAACCAGAGAGTCTGAAAAGGTGAATAATGTCTACAAACAGTAGTTATTCTATCAGAAGCTATGACTGATATACTTGTGAAAATCTGCATTGATATAGTCTTGATCTCAATTAGACAATTCTATCCAAGATAACAAACTGCCAATATCTAGATGCTTTCGTTGATAACAATAAAAGAAAAAAAAGGAAAACAAAAATCTGCGCCTTACCTAAATTTCTGAATAAGTTTGCTCAGATTTAATACAAACCTCATCTGAAAGCAATGAATGCAAAATTGAACTGTGGGTGCCTGTTGTAACAGCATGAATTAAACTTATGAATCACATTACTCCCCTTCTCAAGCAGTTAATTAGTTCTTTCAAATGCCTAGATTTTGTTTCCCAGAGCTGAGTAATATAAATTGCTTATCAGAAGCTCCATCTTTTCTACCAGCTTCCTCTTTCCCCCATTTTTGCTATTGCTGATGCTGGCTATGGGAATAATCAGTTAGAGGAGACATCAATATCATATGCATTTGATCAGCTGGAAATCACAGAACTTCAATGATTTTTACCTGTTTCCTACATTGTTCTTTGCGAAGGCACTTTTCACAGAAGTCTAAAGAGATTATGCTCAATTCGGGTACCTGTACTTATAACTATTCTCTGCTATTAGGTAAATTATATGACAACATTGGTATATTGACAATAATTTAAAAAAAAAAAAAGAAAAATGACATCTTACCTCATTGTAAAGGTGAATTTCAGCAGCCTGTATTTTCAATAGTTTCATTGGTGACCTTCCGATTGCACAAGGGGCAACAACTGACAGTAAATTAGGGGGAGTGCTGACATAGCTGATGGCAGTGTCTCCAGCTGGCAAGGTTTTTACACTCTCGAGGTTTAAACCAACAAAAACCTCAGGTCCTTCCCCAGGTGCCAAGGTGGGTTCACGTCACAGAATAAGCAGGTGTGGAAGGGATGGGCAGCCAGCTCCAGCAAGGGCAGAAGCCACATCTGCTCTCATCTGGATGGGCAGTGGTCCTGCCAGAAGTGGCAAGAGCCCTCCCGAGGGCCTTAGAGCCAACAAAAAACCCCAAAAACCCAAACATATCTGAAACACTCAATATATTCTTGTTTTAACGTTAATGAGAAAAAACCCTAGATTAATGTTCTAATGACAAGAACAAATAATCAGTTTACGAGTGTTTGCTTGTGGCTTTGTTTTCACCCTAAAAAAACTGGCAAGCTCTTAGTCTTTTGTAGAAAATGGCTGCCATTGCTTTTTTACAGTAGCACAGTAGAAAAGCTAAAAATTAAATATTAATACGTTGCATATATTTTCAAGCAAGCTTGCTCAAGCTTTAAACCCGTTTTTTTTCTTTAAGAGCTTGCTGCAGTTAAAGAGTATAGAATTTAAACCCACCAGTAACACCACCACAAAACCTCTTCTACTTCCAAGCAGTTTTACAAAGTTACTATTTTTTTAAAATGCAAAGAGCTCACAGAGGTAGTTACTTGGTACAAATAATTCATTAATTCAGAAGAAAATTATGCAGGATTTCAAACCTTTAGAAAGTGAAAGTATTTTCTCCAGTCAGATAAAGAAATTGCTTGCAGCAGTTCATTTAAAACCAATTCCTATCACACTCACATTAGAAGGATGCTCTTTAAGAGAAAATAACATGACACACTGATCCATTGACTAGCACATTAATCAGGACATGCTGATAGAGAATCATTAATCAAGATCCCCTACTAATAGAAAATCATTAGAACATAGCACATCAGCAGCCATGCCCCTTCAGTTACTTAGCCTTTCTTTAACCAAGACCTAACTTTGAGGCTAGTTTCTCAGCAGCTTTCAAAGTTTCTTTAAAATAATTTATTCAAGACTCTTGACATAGCACAGCCCTTCTGGATCACAACATTGGCTTGAAAATGAAGTACACAAAGGTGTAGCGAAACGAGAGGAAAAGGGCAAAGGGGAGTTCTTACTTTATTTGAATGTACTGAAGCAACATTACAAACCTAGTTTAAGTTCACCCAAACCAGAAGTTTTCAAGACAAATATTATTTCTTTGTTTCTGTCTATTAGCTACAGGCACCTCAGTTCAGGATATATCTCAGTAGGGTTGTGATTACTTTCATAAATAATATATGCTTCATTTTGATTCTTTCAGTGTACCTACTATGCCATTTACTCTGTCATCCAAACAAAGCCTGTGATGTGTTTGGACAGCATGACTAGCAGGTGGCACAGCTGAATGGACCCAGGTTCTCTGAATGCACCGTGTGAACTCTGGTGGAGCAGCACTCTAAGGAAAATCAATGGCAGTCTGGGGAACCCTGAATTTCCACAACAGGCAGAAAGCAATGGAAATAACAAAAATTGGTTTTAATAGTTATTAATGATCTTTTACAGTTAAAATGAGCACTTCAGTTACATTATCTGTAAGCTGTGAGGAGCCTTCAGCACAGAGAAGCTGAAACTAGTTCAGAAGCAGAACCAGACAAAATGCCTGATTCCATTGTTCAGTGTTGGTACAGGAGGTTTCAGTACATGATTTTTGACAGATTGTTTTGAGTTGAGAAACTGAGATACAGGGCTAGACTTTTTCCATGTTTTCTTCTCCTTGACTTTTTTTCTTCTTCTTTTTTTTTTTTTTTTTTGCAGTCAGGTAATAGAACTGTAATCTTACTTAGCAGTTGTTGACATTGTTTATTCAGGTGGTTGTCCACACAATATAACACTCAGAAAATACAGCTGGTAAATATCTGGATTTAGGAATACCTGCTATCTTTTCTTTATTAAGCTTTCTAGAATTATTCAGTCTTCCAAGTAAGTGGAGGCAATTCTATACTAAAAATTCCTTTGTTATTCCTACAACTTAACATATGGTCTGAACCACTTATCTTGTTTGTACATGTTCTGACCTTTAATGTTTTATATATTCTCTTTTCAATTACCATAAACATCTCCTAAATAGCACCTGGCTTCTGTTCTCTATGGCTTCATTTTCATCCTGTGCTGGCTTTGCATTTTGAATATCTATAGAAGAATTCTTTCAATATTAAAATATCATATGAAGTTTCTCAATATATAGCAGACAATTAAGATTTACACTTTTTACTGTAGTTTGGCTTTGTTTTGGTTTTTGTTGGTTGGGTTTTTTTTAAAATCTCAGTGCTTTCCAGCAACAAAAAACACTACCAACATTGATATCAGCTGGTCCAAAGCAGAAGGAAGATCAGAAGGCACTCAGCTACAGGCTGATGTGCAATTTTGCATTTCCAGTACTCCTTCTTTGTAAAAGATTCCTTTTCACATAAGTTCTCAAATCCCACTATGTCCTCTAAAAGCCTGACTTCATTATCTTAACATACCTTTCCGTGGTAAGTTTTCCCGGTCTATATAATGGGGCATAGGATTTGGGAACAAACTAGAAATATTATTATCATTATTATTTTACAGATTCTAAACATATACTACCGTTTTGAACATTGTTTCTTCTCTTCTAGGGTTTGAATTTGATGAGCAAAGCCTACTTAATCCCTAGATATCATTCTGCAAGCTACTGTAGTAAGGGTAGAAAATCCTCTAGGTTTCATGTCCTGTGAGATGGCATTCAGTTTACTCCCTAATGTCCACCCGAGCTTTCATCTGGCTAGAAAGAAGCAGTGGAGTAACTCATTGGCCATGTGAGAGCCTGTGCGAGCCCTGAGTGGACACAAAAGTGAGAGGAGGATGAGGATGCCCTTTCACATGGCACATCCTCTTTGCTTGAAGATTTGCAAAGAGGAACAATTCTAACAACTAAGACTGCCAAAACAGCGGGTTTTTTAATTGTCAGGACAACGTATGATGACATTTTAAAAACAATTTAAGATGTCATCACACCTTTTTTTTTTTCCCCTTAATTTGGCCTCAAAGGAAACGCTGTGGACTGGAATGGATTTTGTTCTCCTGCTGGTAGGCACAGGGAATGAAGGCTGTAAAATGTAGTGTTGCAGAATCCTGCAGTATTTACACATATGAGATAGACAGTTTTCTCTATTTAAGGAAGTTATTTCTTCCATCAGACTTGTCATGAAGCCCTGATTTCATGATTAATCAGTGCACAGTCAGGATGCAAAAACAGGCTCAGAAATGTATGGCTCATAAGGAAAAGGACAAAAGAAAAGGTCAAGTCTTTGAAGCAAATCTGCTAATTTGGCAAATACAAAGCCTGCTTAGGGAACAATGCAGAACTCAATGAATACCCAGGGAAATGCCTCACAGAACCAACAGGTGCTAGAAACCCATCAAACAATATCATTTTTTCCCTCAATAATTTGCAGGTGGAAACAAGTGAGGTGATGCTTTCTTTGCTCTTTATCTGGCTCCTTGGTTTCAGAGTTGTATGGTTACTACCTGGAAGACATATAATTTGAAATGCAAAGCCAGCTGAAATTGGTAGTGGAGAAGCAGGCAGAAAATGCCTTCCACAGGATGAGAAAATGTGCTATATGACTGTCCATTTTACTATGTAAATACCCATTTTCACCAAAAACAATAGTACCCAGTTTTGCTGGTAAACACTTCTATCCATTTATATGGGATATTTAAACATATCTTTCTATTATCAAGTGCAAACACACCTCTAGAAACTGCACTGCTTCTACCTTAGTTCCTTACAGTAATTGAACAGACAAAGTAATATTTGCCTCTTCTATTCTCTTTACTTTTTTCACTACTTCTGTATGCCTCTAAGAACCCTGGAATCTGGAAAAGAAACAGAAAAAGAAAGATATCTTTCAAGCCATATCTTTTTCTAACCTGAACACTAAACACAAACTTGGAGTAACAAATATTAACCAGCAAATTTTAACAATGGCTAAGCAACTATTCCAGACAACTCAGTATCATTCACAACCAAACTTTGGCATAAGAGCCATATCTAAACCCTTAAAAAGGAGAAGACTGAGACAGTGGGGATTTTAACCTCAAACGCTTAACCTGATTAAACCTTAAACCTCAAATGCTTAACCTTAACCTCTCCTCCTGAAGAGGAGACTGGGCTGCAATTTCTGGTGTGTTAAGGAATAGTCAATGGAACATTTTGATACCCAAATTTGGTCTGTCAATGTGTTTAGCCAAATGAACAATGAGTATTTTGGATCTCATTATTGTATGTCTGGACACTAAATTGGAAGCGACAGTTCAGTTATAATATGAGTAGCCTTACTCTCAATGTTATTGTTTATACAATACTTAACATTGCTCAGAGATACTACAATCAGATTAACTGATAAAATAGAGAAGCAGTGCAAAAATAAAACTGAAAAAAATTATTTCCAAATATGTTCTCCAATTAATTTTTTTACCTGTATTTTGTATTATATTTGTAACACAGTTACAGTTATTTTGTTCTTAAATACATTGTGGTGTGTGTCTGACCAAAAAGAACATTTGGTTGAAATCTAATTTGAACTAAGACACGCCACATGAAGGTGAAGATGCTTTCAAGTTGAAGGGAAAGGTAACATTTCAAGCCATGTATCAGGAGTTTCACACAGCTCTAAAATAATCAAAAAAGTAAAAAATTCTATATTTTTTCAACTTGAATTTTTAAAACATTCTCAAACAGCTTACAAAAAAAGAATGGGTTTTATATATTCAGTAAATTGACAACTCTAGGCTAATCCACATGAAAACGATAGGAATGACATCCAATTTGAGTCACTGAAAACTGTTAGTTCCTTCTCTGAAGTATTTAATAGGCGTGTACAGACACAAAACTCACCATGGAAACGGAAGAGGAGAAGTATATCTCATGTTTCAGACGACTGTATATCATCCAACTGGTAGTCCATTATACCATAGGCTGATGAAAAATATTGCCATAACCATCAAGATCTTAAAAAAAAAGAAAAAATAGAAAAGTCAAAAGATAATCAGACACTGAAGTAGTGAAAACTGAATGTTCCTTATTTAAAGTACAGTTTCACTGCTCTTTAAAGCATACTTTTAAAAAGACGGCTACAAAAGAGCCTGTTTTACACCATCATCATCCAGCAAGAGCTTCTCTTAGAACCACTGCAATGTTTTTTGCTCAGATACTTCCTTTCCAGTTATTTTGCAGATTTTCTGACTTTCAGCTGACTTCAGGATTCAAATTTTTTTTTCAATATTGTTTAATGATGACATTTGTATGCAATGGCATTTTTTCAAAACAATATTTTCCAAGTGCTATTTTATTTTCCTTGTTTCATTTATGCAGGATTCCGCAGTGCATTTTCTACCAAAACACAAAATGCACATGCCAAAATTAACTACAAAGGTGGATGAAGGGGAAGAGCACTGGATGTGAGCAGGCAGCTGACAAAGCCAACACCTCTACATGAGATACGTTGCTCAACTTGGGTTAACAGCACACACAGAACAAGAAACACTCTTCATCCCACCAGCAGCAACTATTCCTATTAATTCCTTGTTTCTATTTTGCTAAACATGAAGGCCAGAGTGCTACAAAACTTGTTTGAGGATCTGATATGAGAGTCGCATTTTCAAACGTTGAAGATGAGCAGAACGGCAAGAGAGGTGGGTTCCAGGCCAATGGCTGCATAGCATTGAGGAAAAACCATTGGATTTTCACCGAAAAAATTATAATATCAGCAATTTTCAGCAATCTTGATTTCTCCCAATTAATCCTTAGTAGGCCTTCTTGAAAGAATTTTTTGACAGAACCATTCTTTCATGGTTCCTCAAAGCTCCCAGAAAGAGCTACATTTTAAACTGAAACTGAAACTCTGACAAATTTGGGTTTCTTGGGTTTGGTGGGTTGGGTTTGTTTGGGTTTTTTTTTTTGTATGTTGGTTATTTGTTATTGTTGTTGTCTGGTTGGTTGCTTTTTTTGGTTTTTGTTTCCACAAACCAAAAAGGGATGGGAGGCTTCCACCACTCTTGATGCATTCCATTTCAGCAGTTTCAGATTTAAATATTTCTTCTCAAAAGAGGCTTTCAATTTTAATTATATTTAATGTCAAATCTTAGGTTAAAAGAAAGTTAAGACTAAAGTGAAAATGTGACCCCAGCACAGTGGTTCCTCTCTCATAGAATGCTTTTGAAGTTGGATGTTCCAAAAGATAGTTTTCATCAGATAGAGAATGAGATTTCATGAGATTTCAGAGATCTCTCTGAAGTGAGGTTTTACATTTTCCATAGAACTGCAAAGAATTTAAAAGCTAAGAAATTGATTCTCTGTTCACCTTTTATGAGAACAACTTAGGTAAAATGAATATAATTTTCTGACTTTTTTCCACAGACTATTTTTGTCTGCATCAATCACACTTTTCTTTTGACCCCTTCTGCAATTTTACATCTAAATTCTGTTGATCACTTAAGGACAGTAACATGACCCTTCTGAGCATTTAACCTTTTTTGTCTGCTTTCCTTCTCTAAAAACCCACTAGAAATGCTGAATGATGGGTTCAACTGAGTGTACATGGGTAGAAAATATCATCACACAAATTTACCATAACCAACTCTTAGTGAGATTTTTTTATACAAGGAAATTATATTATTAATTTTCCTAAACATGACAGTATTTTATCATGGTGGAGAGCAGCATAAAAGTCAAAGCAAATATGCTTGGGAAAAGGCATTTTAGTCACATACAATAGGTTTTTTATGCGTGTATTCTTCTAAATACATGTTTGTACTCATTTTCTAATGCTCTTTCACAGGACAAAATTACATGTTTTCAAGTATAATCAGGCTTTGTTCAAACAATCAGCAACTTTAAGCAGATCCTAGGACAGGCTACTTATTGCTGCTACTTCTCACATCCCTACTGTCTTTTCAGCACAAATGAACAGGAGTGAGGAATTGGTCCAACCCAAAAATAAGATAGGAGAAACTTTTCCTTTTTTTTTTAAAGGCAGGTCTGTTTTCTCCCCTCTTCAGAAAACTCCTGAACCCAGAACACTACTGAACCCAAAGTACTACCGTAATGAATGAGGTACAGAGGGGTAGGCACAGAGTGAAGAAGATAAACTGCCTCACCCGCCGCCGTTATTACCAAAATGCACATAAAAACGCACAGTTGTTTTGAAAAAATATTTTATTGCTTAAGACAGTATTTATATGAATACATCAGTATTTTAAACCAGTATTTCAAGTTCACAGCTTTGCTATGTCAATGCATTACACACTAAAAATTTTTAAAATTTAAGGCTTTCTAAAGACAAAATTAAATTAACATAAAATGTGCAAAATGTGGAAGGAATGGTTATTTGGGGTCTTTTAGAGGACATTCTCCTTTTTTTTTTCTCAAAGTCTGCAAGAACTATATCATAAGCTCTTTTCAAAATGTATTTTGATAAAGTGACCTATTTGTTATTTCATTCATCATTTCCAGCTCTGCACCTATGACAAGGCACCTGCCTAGCCTTGACAAGACAGTAAGGTGGGCAACCAGATAATTAGTTTTTCCCCTAAACTGTCCCTTGAACAGGCTTAGAATTCACTGAAGAACTTCCTTCCAGGTGATGAAAGGACCCCAAACAACAACATGAAAACTAGGAAAAAACTTTTAAAGTTCAGTGCTTTTTTTATGTGTAAGAAAACTGTGGAGACAATTTCCCACTCTCCTAGTATCTTCCTTTAAAAAATATAAAATCAAGGTGAGAAATCAAAAAATCTTTTTTATATTAGCACATGCCTCCCTTTCCTATAAAGCAGTATATTTCACAAAATTTTCAGAAACTTTATAGATTCTTCATTGCAGTGTGAGAAGCTGTAGAATGTAGAAAGCCATCAATATGTACAACGAACAGGGCCTGTTAAGGTAACTGCTGCAGTCACATTATAATATCTGAAGAAATACATTTTTGTTTAAATAATTACACTGCCTTAACTTGGAGGTAGATGCTATTTAAGGTGAATGGACTCTTACATGTCAGTGGACGAGCTACATAGACATGATCAATCACTGTGACCCAAATGCAAGAGAACTGACTTACTGCTGTGAAGTGCCAAGTTATTAAAACATTTTAACAGAAGCCCCTGACCATCATTCAGTCATATGATTGAGGGCTTTGTCTTGCAGGACTAGATTCCTCAGCTGCATGCACTTAAGGATGCTTTAGTGACCAATGTAAAAAGCTGGAACTGGTGTTTACACATTCTGCTGACAGCCTTAATCTATCAAGAAGACTTCTGCAGAGCCAAAACAATACAAGTTTTGGCTGTACTGTGGTATTCTGACTGCCCATAAAATGAAAAGCCATAAAAAGACTTTGATGTTTTCACACACTTTAAGAACATGAAAGAAAAAAATAAACCTTGCAAGGACTAGTATCATTGTATCTTTTGAGTATGTACAAAACCAAATAAGGTAGTATTCACTACAAACAGGCTTTTTAAGGAAGTTACTAAATATGAACAAAAGTGACAAAAAACCTGAAATACAAACTACTAAAAATCAGCTCATTGTAGCCAGTCTTAATCTGTTCCCAGCATTTAAGTGGCACAGGTGGACAATAAGAATTTATTTGTGACTTCTTTGCTGGACATAAAACTTCTAGTTGAATTACAGTCGCATACCTACATAAAAAACAGCAGTCCCTGTGTACCAGCATTATACTGATCCCTGCAGCCAGCCCCCACAAGATCAGCAGCACTCCAGCACAGGTACAGGGACTGGCACTAGTACCCACCTCAGCACCACATGCAGCCTGCTTAGAGAGCAGAGCTTCTAAGGTCAGTAGAATACAAAAAGATTCAGCTGGTATCAAAGGATGAAGTAAAAATCTTATCCTAGATTCAAGTCTCAGAAACGTGGAAACAGTTTTAGGCTGTACACGTGTCTCACTGTCAGTGCCACAAAAGCCCTTCTACGAAATGCCAATATCTCTGAGTGTCCTATGCAGCTATACAAGCACCCAGATGGAACACGAATTAGCAGCTGATTTCATTAACTAGAAAAGTTGCTTTGAAGGAAGCGAACACCTACTGACAAAAGCAGTTTGCAAGCACCGTTCTCTAACGAAATCTAGACTGTCCTTTCAACAAAGGCAAAGGGTTTTCTTCCTAACAAGCAACCTGCGCTGAAAACTAATTAGAAACCACAGGTATTTTGCGTGTACTTCACAATCAGGGAAAGGCTGATGTCGAATAGCTAGCTGCAAATGGCTCGGCTTGTAGAGATAAAGTTAACAAGCCACCCCAGCATCCTTTATCGTCAGGCTACATAAGCCCGTCCCAGTGCCGCCCATCTGAACGGGCAGAGTGGAGTGTGGTCATTCCCACAGGGACCGCCTCTGCCGCTCCGCATGCACCCCGCCGGGCCAAGGTGCACGTTGGATACATGTTTAGATGTTGGATACATTCATTTTCATTCCTTCAAAGTGTAACACAGAGGAGGACATTTTTTTGTAGCTGCACCTCTAATGGTAAGCATAATTATTGACTCGTGTTCTTTTTTTCTTTAAATTAGTCAAACCAGTGGTTATTACCTGGTATAATGTAACAACAACAACAAAAAACCACAAAACCTCAGTGCTGCTAACTACACACTGTGCAACACTGGATGGACACACTGTGTAAATGCATAGAAGTGCTAAAGAGCTTTCATGACAAAACAAGCAAACTACAGATAGTTTTAAACCATGGACTATATTCAAACTGATTGCTATTTATACAGTTTTCTTTATTTAAATGAAAACATGTCATCATGTTTGGTTATGCTAACATTTGCATCAACAACATGCTAAATGGCAGTTGACTATTATAACACATTGAAAAATGACAATATCAATTGTTTACAATTGACAACCTAGATGCATTTGTCCTCTCAAAATGAACAAAACTGGATCATAGTCAAAACCACAAGCATTTTGGCCCCTAATAACTAATATAACTTGTTTTAATCAAACTTTGTTTAATGTTATGAATATGCAACATTTTAAACTGTGGAGTAGCATATTCTTGCTTGAAACGCTCAAGCTTGTTTTAAGAGTGAGACCTCAAAACCACAATGTCTAATGAGTCCTGATAAATGATAATGATTCCTTTGGTCTTTAAACAAACTGTACTAGCCACTGACCTATTTTCAAAGTTCAACCAACTCAGCTTGCACTTACAACAAAAAATCTGCTACTCAGACGACAAAGAATACGCTCTTGCATTAAAATCCTATTTTCCAAAAAGAAAAAAGGTGGGGAAAAAAAATGGAACAAAGTTGTATTTGAAGCACAGTTAATTAAAAATGCATCTGGCAGCATGCATTTAAAAAAAACATTAAAAGCTGGTTATTGGCACCAGTATCCACCTCCATCATGAAGGGCAGCCTGCTCCAAGAGCAGAAGTTCTAAGTCAAATGCAAAAAGACTCAAATGGATTCAGAGGATGAAACAAAAATTTTGTCCTGGATTCACTTCACTGTGTCTATAGACAGTTTTAGACTGTACATGTGTCTCACTGTCATTGCCACAAAAGCCTTTCTAAAAAATGGCAATTTCCCAAGAGTCCTATGCAGCTATACAAGCATCCAGAAGGAACACAAATTACCAATTTTCACAAAGAATTGGTTGATATTAACTTTCCAAATAACAGATTTTCTCTCGAAGGAAAGAAGGACCCGTGATTTCTGAACAGTGAATTCTGCTTGTAGAGAGTAAGTGAAACTATGAAGCAAAATTTACATTTCCCTTGCATCTTTCTTTGATTTTTCTCACAGCGTTCCCCCACCTCACTACATTCTCATTCAATGTTTGCCACGATTTTAAGGCTATTTGCCTCAACACTTCGACACTGTGGTATACATAAAATTATTTATGATTTTATTATAATTTATTTTAAAAATTTCTAGCAAAAAATTGCTTGGCAAAAGCAAGTATTTGTATCCTCATATTGCATGAACCAAAAAATATTTTGAGGAACTAGAGAAGTTCCCATGCAGCCTGTTGTGCTATATAAAACTTAAAACAGCAGTTTTTCTGTATGATTATTTCAGCACCTTTTGCCTGTGTGAGATATGAATAAAGTAGAAGGACAAAGAATAAAGTCAGAATTGATGGCTTGAGCATATATTCTAGCATTTAGCAATAATAGTTCATTAAAAAACCAAAATAATCAAAAGAAAATGACTCCTTAACCAGGAAATAAATCTTATCCGGGACTGATTGTGGATGGAGCTTGAAATTAGAATATGGTTCCCTTAATCATGTTACTCTCCTACAGCAGCAATGAGGTTGTGCTCAGCATGTGTCCCCAAAACGAATCCTTTAGTGAACTAGTGTTAGTTAACAATAAACCTCCAAATATACCAGCCTTATCATCACTTGTAAAAAAAAGAAAAAAAAGCTTGAAATACTCCCTATATTATACTGCAATGAGACCTACCTAGAAGAAATTGGGTTGCAACAGCTTCATGACACCTCCTCCTTAATGCATGTCAACACCAGCAACGTGGATTTGCACTCACAAGTGAGAGGATGACAGACTGATTTTAGCCTCTTCAGAAAAGTAATTCATCCTCCTCTACAGTGGTATGAAGAACACCCAACTTGGAGCAGCAAATACCTACTATATACACTATTTGGGATTACAAAATATGAAAGCAATCCTGGATTCTTGGAAGCAAAGATAAAGTTTAAGATGTGGGGGAAAAGCAAGCAGTCATTTCAGAGTCTTTGAGTTACAGCAGGAAGTCTCACTGTATAAGGTGATTTAAGCAGTCAGTAATTGACCATTATGCAGTGCACAGACTGATATCAATCATGACCCTAAAGCTGTTCGACTGTCTGGCCCTCAATGGCCTTCAGATCAGTTGCATCAGTTACGTTCACCTGGCAACTTTCGATGTTACATGTTTGTCCGGTGTTCATTAGCTGCGATTCCCTTATCGTCATGCACTTGGTTGCTTCAAAGACTCCCTCAGGGACCCCAGATCTTGCTCAATGCCTTCTTCTACAGATGCAGGTGTGAAATGCTGGCTCCTCCTCTCTGCCCCAATGCCCCCAAAAATACAATGCAAAGGGGAAAAAACCCAACCAACCAATCAGCAATCTGCACTTCAGATTGGAAAATAACTTATTTGCATCATCTAAGCTGAAGAAAACTCAGCACAGGCAGTGCAAGAAAGTAGTTTATTGCAAAACTGGACAAGAGCCAGCACTGTGCACTTGCTCCCCAGACAGCCACCCGTATCCTGGGCTGCATCCAAAGCACCGTGGCCAGCAGGATGAGGGAGGGGATTCTCCCCCTCTACTCCACTCTGGTGAAACCCCACATGGAGGGCTGTGTCCAGCTCTGGGGCCCCAGCAGAGGAAGGACATGAACCTGCTGGACCAAGTCCAGAGGAGGGTCACTAAGTTGATTAGAGGGATGGAGCACCTCTCCTATGAGAAAAGTCTGAGAGAATTGGGATTGTTCCACCTAGAAAAGAGAATGATTTGGGGTGACCTAATTTTGGCCTTTCAGTACCTGAATGAAACCTACAAGGAAGAAGGGGAGAGACTTTATTACAAGGGCATATAGTAACAGGACAAGGGGGAATGGCTTCAAACTAAAAGAGAGTAGGTGTAGATTAGACATCAGGAAGAAATTCTTCACATGAGAGTGGTGAGGCACTGGCACAGGTTACACAGAGAAGCTGTGGTGAATGTATTCAAGGCCAGGTTGGATGGAGCTTAGAGAAATCTGGTCTAGTGGAAGGTGTCCCTGTCCACAGCAGGTGGATTGCAACTAGATGATCTTTAAGGTCCCTTCCAGCCCAAACCATTCTATGATTCTACGAAAACTGAAAGATTTCGGGATTACTGGCAAAACGATCTTCCTTAGTACTTTTTTTTTCTTTCAGAAACACACAAAATAGTCAAGTATTTTCCCTATCTTCACATCCTGTTCTGCTAACTAGCAATAAAACAGGCAGTGAGCTCTCAGCTTCTCTGAGCACTGGTGCTACTTTTTGGCAAAGCACGGCCAGCACTTAGACACTACATAGTACAGGTAAGCATCAGTCAAAAACCCCAAGGGATCTTACAGGTAGAGGTTCAGACTAGAAACATTGTTTCTAGTGTTTCTCAAAGGATGTAGCAGGCAGCACTGGGGAGAAAAAAAAAAAGTTTTAAAAACTTTGGGAAGCAGTTAAAAATTGTTGGTACTGCATTTCATCCACTTTGTTCGTGGATGAGTTACTGAACATTTGAAGTGTTCATTTACCCCAAAGCTCTCCTGTGACGTTCCAAGCAATTCACAGGCCAACTGTTCAGAGTGGAAGTTTCGGGGGGAGAGAGAAGGTTAGAACCTCAAATCATGGAATTTAGGAACAAAGAAAATTACTGTTTGTCTCTTGGGCAAGGGAGCCAACTGGCCCATTTGTCAGAGCTTTATTCCTTGGAGGGACCAAAAAACCAATGGAGATAACTGAGACACAGTTATCAAATTTTCTTCTCATTGCTAGAACAACTGTATTGGAAATAGCATCCTAAAAGTAGGAGTAAAATCACAAAAGATGGGAAGGGAGTTGTAAAGTTTCATTACATTTATTTTTTTGTGAAAATACTGTATTGCAAAATCACTAAGGAACAAGTAATTTTGCTATCATTAATAAGATGTACAATATTCAAAAGGATTTGAGGCAGCAGAGAATATTTGTCAGTTCACAATACTCTTTAAATTGCTGAGCAAATTAGTTCAGAAGATGTCTTCTGTTATTAAGGCATAAGTACATATTGTACAAACCCCAGATAACCAAGTTATATTACTGATTTTTATACGAGTGATAAAACACAATGTTTAAAAACTTATTACCACTTCAGCATAATTCTTATTGTAACTTAACCCCAGGCAAAGAAAGAGAGAGAGAATCAGCAGCATTTTCCCTCAAAATTCTATTGCTTTCCTTACCAAGCTGTTGTTAGTCAAATCTTGATATTTTTTTTCTTCATTACTCTTGCTCTGTTATATTGTCTAGGAAGGTCCTTTTTTTAGGAAATAAGAAGAGATAGAGAATATTTTTTCTGCTAATACTATCTAAACAAATAAGATAAAGAATTCAGATTCTACAAGGACGTCCTGTTCCCTGCTATGTGGTAGCTTTATTAGTAATAATTATGAGAATAAGTTACACACAAAAATCATTTGATAGAGTTAAAGGCTTATGCTAAACTTATAAAAGCTATGACCTAAAGGCTAACCTTCAGATATTAAAAAAGGTTCTAAAAAGCAAAGAAGAAGATGCTACATATGGAAGGATAATCACTTCATAAACTTTAGGCAGATGTCTGAAGAAACACATCATTCTTGTTTTGCTTCATTAGAATAGAAATTAGAAATACAAATGGAAAGAGAAATCATAGTTTTCAGCCTTGATAGACTCCAAATGAATATAACTTTTGAAACTACTCTTTGTTCCATATCTTTCCTGTAGATGGAAGAGGCACAAATGCTTGTGCATGAGACAGCCATATTTGTACAGTCAAAACAACTCCTCAACCTCTCTTCTCAGTGGATTATAACTTTGCTAATTCAGCCAATTGGGCTATAGGTTTCTATGCCAATGGACTACTTCTGCTTTCAAAGACTCAGAAGGAATGCTTTAGCAATTGCAAAATTATACTTCGAGGAAACTCCAGGATATCCAGCCCAAAATCTTGCTTTATTTCCTTATCTGGTAACCAGGCTTGAAGAGGTCAGCATGTGGC
This sequence comes from Ptilonorhynchus violaceus, assembly GCA_013397565.1. Classification (NCBI taxonomy): domain Eukaryota; kingdom Metazoa; phylum Chordata; class Aves; order Passeriformes; family Ptilonorhynchidae; genus Ptilonorhynchus; species Ptilonorhynchus violaceus. The sequence goes on along the minus strand of VZRJ01005113.1, from coordinate 1,072,175 downwards.
CCACATGCTCAGAAACTCTCCTGTGAGCACAGCAGCAAAGCCTGGCTCCTCCTGCAATGGACAGGCCAGCAAATTTCTACCTGAACTGAGCAGATCAGTGAAGCAGATCAGCAGATTTGTGTGAAGGAAACTGCCTCACCACCATGTTTGAACAGTGAGCACTGCTAGGTAGTGACAAAAGTATTCACCAATACCATCCTACTTTTCCCTCTGACCTCTGCAATAGACAACTGCTGAGGAGGGAGAGCATAAAAATCCAGCACTTGCTATCGCTTAAAAATTAACTCAACAGAGAGGAGAATGATTTGAAGGCTTAAAAGGTATTGTTTTCTACACGCTATTTCAAAATCCTTAATAAAAAAAAAACCAGAATAATTCAATAGAGCATCAACAAAGAAAAATGCTTTCACCAAAGCACAATGTTCTTCTTTGGCCACAATTTATTCCTTAATATCCATGATCAGTCATACTACCCACAGAACCATACAACCTTGTAACTGTGCTTTATACAAAATAACAGGATAATTCTGTACTTAACAAACCCTACAAGAGTACAAAACTGTGAACCTCTATTGCAACTGGTATCAAAAGGGCAAGTGGGAAAACGAAAAGCAGCTATGACTGTTTCACCCTGGTAGAATACCAGAAACTGTATAATTAATTCCACTTAACAATCTATTTACTGCCTCTCTTTTATCTTCTTATATCAGATTACATGTAAAAAGATATTTTAATTTCATTCGGGCACATTTCAGAGCATGTGGTATTCTGGAACTTGCAACTTTAAAAAAAACCTCCAAATTTTTTTTTTTTTCTTAAGAGACATCCTTTTCAGATGGAAGATGATTAACCACATTGTTTTATCAATTAAAATATTGTTTTTTAAATATTAAAGGATTCTGAAAAATTAGTCTGAGTTTTGAACAACACTCAAAAAAATTGGTGTTTTTGTTTCCAAAGTATAACTTATAAGGGAGGATGGGGGGGACATGTATTTTAGTGTATGGTTAGTCTTGTATATAAGAAAGAGTGAAGCCCTTCTTAAAAAAACCCTGATAACTAAAATTGTCTTAAGTGTTTCATTTGCATCAATATTTTGCTACTGATGTTGTTTTTAATAAAAAGATGATGCTCTTTCTAGACATTCTTCTCAGAAAACCTGTTGAACTTGGTGTCCATTCATTTTGCAATAAAATCAATAAAGATCAATACTATCTACACCTGTATCTGTGACAATACATGACAATTCTGACAGGGTGAGATCTAAAACACCCTGTCTTTTCCCTCCAAGTAGAATTAACCAGCAATTCCTCAGACACTCTGGTGGCAGGGAACTGTGTTTATATTTTAGATAGCGACCATGATAAGCCAAACATTAATGACCATCTCTTTCCAGGCAAAACAAACCATTTCTGTAACAGAGTTTGTTTCTCCAAAGGTTTCTAACAGACAGTAATTGTAAATGTATGATTTTAATCTCATCTTGAGGAATTTGTGCTGAAGTTCACTTTGTACATCCAGCCAAACTAAAGATTTTCCTGCCCTGTGAACTGAAAACATTTGATTCTCACAAAGATGCTAACATTATAAATCAGGGTGTAAGCCACCAGTGAGACAGCTGAAGACTTCCTAATAAGAAATACATCCATAAATTATCCATATTATAGTTGTTTCTTCCCAAGTACAATTTATGCATGAGTGTCTTGTTTGTTTTTATTTGCTTTCATGTTTTTCCTTTGCTTAGCTTTTTGTCATGCTTGAAACAGCTTTTCTGACTTTTTAAACAAATTGTTTTTTTTCAGAAGCTTACAGGAACATAAGAGTATTGTACTGCCTCTGAAAGGAGTCCAGTGAGCACAGACTGTCATTTCCAACAGTGGCCAAAAGCAAATGCCCAGGCAGTAACATAAGTGATCCACAAGCATAACCCACCTATTTCCCAGCTTCCAGATACTTGACAGAATCACTGAGCCACGTATGGTGGTGGTTTCTGTTTATGGTATTATCTCCATCTCCTAAAATCCCTCACTATCCCAAAAAAGCTTAAACCATCAGCAAACCTTGCCACTCAGCTGCTCTCCAATAAAATCTATGTTCACCCGAATGAGAATTTCTAATGCCAGGTTAATCAATATTTGTAATATCAGCTACAATAAAATCATGATAATACAAAATGAAGAAACATCCTCATTACAAAGTGATTTGTTTGGTTGGTTTTTTTCTCAATTCTCAGTAAAAACTCTCCAAAAATGGAGTCAGATATGAGTCTAGTCTCTGACTTGAGAGGTTTCTACAAGTTTCAGGATGAAGAGGTAGTGAAAACAGCCAGTAGTAATGAAAGAATGCCTAGAAAAAATGCGCAAGAAACACTCAGTATTAATCTGCTTTGCCTTGCAGCCAGACATTCCATCTGCTGGCACCACGAGTATCTGTGGATCTGTTCTAGCATGGTCCTTTCTGAATTGGGTCTGCCCAAAAAGAGGATGATAGGAAAATCTAGATGACATAAGACAGAAAACAAATTAACAATTAATAAAGCTTAGTTATTTCTGTTGCTTATACAACAAACTGTTTCAAATTCCAAATCTTACTGAACATCCCTTATTTGGGAAAAAAAAAGATGCTGTTTTAGCAGCAAATGGTAAGAGCAATATTCTGGTAATGGGTGAATTTCCTGTGCATGTGAGAAAGGAAAAGGGAAAGCAATAGAGCTTAGAAAACACATTTTTATTCTTCTGTAAGAAAACATGTCACCAAGAGAAAACCCCATTGCTGCGAAGAATGGTCTGTTATTAATTTCCTATATAGAGAGATTTTATTGAGTGGATATTAGTTACTGAGAGAGGTGAAGAAGCAAATCTACACTGAGTTCTGCCCAAAACTAAGTGTACTCAGAGTTGGATGGATGACTTGGAGAATGCTCTTCATCTTATCCCATCACAGGAATCCTGGCAGTCTCCATCAGCAAGTTAAACAAGGCATCCAGTGGAATGCCTGGTGACAGCGGAGTTTTGTCTACACAAAAGACTTACCAAGCCCAGTGATCTTTGCACCTGTCTAGTGAGACCTGGAGGAGGTCTTTATTTCCATTAGAGACAGAAGGGCTCCAAGGAAATATCCTGCAGGAGCAGAGAAACACAGAGTAGGACTGACAGAGGGTGTCAGATGGCAAAACCCCATATTCACATCCGGAAAGTTTCTTTCACCTTTCTTCTACCTTAATATCCCAAGGTTCTCAGAGCAAGCTAACTTTTTAAAAATCAGAAAATTACAACAACACGAAGAACACCTTAAAGCTTGTCTCTATGGGACATTTGTTGTTTTCTTCCAGAGGTGGTAAGCCTTCAATTGACCTTTTCAGGGTCTTGTGTACAACCTGTATAGTGGCCTATTCTGCAAGAAATTAAGTAACATGCTGTTGGCAGGGTTCAGGAAAACAAAGTTAATGAGGCAGTTGTGTTACTGGGACTGCATCTTGGATCTCCCCAAAAGCTACTGAATACACAGCTTACTACAGCTACATTGTGTGTGTGCCCATAAATATGCATAAAGTGTTAGAGAAATACAAAGAAGTAAATACCAAATCCCCAGCTGAGATTCTGTTGCATAACTCTGAAATTCATGGAAACCTCCCTGATTTCAAAGACCTGACACCTCCCTAAGCTAAGGAATCTTAAAGATTAACATCTTGAAGAATAGCAAGATACAGAGTGAGAATAGATATAAAGGGGCAGGAGGCATTCTTGTGGTAAGAGGGGAGGAAAGTTACAAAGTGAAAGGCCATGAACAATGTCCAATCATGTTTTAGGGGCTCATCACAACAGCTCTTTGAATTAAGGAAAGTAAAAATCAGTGCACATTCCACGGAAGTGACTACTGCCAAGCAGGTATCTGCACACCAACTGAATGTCCAATTTCTATATTCGATACAGGGACAGAATTTGTCACCTTGCCCCCCTGCTGGCAACTGTTGTGAACAAAAAGCACAGCAGAAGGAAGGCAGAAACAACTTAAAGCTCTCTCAATATCAACAGCTTGGTACTTGCATAGTATTTACAGAGGAATGCTGCCAAGACATTGACCTCCGAAAAAGCCTAGAGTGTGAATCAGTGAGGTTCAGCATAATCCCCTCATAAAATCTGGTGGTGAGTCACCAGGCACAAATAGCTTCCTGCTCTTTTTGCAGACAAGGAAGAGGCAGGAAAGGGATGAATGAATGAGTGAATAAACAGTTTGTATATTTCTTTTCTCTGAAATGCTGGTTCTGAAGAGGACACAGGCTAACAGAAAGCAGCAGCAGTTGCACATGGATATCACATGAAAAATGGAAAAGAAAAGGGTCAGAGAAGAAAGAAACAAACATAAGACATGGTTCCAGACAAAAAGAATAATGTATTTTTAAGAGAGTCTGATTCTCAGACATATTTCTAGCTTAAGCATTGCTCAACATTTCTGGGCCTGAATGAACAATGTCATATCTTCTCCATTGCTTTGTGTTGGTTTTGCATGGCCTGGTTCTTGGTAGTGGGGGGGGCCACAGAGGAGGCTTCTGTGAGAAGCTGCTGGAAGCTTCCACCTTGTCCAGCAGAGCCAATCCCTGATGGCTCTGATGATGGACGTGCTGCTGGCCAAAGCTGGGCCGATTAGAGATGGTGGTAACACCTCTGTGATAACAGATTTAAAAAGAAATCAAAACAAAGTTGGGGGTGCAGTTGTAATTTTCCAGCCAGACTAGGAGTGAGAACATGTGAGAGGAACAACAATGGAGGCACCAAGGTCAGTGCAGAAGGAGGGGCAGGAGGTGCTCCAGGCTCCGGAGCCGAGATGTCCCTGCAGCCCGTGGTGGGGACCATGGTGGGGCAGGTTGTGCCCCTGCAGCCCATGGGGGTCCAGGGGGGATGCAGAGATCCACTCGCAGCCCATGGGAGAGGTGCCCACACCAGAGCAGGTGGATACCAGGACACTGTGATCCAGAGGAAGTCCCAGTGGAGAGAGAGGCCTTGCTTCCAGGCTGGAGCAGCTGTCCTTGGAGGACTGCACCCTGTGGCAGAGTGACCCACACTGCAGCAGTTTTGGGAGGACTGTCTGCCCGTGGGATGGACTCACGCTGCAGCAGTTTTGGGAGTGCTGCTGCTCGTGAGAGTGAACCCACGCTGGAGGAGTTCACAGAGAACTGTCTCCTGTGGGAGGGACCCCACGGTGCAGCAGGGAAACGACTCCTCTCCCTGAGCAGCGGAAAGAAGATCTTGGGTGATGAACTGACCAAAACCCCCACCCCGTCTCCCTGTGCCGTCGGTGGGAAGGAGGGAGCGGTTGGGGGGAAAAAAGGGTGTTTCTTCTCATTCTCATCCTCTGATCTTGTTAGTAATAAATTCACTTTATATCATTATGCTGAGCTTGTTTCGCCCTTTATGGTAATTGATAAGTGTTTTCTCCCAGTCCTTACTTCAACTCATGAATCCTTCATTAAATTTTCTCTCTTCTGTCCAGCTGGGGAGCAGGGGAGAGTGAGGTGGAGAGGGACCTTTTCGTGGGTGCTTGGCATATGGCCAGTGTCAAACCTCAACAAGCTTTTAAAATCTTTCTTGCCTAAAAGACAATCAGAATAGTTTGAGCTGGAAGGGACCTTTAGAGGTCATCTAGCTTAATCCCCCTGAAATTAGAAGGGACATCTTCAACTAGACCAGGTTTCTCAGAACTCTGTCCAACCTGACCTGTATTGTTTCCAGGGATGGGGCATCCATCACCTCTCAGGGCAACCTGTTCCAGTCTTTCACCACCTTCACCATAAAAATAAGTATTTTTGCCTTGTATCTAATCTAAATTGACCCCCTTTCAGCTTAAAACCATTACCCCTTGTCCTATCACTACAGGTCCTGCCTCTCCAGTTTTCTTGTAGGCCCCCTTTGAGTACTGAAAGGTCACAGTAAGGTCTTCCCAGAGCCTCCTCATCTCCAGGCTGAACAGCTCCAACTCTTTCAGTCCTTCCCCACAGGAAAGGTGCTCCAGCCCCTTCATCATCTTCATGGCCCTCCTCTGGACTCCATCTAAGTATGTACTCTCTTAAGCTTCATATGCCTTTCTTCAATTACTGCAACTATTCTGGGTTTCCAGATAAAAATATTTAAATGACCCAGCATATCATAAAAAGCTTTATTAAGTTATGACTGGACAAACAATTCCAGTTGTACATACCCATCTATCAACAATTAAAACAAAAAAAAAAAGCAATCTGTGCTTCCTAAAGGCAAAGAATCAGAGGGTCTGTAAAATCCTTTAAATTTTGAATTTAAGGCATGAAAAGGACCTATCGCATACAAAGCCAGCTTCAATGCCATGTGAGAAAATAAGTATACTAAAGGACTATTTTTCCCTACGAAGAAGTAAAAGGCAAAATTTCCCTTAGAGCTTGTGCCGGGTAGAGAGCTACAATTGTACAATTTTCTACGAAATCTGCAAACATCTCACAGGTAACTTACTAATCTTTCAGTTCATTGCTTGGCTAAAGATACCTAAATTAAATCTGGACATGTCATGTCCTTGGAGTCACCTGTTTATACTGGGAGAGAGTCAGGAAGAGATCTGCTTTCAAAGACAGCAGTGTCAGCAGATGCTGGTGTAATTAGAGTACCAGACTGACTTTCACCAGGAAAATGATCCATTCCTTGCTTCAAAATACCATTCCTGCAAGGCCTTGAGAAAGTCTCTTAACCACTTCACACTCCACCTTCAAAAATGAGTCAGGTTACAGAAATTATATCCAGAACACAGGTTAATGAAGTTGTACCTGCGTTCAAATTAATCAAATCTCCCTAAAAGGGATTCCCATTTTTTAAAGATGTATTTTTGATTCTTTGAAAAAGGTGAACATATAAATTAATATTTTAATTGCTTCCTGCTTTAAATGTGTTGAGTGATTCTGAAGTACTTAAAATGCTTTGGCATGTAGTCAAATAACACAAAAAATGAGAATTCATTTCTGTCATTTTCCTTTTTCTCTTGTCAAAATGCAAGTTTTCTCTGGTTTGTCATTTTCTGGGAATGGCCAGTTTTACTAATCACAGAAAGCTCATTTGGCTATTTAGAATTCTCTTGTGCTCCATAAAAGGCAATTAAAATAAAACTTCATGTTAAAATGTCTTTATCTCATCAGATGCATGGATGATTCATTTCTGCTTTACTACTTTGATGTCCAACTGGAATAAACTCGGTTTAGGATGGCAGAAAAAAATGAAGGAAGCAAACCAAAAAGGATTGGCAAACAAAGGCAGTGAAGGTACCCAATACTTTTATCTCAGAAATGCACATGTCTATTAAGAATTACAGGAAGTCTTTTCTAATGTTGAATTATCTTTAACTCTCCATATTTTTGTCAGAAATTCACAGGGAGGAGGCCTCAACTCCAGGAATAGAAAGCCAAGAAAATATATATGTACCCTGCTCCATTCCAGTGCATTAACTTATAGTGCATCCAGGTGCCTTTGCATAACCGTGGTGATTTATATTGGAGGAGCTGAAGTCATAGTCAAGAATTCAGAGACTAAAACTAAGAGTAAAGTACTTATTTTGCAATCAAAAGCAACGTTTGCAAAAGAGATACATCAGTAATCTGTGCCTCTGTCTACTAAGGCAGAGAGGTGCTCTAAGGCATGTGTATTCCTCCAGATTTGTGCCAGTAGAAGTGATGTGACATTCCAGAATTGTTTTTAAAAAATCCTTATTAAAAAAGAATGATTCCCAACTATCAAAGGAAAATAAAAACGTAAAGATGTTTCTCATTTGCAACAAATCCCACATACCATATCCATTGCTGCATTATCTGATCAGCATTTTTATTATTGCTTTGTACTCATCCATTTGTAAAGTAGCAATTAAACATAGTGAACAAGTTTTCACTCATTCTTGAAAACATCCAGAGGCACCAATAATGTTTGATGTACAGTTATTGGCAGCACACAACACAGGGGGTTCTGCCTTACAATCACAGGATAACAGATGAAGCTTTCTGTACTTTTACTGTTCAAAGCTGCATTTCATATTTACTTTAATTTTAATCACCTTGCTTTGTAGAAAGCTTTTCTTTTATTCCTGTCAATTTCTGCCCCATTTTCTATTGTGTGCAATACATTATGATTCTTTCTGCACAGATATATGCCAGTAGACTTGTCTCCATGCTGCAATACAAGAATATTAGTAATAGGAAAAGAACCGAAATTTGTCAGAATTTTTCAAATTGCCCTACTGACACGCACAAATCAAATTACACAACAATCAACAAAACTTATTCCTTGAACTTTTAACCATTCAGTAATGAGACACTGTCAGTATCACACACAAGAGAAATTATTTGTTCCCTAAAAGTTATAGCCCAAAGTCAGAAAGCACAGTTTCCCTTTAGAAGAGATCCATAAATTACATTGTACTTCCTGAAAATCTTCAGAAGTGAGTCTCAGGCAGGGAATGAGGAACAGATACTACTTGACTTCCTTGAAATCACCTTAGCAACTTCTGGCAGAGGTAGGCATGCAAAGAGCTTTTTCTCTCATTATGGTGCTTACCAGCTGGACTACAGCAATCTGTTTTTTAAATTCTTCCAATCTTTGTATTTTCTTGTCATAGCACATGTTACTGAGGCCTGGAGTAACCACGAGGCTAAATAAAGGACACAGTCACAACACACCGTGCAGCTTACACAGAAAACAGAACCCCTCGGGGTTACCATGATTAACTGTTACTCTACCGCTCAGAATTGGTTCATTTAGTTTTTAATTCAGAAGGAGAGTGGCATATGGTAAGAGCATGACAGGACCATTTTTAGTGTAGGGATTGATAGGAGAGGAAAGACATATATGTCACTCATGCCCAAACCAAGTCTTCAGTGAAGCAGACTAGGTACATGCTCTCTCCGTAGACAAGAGCCTGCCTTGGACCTTCAACATGCAGTTAATTCCAGGCTTACACTGGCCCTTGGGAACATGCACTGTGGTACTGGAGCAGCACATTGTGGGGTGAAGCCCTGCTGTGGACAATGGCAAGGCACCCAGCACTAAAAAAACACCTGAAGAGGGATCATTTGTTTTGTAGTGCCTTCACCAGGACGACGACCTGCCCATGGCCACACAGGAAGCCCTGCCACCCTTAGTCTTCCGAGATCTTCAAGGCATCCCCACCTTCATACCCGGCCACCCTGGCACCTCATCGCCAAGCCAAGGGACTGCTCAGAAAGCTTTGTCCTTGTCTTTAGGCCTGATCACCCGGGGAGAAGAGGAGGAGGGTGTATGAAGAGAGAGGATGCAAGTAGGGTAACACGTGGACCCAGCTAACAACTTCTCCCAGGTCATACAGCGTAGGCTATGCCTGTGCTATTAACAAATACTCACTGTAGGTGTGCTTTGAAAGAAAACCGGAGAAGGCCCCTGACAGGGAGAACAGAAGTCACATAAGCCTGAGTAGGGACTGCTTTAGCAATACTCACATGTGCCCCTGTGACACCAGAAAGGCCAGCTGCCCATACAGATGGGATATTGGCACAAAATACATTTAGTAAAACACATTGATACACTGTCTACAACGGGAAAAACAAAAACCAACAAGCTGTAGACAAAAAGCAGCCAATTAGAAATAACTCAGAGAAGATACCACTCTTACTGACATAATCAAAGACATTTATGAAGGAAAGAGAGACGAGCATGCAATGCTAATTGAAATGAAGGACGCTGCTTCCCTTCTGACATAAGCCACAACAGGTAAGAGCCCTAAAAGCATAAGCTATTAAAGTAGCCATTGCCCAAAGACTTACTCATGTGCTAGAAAATGCCACCACTCAACTGAGAGCAGACTGGTTGGAACTGGAACAACTTTTGGCTGGTGACATTTCACCATCAGTTTACAGCAACTAAAGCTGCAGAGAGGCTGCCCACCTGCTCTGGTGACAAGGTGACCCTTACCTTAGATGTTCCCTCTGAAGAAACAGTATGGGTGTTCCCCATCTCCTCCCAAAACAAACTAATTTATTTGTTTACATACAACATCACCTGTCAAACACACAGTTGCAGTCTATTTGGAAAAACTGGTTTTATTTTACGTTTGCTTGATTTCACATTAGACATGTGTATCATCCCAATACACACTTGAATTTGCTTGCTTTATACTACCAGACCAGCTCAGTCTGTCAAATGTGTTAAAGCCATGCCCTCTCCTGCTTCAGTAACTGTGGAAGGCTTCTTTTGCCCAAAGTGCAGCAAGGGATAGAAGAGAAGATGAAGACAGGCATAAGTCCAAAAAAACTGCACAAAACCCCAGAACAAACCAAAACCCCCATGCCCAGTAATTCCCAGCACAACCATCTTTATAATGACATTTTCTTTTCCTGACATAGACAGTTGTCTTCTAGGAACTTCAACAAGACTCTGAAATCTGTAATTTACATAAGCCACAACCAACTACACCAGCATAACATAGACTGGGACAGGAAGCACATTACTTAATACACTAAGGCTAAGAGGAAATTTTTGAACTCTTACATTCTTCACTGGAAAGCACCCCTGTGTTCATATTTTCATGAAAAATGTTTCTCAAAAGATCAAGTACATAGACTTGCAAAGCAGGGAAGAGAGAAAGCTGCCACACCAAGCTCAGAAAAAGGACTTCACTGAAGCCGGATGTGCCAACCAGCACCCCGCACTCCCCCGCACAGATGTAGGGGAGGAGGAGAAAGGAGAAAGTGCACCCATCTACTCTTTTATCAAGACAAAATGGAGACTTTTCAATTTCTCTTTCCTCATTGGAACAAAACCACAATTTTGAAAGTGCTTTCTTAAAAGCAATGGTTTTGGTTTTCAACAAGCACTAGCAATAATCCATTACAACATCAAGTGTCAGCTCCAAGCATTTGAAAGCTGTAGATCACATCAGACATCTGCCTTTAAAAGGCAAATTGCTGACTTATTTCTGACCCACCATACTTGACATCCACATCCTCTCTTAATGATAGCCCAACCCTTTTGTTTCTTCCCTGCACTTTCTTAAATAAGCTTAAATTAATTGCCAATTAGATATAATAAGTGTTGAGGATAATACTGCAGCATATTTCAATCCCGTTCATAAATCAAATGAAAGAGGCTTGTTATATTTTCTTAAAGGATTTCTTTTATGCCTGTGTTATCATTTTACTTCTACAATTAACCTACCAATGAATTTTCAAGTTTACATATGCATTTTAACTAATCAAATACCAATCAAAAAAATACATAAGTAGTTTCTGAACCAGTATAAATTGAAACCTTAGCTTCCAATTATCAAAATAGACAGGCATAAAAAATTAGTTTTCCCTTAGAACAGTTTTAAACAATCCACTAACTATATATGTACACTCTTTAAAGATTAAAAAGTTCAAAAATTAAAAGGTGCCTTTACTGCTGTGAGTTTTAAAGACACCTTATTCTCTTTAAAAGTGCTTTCCACAAAGAGGCACTGCCTCAAAACTCAACAATGGGAAAATGTTAAGAATCAAAAAAAAATTGCCAAACATGAAAAAAGCAATTAATTTAAATATTAATTCAAAAGTAATCTACCAAGAGGGGAAAAAGAAAGTTATTAAGCACAGGGCTCTACATTTTCTGTTTTATCTGCCTTAAAAATGATCATAAGCTTGATCTAAGATTTCAACCAATTTTACAATTGAAGTTATTCAAACTCCCTGTGTAGAAAAGAGATCAGGATAAACTCCACTGGTGCAGATCTGAAATGGAATTTCTGGTTTAATTTCCTCTGAAAAGCCAGTTCATGATTGTCAAAACCAGGCAATGAAGCAGCACACAATAAGTAGGGACCCATAGGGGCTTTGCATTATAACCACACCACTGATCAGAAAAATACTAATGCATATGCAACCAGTGATGGATAAAAGGACTGAAATATTGAAGCACAACAAAATTATTTTTTCATTATAAGACAAAAGCTAAAGCTGTGGAAGCAGCAAAGAACCTTTGTTCTTTAAAGGAATTTGTTTATCCAGACTTAAATTAGCGTCATTATTTTCTTTTTTAGTTGAATTTGAAGACAAGCTAGAGGCATGAAACTGTGTCCTCTGCTTTCAAAATATAAAGCTCTTCTCTGTGCAGAGAAGAAAAACTGAAAATACCATTACACAAATCCTGCTGCATGACCTTATTCGTGGAAGAGGAAAAGGTATGGACCCAAAAGCAGCTCTCTCAATGACAAAAATAACATCCAGGAGTCATTAGCAATTCAATTGTTATTTTATTAATTAAAAAATATATAATTTCATACATATATAACCTGGATAAAGACAGTTTTTAACTTTTTACCTGTTTCTAGACGTTATCAATGTAGAATTCTATAAACAAGGAATCTGCCTGCTATCATTTAAGCACAGCACCTTAAAAATTACTATCGGTCAATCCACCTAAGCAGCCAGATTTCTCTCCTTAGAGCTGCCTTGATTCTCAGCAAAGCTGCTAGTTACTAAACATGTTTTCAAACATAACCAATTCTTTTAAGCCAACTTATTTTGCAAAGCCCCAGTATTGTTCCTTGAGGGAGAAAAAAAATTAAAAGCAGAGCTAACACAGAGTGAGGCTCAAGAAAGTAGGTCCCCAGGCTTTGAACAACCCCAAAGGGAAATAGTATCAAACATCAAAGTTGTATGTGGATGAGTTTGCTCCATCTTTCAAACTTGGTTTTCTTTAACTTTATTACGTTCCTTTAGCTTTGTCAATCTGCTGTAATTGCTGTTTTATTAAATTGATAACATTGCAACTAGTGCTCAACTTAACACTTTATTAATAAACCAGAGCAAAGCACTGTTCTGTAAATCTCCACAACACACGTTTGTGACTCAGTGATCTTTGCTCATTCTCCAAAAACTAAAGGATTCACTTATTTTGGTGTACACATCTTCTAGAAGCTTTATAGTTTAAAGTTCATAGAGAATGGGATTAACTGAATACATAGGATAGATTCTTGGAAAATAAATTATTCCTAATTCTCCTGGCACATGAACAATTTCTGTACTTCTAAGGATATGTTAAGATTTATGAACCATCTTTGTTTGAACTGCCATTTGGAAGAAAGAGTAATTACCAAGCCTTCAAAGTAGCTATATTAATTCAAGCACAGTAAATGCTAAATTCTAAACAGTATTACTACAGTATTTTACTTTATCAATGAGATGGAAAACACGGCACATGTTAACAAAGTCTAATACTTAGAATTCTTTTAAAAATAGAAGTTATTTTAAACACTGAAAAGACTCTTAAAAGTAGTCATGTAGGAATAAAAACGTATTCCTTCTTTGAGCAAATTGATGGAAACACTGCAAGCAATATTTTTTCCTGTTTTTCCTTCTCCTCTCATTAAAATAATTTTACCACCATCTTATGATTCTTCAATCATCTCTCAAGTGGGCATATAATGGATCCTGGTATCCACCATGCCACAGTAACCAAACAACGAACTGAACAAGAGAATTTCTCTTTCATTCCTCTGATAAATATTAGTTAACATATATTAATCCAAACTCCAAACAAACAAACAAAAAAAGCCAACCAGAACTTTTTGACATCGAATAGCTTTAGAGATTGACTCTCAAAATTTTATTTTGAAAAGGCATTCCTACAACGGCCCAGGCCCTGCAGTATTGATCAAGGGAATCCCTATGTGACAAAGGCAGCACTAAAGCTAAACCTAACTTCAACAGAACTGAACTCAAGATGGTCAAGCTTGCTAAAGTACATCCATTGGCTAAGCCTGATTTTAAACATCACTTTCACCTCATTAAGTTGAGCATTTCAGCAGCTTTAGACCTTTTAATAATATATACTTGCATCTTCAGTAAATAAAGTATTTCAAGAATTTTCACCTCAGCCCTCAAAAGAAGTAAGTTACAAAGAAAATCCATAAGTTGCCCAAATGGTAGTCTTTACAGGAACAACTGTTATTCTCTGAGGAAGGATAATAATTTCATTCCATAGTGTGAACCAACCCAGTTTCTATACTGCCCTCACTCTTAATATGAACTTAAGTATCTGCTTTAATGAGTTAAGATAAACATATTTTTAATTTGCGTATAGAAACCATCCACATCATTTCTCATTCTTTTTATACCCAGCCAACTAGCTTAATAGAGTGGTAAGCCATTGCAAAGATAAAAATTAGAGAGATCCAGCAGAAATACATACAGAAATGTCGCACAGAACAGCAGTAAAGTAGAAGGGTGATATAAGAGATGCTGATCAGCAAGAGGTTTTGGCATGAAAACATTTTCTCCTGCTAATGATTTAATTCAAATTATCTGGCTGCATCAAAGAGAGGCAGAAGCTAGTGTCTAAAATGATGAAGCTACTGAAACTGTAATAAAGACTTGCATTTATGAGCAGAACCATTAGATAATGCTACACACCATAAATTAGTGTGCCAATAATACAGGTTTTGGAAAGACAGGCTTGTGATCTACCACACTTTTATGGTCTGACTTAAGCTATTAGGGTCTTCACCACGTATCTTCCCAGAGGATGAACACCCAGTATTGTTATTGGGCCATCCTACATACACACATACATTATTTCTCACAGACAACCGTTAGGATGAAGGATTCTTTGGTATGAGCATGGGTGTGATATCACACCTTTCTACGCATTTAGGAAAATAATTATCTTGCTTTAAGTCTCTCTTTTATTTCTAGTTGCTGTCAAGCTGGAATATATGGCTCTTGCTCACTCCTCAGTACCTCAAAGACACACCTAAGGTATCTTTTTGCTAATATCCCCAGTTTACCTAACCTATGGTTTTGCACCACATTCAGAGGGTGTCCTTTGCCCACAACAATGTTGTAATACAAACGATCAGCGGATTTCCTCTGCTCCTCCAAAGAGCCTGTCCCTGAACAACTCTGGACCATGACAGAGAAGGAAATTCCGAGAAAAAGAGTTCTCTGACCCTGCAATTTCACAGCACATGAAGACCATCACAGCACCCAATCACAATTCCCCCATGCTGACAAGTGATTATTAGACAACCTACACTGTCTCAACCACACACCAGTTGTAAGGGATATGCTGCTACTTACCATGTGTAAGATGCCACTTTGTCATCAGCACATGGCTTAGTTAAGTAGGGATCTTTTTCACTACTTTAACAGCAGATTATCAGGTAGGTAAGTTGTCAGCTGCACCACCACGTCAAAGCCTGCCAGATGGAACTGTCTAGTGACTTTTCTGAACGTTAAGGGCTAAAACAAAATGCAAATTTTGAGAAAGTTAAAAGGGGTTGCTTCTCTGAAGTTAAGGCTAGAAGGCAAATCTGATTAAACCTAAAACACAAATAAGAATCTTGAAAGAATTGATTTGCATCTGTGCAGAAATACTTACAGCTATAGAAAGTTACTGAACCATGAAAACAAATATAGAATTGGAAAGGAAAAAAAACCCTCAACTTTGTAGTCTCTTTTTCTAAGGACGTTAGCACAAAGCCACATAAAATATAAGTTATGTTTTCAAAGTGTTGTGGATCTTCTTGAGGAGGACAATTTTAGTCTTTGGTCTCTTGGCTCAGATTCTACATCATAAATCCAGAATTAACAGAACATATTAAAAATTCCATATAACATCAAAAATATTGTAGCTTTATCCAGTTAAATATACAATAACACATTTTCCAGAAGATGTAGTACGTAGAACTATAAATTTGACTTTCTCTTGTTATGTCCACCAGATAAAGAAATCTCATTAGACTCACAGACCCTCAGCTATTTCTCATATTGGTCAATATGAGAAAATATTTAAAAAAACATTTTAAAGCAGGATTTGAAGTAGGTAGCAAGAAATACAAATAAGAAAACCTGAAATTAAAATTACTAAGGGGGGTTTTTTTTGATTGTTTTACTTTCAGGCATGCAATACTACTGTTGCTTCTCTTAAAAACCCACTCATGTATATGTGCATGCTCTTAATGAAACAAAAAAATTCAGAGAACACAATGCTTAATTATTTCTCACAGAATGGTAACTAAAAACTATCCTGAACTGTATGGACATCCAAAGGTCAAAACTCACTGAAACTGAGTTGAATCAAAAGTGCAAGGTCACTGATGTGAAGAAGGCATTTTAGTTAACATTAGCACAACACTCCAGTTAGCACTGCTGAGAAGCAGCATTTAACCTGAGCAGAACCCACATCTGACAAGGCACACTGCTTATTCAAAGTCAGCTCAATTATTTTCACTTGTCAGAACACTGCACATAGAGATGTACCAGGAGTGCCCAGGAAAAATCATCTCTCACAGAGGACCATAACAACAGTATTTTTACTATCTGCCTTTGAGAAAGTCAGGTATCACTTCCCATAACTATGTTCTACGCATGCATTGTAAATTACTTTTTTCCTTAGTCCTGATGTTTAAGAGACAATTGAGTCAACAGATACCCAGAATAAATATATACATAGGAAAAATGCCATTTGCTGAAAGTTCCTGAACCAAGGGACTCATTTGTGATGAATACTGATCTATTCTGTGAAAACTGTGAGAATGAAATTCTGCCAGCTCTAAGTCCTTCTGGAGATCTTGCTGTGGTTTGGAGAATTTTAGGACTAAATTGATATTTTGCCACTGCTTTAGGATGGTATTAACAATTGATCCCAGAGGCATCAGGCAAATGGTGCTTTCAGGAGTATGGGCTCAAAGCCAAATTCTAATTTTTATTTAACAGTGTTCACTTCTCTCTTCTGCTTTATGCAGAAGTTTCTTTGCATATACAAAATCAGACTTTTTGAGTCTCTTGAGCTATCTGCTGTGAAGGAGCCAGGTCCATGAAATCAGAACTGTGAGTGGATTTCTCGTCAGTTTTATAGTATTCCTAAAGAACCAGGAGCAAGGAGCTAGAAATGACAGATTTTTTTTTCTCTTTGTTATTATTAACTATTATATTATATACATTATTACACTATAATAATAAAACTATGTGCTTTCCCCCCCACATTCTTTTTTTTCTTTTCCCGAAACTTTGCTTTTGTTCTGAAGAAAGCCACAGCTCCTGAGACTGCCAGATTCTTGCCAGATTCCTGCCTTCAAACTTGTCAAATTCTCTCAGCTCAGACATTTAAACCAAGATCTTTAGCCTCAGTCAATTTCCAATTTCAAAAGATACTTCTTTGTTTTCAGAAAATTTCTAACCAGCTTTAAACAGTGTGCATATCTATACAGTACTTCAGCACCTCAGGTGCTAAATAATAAAATTCCAGCATTAAGTAATACATCAAAGCCAGGAAGAAGTATTAAGACGAAAGCCAAAGAAGAAATGTGGTTTTAAGTCATATTTGGAAAGAATTTCACTAGGAAATTGAATTCATGAAGCATTACACATAAAATAAGTAGATTGGAGTGGGATGTTTAACTTGAAGACACATTGCTGTAAACAGAAACACAGAGAAGCACAAAACAAAAGTAGAGGAAAGAAGTTTCTTAAGACAAACTAAAAGAACCCTACTACGCAGAAGCAGATGTACTATTTTCAGGATAACTGTTTACACATTTGTTCTCCACAGGAGAGGGCTGGCAACTACATTTTATGCATACGGGAACAGAAAGTTTTGAACTCTTGCAGGAAATGCTGCCAGGCCACCAGCTCCTTCCCACTTTTCCAGCTCCCAGCAGAATACTAGGTAACTGATTTAAAGCCATCTCCCTGAGAGACAGCCAGTTTATGGGCACTGGCTGGGTAGCAGACCGCTGCTTCTCCAGATGGAGACAGGATAGAGCTCACAGATCCTAATTCAGTAAATGGCACTACTTTTCACAAATTTTCTTTCCCATAACCCACGGTAACCCCAGTTTATAGGGGTGTGCTAGCAAATTGCAGTGAAGTAAGCCATTTTTTCCTAAAGAAAAAAGGCAACATACTAAAACAAAAAACAGAGAGAGTTTTAACTAAGAATTTGAAGCAGAAGTACTAAACTGAATTTGGAAATCATCTAGTTCAGAGACTTTTTTTTTTCCTCATCATTTAATTTAAAAAATGAAGATAAAGGTAACTTGTACAAGAAAATAACAGAAATCTAGGCAGAATTGAGTATCATCTGAATAAATTACATAACTTAGTCAAGTTTGGAGATAAATACAGCTGAGTCAGAAAAACATCTTTCAAAAATGTATCTAGAAAAAAAACTTGTGCAAATTATGAAGTTGATGCATAATAAGACTGAAATTACATCATATGTTTTACAGAGTGTATCACACAACAGCCTACATCTTTCCTCACACATATGCCCATCTTGCAAACGAAATTCTGCTAAATTTATCTGCTAAGACACTGACTGTAACCACAGAAGAGAAACAGAAGGTAAACCAACCGCTTTTAGTATTGTGCCACCCCTTTCTACAGTGCTCTAAGACATAGAACTATAAGAGGAAAAAAAAGACAGCTGTCAACCTTTAGTCAAAGTCCTTCTAAGCAGAACTACCCATTTTTTGGCAAGGATATTTAGCAAGAATGTTTCCATTTTGAATATATTTTCTCCAAGGTAAGTTTCTCAGGTGCTGCATAAACTCCAATCTCCTTGGTGGCCAGAACAAGAGACTGACACACCTGCCAGAAGTTTAACAGTGGGAATACATGCTCTCCCCATCTCCTCCCCACAAAGTACAAGCCTCAACATCACTGATAAAGCACTAGACATGTAGAGCCAGGCATGAGTTTGAGCACCAGTTGATCTGGTGGTGGGCATCACCAGATTTATTGTGCATTGCTAGTTCATGGAGAAGAGTTACTCTAGATTTACTCAAGAAGAAAGGAAGAATTTTTTTTTGGGGGGTGGGGCAGTGGAGAGAGGAGGAGGGGGCAGGGAACAAAACATTAAAAAAAACTATTCAAAGTGAAAAGTTTGTTTGGACACAATAATGTGGAAAACAGTTCAAAGGGATAAACATCTTGGATGGTCCTAGGGTGAAATGAGATAGTCATTATCCCTCTTCCTGAAAAAGGAAACTTCACACATCTGTGAAGGAAAAAAAAACCATGGAAGACAAAAAGGATGTTTACAGTAGCTGGTAAGACTCCAACTAGGACTGCAGTGTTTTTTAATACTTAGAGTTTATTTCTGTGGATGGTTAAAATTTATATCTTTTATGGAAAAATGCAAATAAGCACCATGTATGGCTTCCTGATCCATTCATATTTTCAAAGAAAAACAAAGAATGATCAGCTCGCTTTGGAAGAATATCTAAGAATTAGCATTTTTTGAAATCAGTCCTTTGATAAGTAGAATGTAAACAATATCATTACAAACAGTGTGGGTGAAACATAACTTCAAGCCCAGTCTCTTCATATGCAACGTGCACAGAGTAAGAAACTGCAAATGATTAATGTGTCTACATTCAGACTTAAACTCGCAGCTTCCACTAATACCATAATACTTCTGACCTAACTTCATTTTCATGTCTGTACAGCATCCTAACAGCCAAAAATGGTTAGATGCATTATCATATCTGTACCTGATTTCACATTCACCCTTACAGAATGGCACAGATGCATGCATTTAAATCCATGCTGGATTATCACACACATCTCTTACTGCTGATAATTCTTAACAATGACGCAATTAATTCTGGCATTATACATAAATATTATATTAATTCTGGCATCATTCATATGTTAAAATACAGCCTGGAGTAAGTAAAAGAAAACAATTTGACCATGATGGCAAAAAAAGAAAAGGATTTCTCATTTTCTGGGGGGAAAAAAGTAGCTGTTCCCATTTTTGGCTGTGGTTTCTCAGAATAAAGAAGTGTGTCCGCCCCAGCTGTCTAAAGGAATGTATCCACACACTGCAGTCCAAATTTATATTACTGTAGTCTAAATAGCATTTTTCCTTTTTTTTCCCCTCTTCCCTTCCCTCTAAGTTTCTGACAATCACTTGCCTTTAATCATTTGGGCCATTTTTTCCTAGGTATTATTTACTGCAGTGATGTTGCCACCACAATTCTGAAACTGCAGGTTTGAAATGAGAATGTGCAATAACTTACTTTAAATATAATAAGAACAATACTACTACTACAAATAATAATAATAGTAGTAACAACAACAATTTAGAGTACCTGTCCATCTAGGGATAATTTTTCTCAACTTTGAAAGCAAGCTGAATTAATCTTTGTGGTTTCAGCAAATCCCTGTCCAGTGTAAGTAACACTGGACTCTTAGGTGCTCCAAACCCCACAATATTTAGCCACCCTGCAGCAGCCCTATCTCCACCAGAGCACAAGGGAGCTGCAGAGTTTCATTCATGGAGCTGTTTACTGCCAAATCATAGCCCTGCAATGAGTGGTATTTGTCAAGATTGAGACATCCAGTTAATGTCTTTAAAATACAAAAACTTTGGACTGCAGTCCTGCCTTTGGACACCTTTAAAGCAGACTCCATGTGTAACTCCTGTGGTCTGAAAAGCACTGCATTTCTCCAGGCAGGGGCAGAGCTGATCCCGGGGCCACAGAGATCCCCTGCAGGTGTGCGCACAGGATGTGGAACAGGCACGCTGCCAGCCCTCTCTGTACTAGGGCTTGTCAGGAACCCTAAACTATGAAGCCCTACGGA
The DNA here is from genome assembly GCA_013397565.1 of Ptilonorhynchus violaceus. NCBI lineage: Eukaryota > Metazoa > Chordata > Aves > Passeriformes > Ptilonorhynchidae > Ptilonorhynchus > Ptilonorhynchus violaceus. The sequence continues at coordinate 1,051,573 of VZRJ01005113.1, read as the reverse complement.
AAAATCATTCCAATAAAAGTAGGAGGGGGGTGATGGGGTGTCGCATGATGTGACCATGCTGTGTGGTCCTGTGGTGGAAGGAACCGGAGAGCGGCTGCCTGCCAAGCCCCTGCACACCTCTGCTGTAACATGCGTGCTGACACCGGGAAACAGGGATGAAGAATCGACTCTCTGTGAACATCTAGTCTCCGCTCACCATCACAGGAGACGAGACACACCTGCCCAAATATCCCTGGAACTGCTCCTCCCACTTGCATGGCCCAAAAAACTCCCTCCCCCTCCCCCCCCCTTTGTAAAAAGTGCAAAAAAGGGAACAGTATGACCTGCAGAAATTAAGAGGACTACCATCTGTAATCAGCCTTTAAAAACATCTAAATGTCCTATAGCCTTGCAGTCACTGCACCGTCTCAGGGAGGAAATACCTTTCAGGCAGAGGAAGGAACCAAGCCCAAGTTACAGAATTATTTTATAAAAAGACGACAATTACTTAATCTGCGGTAGTTTTCTTAACACATCCTTCCTTTTCTGTTGCTTTTTTTGTAACCAAAAAGACAGTTATTCACATTAGTTTTATAAAAGCTCTTCTAAAATATCAGTGGCTTCCTTAAAGAGACAAGGACTTGGTTGCAGATGGTGGAGAGGAAAAGTGTCAAATGCATGGCACACACTAGGCCTGCCTTCCTTGATGGCTTAATGTTAGAATAATCAACATGCATTTAAAATACAGTCCACATCCGGGGTTTGTTTTCTCATCCACTCTATCATAAAATATTCCTCATGCTTACATGAATGACCATAAACCCCTTTTATTACAAATAAAGGAAAAGAGTTATTTAGTCACAAGTTACCCTTTACCTGTTCTTAGACACAGTAATTTAAAAAAACAATGACAGCTGCCAATGTAACTACTAAAATGAATATTTTTCCTTCAAATTAAAAGCAAAATCAGCAACGAAATAAACAGTTGAAAGTTTTGCTAATGAAAGGTTAAGGTTGCCAGCCATGGTGTGGACCCTTTCAAATACCTCATTTGGTGGTAAGAGAAAAATATATTCAGAATATAAAGTTTATGACCAGAAAGCCATTTAACACTACTTTTCTTGAGTAATGATCATAACATTCATAACCACCTACAGTCATCCATTTAGATCATTCTTTTGATGTCACTGGACTTTTGTCAGAGAAATATATTCATCGTCAAGCAGATTTCATGGTGGAGAAAATCCACATGTAATTTCTGTTAGTCACATAAATATATCTATTTTGGGTAACAAAAGCATAATTTGGGACCTAAAGGTAATAAAAACCTATAGTTGTTTATATCACAGAAGAAAACAAAACAGTCCTGTACTTTAGAGCTTCTGGAATTTCTGAATTACATGGGCATACTCTCTGGAATTTACTAGGGAAAAAAAAACAATCCCTTTTTCCCCAAAAAATCCCAAATCCACACTTCAAAGAGAAGAGAGAGAATGGCAAGAAAAGGCAAGGACTCTATCCCATATGAGTGAGAGGGGTAGATCAGGTGGGTTGAAAAAAAGCAGGGCTCAGAAGCTAAATACATGCAAGAATGAACCCCCCAACTAGATGCTGCCACTTGAGATAAAACAGAGAAGCTATTAAAAGTGTGTCCTCTGCACAGGTGTCACTTCCTTCCTGTGTATTTTAACTGAGAAGACAGGTGATGCAATTTACTTTGTCACTCTGTTTATAAAGCTTCCTCCTTTAGTAATCAGCTCAGCAGCATATGTAGGAGTGGGAATCAGCTTCTCTTACAGAGAGGATCTGGAAAATGCCATCTACCCCTTAGCTCTTTATTTTCTCTCTTTGTAAATTACTAGACACTTGCCTCTGTTAAATGAATGTTACCAAGACTTTGATGTCTTCAACATTAAAACTGCAGCTGGCTTCAGCATTTTGTGATATCTATAATTATACTTTACATCATTAGAAAATAGTAACTACAGTATAAGAGTATGAAACCATCAGGATTAGTCACCAACAAATGAAAAGATTGATCTGTTTTCTTTGTAAGTTCAGACAACACAAGCCATGCTTAACTGGTTCATTACATGGAAGTGCATAATAAAGCTGTAAAACTCAATGAATTGCCAATACAGACTAATCATTTCACATTTACCCAAGATGATGGCATCCAGACAAGACTACTGCACTGCAAAGCAGATTTCTTAATTAATGTTAAGTATCATATGTCAGATTATAAGAAGGTGTCTTTATTTTATACTTGTAAGTCCAGAACAGGATGAGCAATGTGAAACAATGCAGTCATTTGCAGGCCATGTAAGGAAGAAAAAATACCAAGTTTAATGTTACAGTTTAAGGATCCAGTCCAAAAAGAGGAATAGATAGTGACTAAGAAAAGGTCAATGAACGTGCTGTTTCTCATGGTTCTGGGAATTTATATGATGGCAAAAAAAGATGATGATTTGTGACTGTATTTCTCCTCATGAAGAGTTTAGCTTAATGTTTCTTTTTCACTTTAAATGTTCCTCAAGAAATATATTAAGACAAGTTTAATGTGATAAGACAAATGGTAATGATGTGCTGAGCAAGCTTTTATGTACTTCAGCCTTGACCTGCAGTATCTCTGACACAAACCAACTGAAGCAGAAAAAGACACTTATTCTAAATTATGCTTTATTATGGGACAGAAATTCAAGAAAAAAAAACTGGACTAAAACAGGCAAAATTATTTTAATTCTGCCTTGCAATGGACTTGAAAGCATATTTTAAAGACAGGTGATTGTATATACCCGAATATACTCTTTCAGCAAAATGTCCAAATGCCAACAAAGAGAAAAATGACAAGGTTATTAGAATTGCAAATACAAATAAAAATTGCATAGTTTATACACAAGCAACAATATCTGTCAGAGCATTTTGTGAATTGATGACAGGCACTCAGAAAGGGAAAAGTTTTATAAAAGCCATTTTATTTCATTTATTGATTAATCACAGTTCCTTAAAACCAATCTAATGAAAATAATCTAGCAGAAATCCATACTGAGATGACAGACAAAAATAAAGGAATGGCATGAATTAGAGATCTAGGAAAGAACTATATTCAAACCTGAAGGAGGAAAATGAAGAAACGCATGGAAAGATAAATTGATACTCAGACATCAGGAATCCTGGAAAGACAGATAAAGTCCAGCACGTGGGATTGAATATTTTAAGCTCAAGAAACTCTCAGAGGTGCTTCATAGAACCGGCAAATGAAAGATTATGTTACACAGCAAGCTTATTTCTCAGAACACACTTCTAAAAAAGTATGTGACTACCTGATTGTATGTATAAAAACCTGTCTCTTCTTATCAGAAATGTCATGCAAAAATCCATGTTGCAAGAAAAACAGATTTTTCCATCCTTCTACAAAATTTGGATGTGAACTTCAGCTAGTTAAGGAGGAAATAGATAATGATGTGGTGTAAATAAGCTGGTGTATTTATGAGTTTATGAAATACACTGGGAAAAATATCTGTTATGACTTGTTCCTAAACAGCTAGGAAATTTTATAAAAGCATACATTAAAATGATAAAATAAGTATTACCATCTTGCCTTCATGCAGATGTGAAAGAGAATGTGCTTTCTAAACTTAAGAGTAAAACTAGTTCTACTGAAAAGGATCAAATTTAATCATATATTTAATTTATAATTGAAAAAATCTTTCCGGTGATGGGCTACTTCCCCAGGAATTATGTACATGTTGTAAATACATACAGAAAAACCTGTGACTGTCAAGACTGTCATGACCCATTCTTTACAATGCAGAAGAAGAGCAAAACTACTTTTTTAATAAAACACTAGCACTTCAACAAGCAGTACTAAACAAATGGCAAATGTTACCAATATGCAGTTCAAAGCCAGGCAGTATTTATTTAACAGATATTTGCTCGTATGATAAAATATAAGTAGAATGCTAAGTAGCAGCTACAGTACTTTTCATTAGCAAATTCAAGCTACTATCTTTGAAAAATTTTACAAGATATGGCTAAAAAGTACTCTATCACTTGAACTGCCACTTGGAATTCAGCAACACTTCCAGAAGACTGAAAGAAAGCTAAGTTACAAATATTTAGCAAGATTAATTAGCAAACAAAAAGCTACAGGTATTATGAATTTGTCAAACAGAAACAGGGAAATCAACATAAGTAATGGTTACTCAATATGAACTTTTGGAACACTATTTCTGTAAAATTTATATTTATAAGAATATAGATTTGGTTAAGTTTATTACCATTATAACTTTGTTTTTATTAAGAGCTGGTACAACACAGTATCTTAGTTAAGAAACTTATACAATATAAAAAACATTACAACTTTCACTGAATTGCTTACAAAATTGAATTCAGGAAATATCCTGCAATTAGTCCTAGTAGGTATTCACCTCTTTGTTCTTTCTTTTCCAACTTGCTCAGTCAATTTAAGACATTACAATCCAGGGTTTTACCAGCTGCTTAACAACTAAAGAGGAAAAAATTTAGGTGTTAAAAAATGATAGTTCTTGATGACATAGTTTTTGATTTCAAAAGTATTTATCTCTTGAAATTGGTTTTAAGCATCTATCTCTGATTAAAATTAATTAATCTTTACATTTTTACCATGGTCTCTGTAACTAATATCCATGTCGCAGATAGAGTCCTACTAGGATTTTTGATCTCCCAATAACATTGTGATAATAAACACATTAAAGACTAGGAGTGGACCAATGGCTACTGTAACACTTTAACCAACTTTTGTTCTCATACTAAAGGAAGTGAATGTTTCCTTTTCTAAATACAAATATTGTGGCTACGCAATACTGGCCAACTTACTGTGGCAGCCTTAATGGAATCTAATACAAAAGTCAGGCAATTCCTTCACTGTTAAGAGCTTCTAACCAACTTTGCTGAAACAAAAAATTGAAAATATTAAGAATATTTTCAAATGATTCATTAGATTCTGAATGATAACAGTGCATAGGTTGCATGTAACACCAAGTGAAGGAATACCAGAATACACTTCTGTCTCCTCAAAATGCTAACACGCTAATATAAAAGCTTCTAAAAATTTCTGGAAAACTATGAAAAAACCCAAAACTTTCATATAATCAGAAATAATGCCATTTGGAAGGCATTTCACTGCAAATACAATTTAGAAATCTCTTAGATCAAGGAAACATGGAGACTAAGAATCTTTCACTCTCCCAGCTTAAGAAGAGTTTCTTCAATACTTTATACAACACTTAACTCAGCCTGCTGTAATTTTCCACTAATTCCAGAAGGCTGGCATGCACAAAATAAAGGTCATGTTGAATACCTTGCTCATTTATTGTAACTTAACCTTACTATGCCAGAGATACCTATAAAAGAGAGCTCAGAATTAGTTGTCTTTATCTCTAAAGAAATTTAAAAATTACTTTGCAACCTCCAAATCTGTGCTGCTGAGATACAGCTATTGTTAATTTGGTGGGTTTATTACTTATGCCCTCTTTAAAAGAGCCATTAACAAAGCAAGAATCTCATTTTCTCTGGACTGGAAAAAAATAAATGTTGGTTAAAAAAAAAAGTATGGGCTGATCACAACTGACAAAGTGCAGAGCTCTGAAAGTAAGACATCTGGTTCCTGAGACTGACCCACTCATTGAGATTAAAAATGAAGAGAAGATTATGAAAAATCTAGTCCCTGATTCAATAAAGTATTCAACTATGTCTAGCTTTACATATTCAAGTGATCCTACCAAAGCTAATGAAATTACCTACTTAAAAAATTATGCTCATAGACAATGCTGGAGGAAAGAGCAAAAGTAACTTCAGGGAGAAAAAGTAAGGCAAAGCATTTCGGGGTTGGGCTTCACCTTACATTGTGGAGAAACTCCACGAGCCCCCTGTTCCAGAAAAGGTGAAGATTAAAGTCTGCTGCTGCCATCTTCCCTGTTTTCAGACAATCTGTGAACCCCATCCATGCAATGATCACTTCCAGTATCACCTAACATATGTTCCAAGCAGCTTTGCTGAGGGATAAACAGCAGCAGAGTTTTGAAAAGGAACACCTGGAGAAAGGAGCTGTTAAGCAACTCCACGAATCCCTCCCTTGGGAAGATCAACGAGTTGCAGACACTAATTTTCTGTATTTTTCAGGATACATGAAAACTAAGATTTACTAACAATGGATACGTCTAGCACAGCTTTTTCTCCTTAGTGACAGTAAAACATACACGTGAACAACTCGAAGAATAATTAAAGTATTACCAATTGCTAAGAGGAAATTAAATTCACTGAAGAAATCTGTTAAAAGAAGCTTACAAGGAAAATAAATGTTAGAAAGGAAATTGGCCAGACTTTCATTGTAAAATTACTAATGGTAGCAGAATAAATTGTCACTATTCCTGTGCCTAATGTGGTAACATTTCTATAGGTTGAAAAAAAAATTACAACAGAAATAACACTGTTCAGAAATATTTAAATAATCTGAATTCTTTCACTGAAATAATAAATATTCCTTGATAATCCACATGACAATTTTTTTTAAATTTCCATTTGTAAAACTAACTGAAAATTAAGTTCAAAAGTAGCTATTATTCAAAATTAAAGATCAAGCTACACTCTCTTATGTAAAATGCAGTTCAAGGAAGTTGAATTGAATCTCAAGAAACCATCATCAGACATTTTGTTGAACTGTAAGAAAATTCTGTGGACATGTTCAAATAAGGATGTGTCTTGAATTAGGTTAGGCTTATACTAATTTTCACTTTTGCATCTATACTTTTCAGCAAAGTTGAACTGGAACATTGAGCCATAAACTATTTCAGTGGAAATAATTAAACAGCTCTCAAGAGCATGAACACAGGAAAATCAACAACAAGAGGAAAAAAAATACTTCTCAAGGAAAACAAGGAGTTGTCTTAAACTATTTTTGACCACTGCAATGAAATTTTCTGAAATGACTCATCAAACTCATCTCCAGCAAGGCCATCACTCTCAATTCCCTTAATCTACAAAGAGAAACTTCAGTAACTCAAATGTTGCTATTTTACTGATTTTACTCATTTTAATATAATTTGCAACTAATAGATAACATAGGCATAGAAAATTTCTCCTCTTTGGTTATGCCATTTGTTCAACTGTTGCCAATTGTTTTCTATTGCTACAAAGTGAAATTATAACGTGTATTGAAGCAATATAAATTAGTTAACTTAACTCTCAGATTCCAGCTCTAGAATGTTCCATTTTTAAAAATTGTTTGTTTTATAAAGTTATTTTAAAAGATTGGAAAAAGCCCTCTTTTTGGTAATCATAATTACTTACTTGGATACTTAAACACTTTGGAGTCCCTCAGTACCTAGCTCCTGTGTAGCCTAAGTAGTACTCGAAAGTTAACTGGTGAAATTTGTAATCTTCTTCAGTTTACCACCCGTGCTCTCTCTCTTCCCCAAATAGGCATGCACACCTATTTCTAAACTTCTTGTAACAAAACATATAACACAATTTTTCCTCTTTCATGGTTCATCTTTAAGAAAAAAAAATCGACTTTTTGTAAGGTTTGTTATTAATAAACTTAATAGAAAAAAAAAATCAGCAAAATAACTGAAATGAAAGCACCAAATATAAGTAAGCAGCAACGAAGCTGTGCCAGCCTGTTTGTTGATAGCTATTAAAATGACGCAAATGTTTTCCATTAGTCAAGATAAATTAAGAAACAAATTAATTGAAAGGAGGTAAAAAAGAAAAGTCGTAAGTATATTTCTCCTTTGGACTGTAGTATAAGTGAGGATTTAGCTTTTTCTTTTCACAACTGATATTAAATGTCATAAAAAATTTTAAAGTGAGAGAACTTGCCACTCTGATCTTCAGTATGTGCTATCTCATTTACTAGTAAAAGACTGAGTCAGCAAACTTACAAGCACTGCCTACCCTAATCAAATATCAAACAACCCTCTTCAAGCTATATACTATAAAGGATACATACTGCAAAGGATTTAAAAAAAAAAAACCCTAATTTGAAAGATGATCTTCATGACTCAGACCTTTCTCTGCTGTTGGTCAGAACTCCATGGCCTGTTCTTTTATAAAATACAGAAATCTTCTCTGGAAGAATGGAAAATACAATTGTGCAAGTCAAATTACATGGGAAGTGATGGAACACACCCAGAGTCATAGAAAAACCCAAGATTCCACCAAGCAACTTTTAAATTTTTTACAAATGACAGCTTTTAAAAATACCATTGCTGATCATACAGAGTTAATATATACAACAGAGCTTGCGAACTGCATTCAAAAATTCAACAATATATCTTCACTTGATTCCCATAGAGACATAGAGTGTCTAGTGCCTGCATTTCCCCGTGCAGAATGCAGAGTGCCTTTCCTGGCAGCGGTGCGGGGACAAGGAAGCCCTTCCTGCCTGTTGCTCAGCCACCGCAGTGCTCGCACCAGTTCAGGTGTCTGAGGCTGGGCAGGCAGGCAGTGATCCAGGGCAGGGAAGTGATGAAGGCTGAAAACAGCTCTGTAATGATGACTACTCTTAGCTTCCAACCACGCCTTAGTATAGCCCATTGCACAGTCCCACAAGCCATTCTGCATCTCAACTGAGGCGACTGTGCAAGGGACAAGCGGTGTGTGGTGTCAGGTGAGCCACCAGGGAACCGCCAAGAGGAATGACCCCAAGTCTTGAAAACATGCACAGCTCCTGCCGGCCTGGTTTTGAACACAGAGACAAAACCTGCAGTGTCAGACACCATCCAGCTGGAGCTGAAAGTAAACAAGAACCTTTCCACTGGTGCGAGTTGCAGTTCATGGAGATCTGAACACATTAATGACCCTCCAAAGGAGAAGTGGGTTCCCAATATTACATCAGAACAAGGAAGCTCAGAATATTAGAAAGATGTGCTTTATGTTTAATTTTTTAACAGAATCAACCGAAATCTTCTATTTCCTTGAATATATTTATGAAAAGAAATTTACATTTTTCTTGGTTGAAAACTTGCTTACAATTGCAGATTTAATGGCATACAAACATCACAGAAATAAGTGGATTCAGGAACAAAGTCACTACAGCTTTTCCTCTTCAAATTACATATTGAAATTCTCACTGATTGGGTGCTGGGAGCTGGGACCACATGTGCATGTGCTGCTCCTCACTGCTCCACTTATCTGGGAGTCAAAGGTCATTGGGTTAATACTGAAATGAACCTGCTGCTTTCACATTTTTTCCACCTTTTCTCACAAAGATCTTCCTTTTTTTTTAAATACTTGTTTTGTCTAGATAAGCACAACAGTGTTTCAAAAGTCACTCACATATGGTTTTCAGACTCAAAGGGCAGATTCCTGTGTCATATTTCTCCTCCAGGCTGAAGAGTCCCACCTCTCTCATCTTCTCCTTCTGGAGAAGATGCTCCAGTTCCCTAATCATATTTAAGGCCCTGTGCTGGACTTGCTTAACTATGTGCACATCTCTCTCTCTCATACTGGGAAGTCCAGAACTGAACACAGCACTGCTGACGTGGTCTCACCAGTGCTGCAGAGAGGGGAAGGATCACTGCCCTGAACCTGCAGGCAACACTCCTCCTAATGCAGCTCAGAAGGCCATTTAATCATATTCATTTCAGTTCAAACTCGAACTGAAAGTCTCTTGGTTCCTTGAGGCAACCCAAAGGGCACAAAAACTTGTCAGATAAAACAAGTAAAAATAGTAACACTGCCTCTATGAGGAACCATGCAGGTCTTGGTGCTTGACCTACCCAAGTAAATTTTGGCTAATCATTTCCTCCTGCACTTGAATTAGACATGGTCCAATTATACCCTTTGGAAAATTATATGCCAGTGTGAAAATTTCTAATACTCCAGGATAATTGGAACTGTCTCCTGTGTATAAACTGTATGTAAATGGAGGAAGGGAGGAGTAATGAGAAAATGCAACTCTCTAGCCTGGTGGCTAGATTAGTCTCTTGGGAAATGAGACATCTGGTTCCAGTGCCTGCTCCCCCGAGTGTTTAATTTTGTATACAGAGCAGCATAACAAACCTTATTTCTGAGTTATTGCCAGTCTGGTTATCAGAGCATTTTCTTCAGAGAGGAAAGCTGCATGTTCAAGTGTCCTTAGGCAAAAATAGTGAGTTGAATCTGAGTCTACTACATGTAACACGACCATCTTCATTACCAGTTTAGTGCACTATAAAAGCAGTACCCAGCCACTTTGTTCTTTCCCTGTTTCACCAGTTTTATAATATAAATTATTTATATAATTTAAAAACAAACAAACAAACAAACAAACATATACCAAAAAACTCCAACTCTCAAAAAAAAACACATACAAAAAAGCAAAAAATGCCTAACCCTAATTGCTCTGCTTCAGATGAATGTCATATTTGACACTAGTTTTCCAGTAGTAATTTTGAAACTTGACTTCTTCTGAACTGGGTGGGTTTGATTTATTAATAAAAAAAATGTAATTATATAGCTTTGGTATTTACTTATTCATTACGTTGAATCATCAGTAGACTTCTTAGAAAGGATGAAGAGAAGGCGCTGTCCTTCCTGAACACTACCCTGCTCCCCACCAGCCCATGTGACTGATACACACCTTCCCCTGCGGCTCCTCTTCATCCCACCTGCAGCCATGCATTAAGGCTGATTGAGTGTGTTATAGTTGCAAGGTAAAACCAGGACTCAATGCCAAAGCCTACCTGACAGCTGTTTGCACAGGTCATAGCAATGAACAGGAGTTTTCTTTCAAGCAACCTGTAATTTCCTTTATGTAAATGTAAAGAAAAAAGTATGTATAGAGGAAATAGCATATGCTGTTGTATCAGATAAAAAATTTATAATAATTCGGCCTAATGTTACATGAAGTATGAGATATAAAAATAATACACCTGGGCACTTGATATCATTAAAAAAACTAAAGGCAATATGAACTGACGAGATATGTCAACAGACACAATTTTCACTGGTAAATAGAACACAGCATCATCTTTCAGAATTACATGCTTACATATTTTATGGAGAAAAATTACTTCCAGTCAAGTCTGATTCCTTCAGCTTCAAAAACCAGCACAATGAAAACCCACTTTCCTTCAGTCAATGAAAAATGAGCATTTAGGGGAAACTTCTTGCCCAAGAAACATTCAATCACAGCTTAAAATTTTAAAATGGCTTAAGAAATTCTGGCAGCCAAATTCCATTAAAATTTACAGTCATTTGCCACATAACCCTGAAGCATGCCATCTGTAACTGCAGGAATGGCAGCAATCCCCATGGCTTCAAGGGCGGTGAGAAGCAGGATGCTGGCAGCACAGCCATCCACAGTTCCTCCCAGCACTTTGTGGATGATTGCATCCACGTGCACAATCTTCCTGAAAACTGTTTCACATGATCAGTTGAGAAGAAATGGGAAAGGTGACTTTTAAAGAACAATAAGAAATAAAAATATCTAGGTGAACTGTCTAGCCTAATGTTGACAGTGGTGATTCACAAAGTCTCTAGATAAGAAGAAAGTTTCTTATGAAACCAGACAGACATTGATAGGTAAAAACCGTATTTTGGTTAATAGAGTCCTCTAAAGATTTCTGAAGTATGTTCACTTTTAATGTATACTTATTTTTTCAATTAAATGTATTGTTGCACACATTATAATGCAAACATTAACGTGTGATATCAATTAAACTAAATACTTGCATATTCTCGTGCAACAGCAAAAGGCAATGTTATAAAACTTGACTACGTCTTAACAATAAAATCTTTAAATTAATAGTGATTTAGATATGAAACAAACCACAGCAATGGCAGAAAACCTTGACTGTTGTGCCCATGCATCTTATAGATTTTAAAGGCTCCCCAGTGACTTTTTCTTGCTCCCCACACAGGATTAGCCTCTGTTTTCCTGCTTTTCTTTTCTAGCACTACCAGGCCTTTCTTACCTGAGGGTCTCCATAATAAGTTAGCATACAGGGAGAAAGTGGAAAGCAACATTAATAAGAGCCCTGGAGGAAATTAATTTGAAATGAATCCTGAACGTTATGCAATAGGACTACAGAACAGGCAATATAATTTTAAACTTCATAAGAACATGATAAATACAAAGAGACAAGCCAAAGCTTGTCTCTATTGGAGATGTGTCTGGAAAACTGCTGCAGATAGATCAGAGTAGCAGAAATGAGCAAAATGATGGAAGAATTTGCTTTGACAAAAAATAACACACTTGCAGAGAAATATGCCCAAGTTGCATAAATGAACGCATATTCTAAAGTCACCCCAGAGCAAGAAAAAACTTTTTCATGTGAGTACATATTGCTTAATACAGATACCAAAGAGATTAAATGAAGTAACAAAAAACGACGTGGGTTTTTTTTTTTTTCTTTTAATTATTCTGAAAGGAAAAAAATCATAAGCTACACAGCAAAAGAAAAAAACTTTACACATGTATATATCAAAGTAAAGTACATAAGGGGGATTCTCACCTAAGTGGGAGATTCACATTCAGAAACACTGACAGCAAACTTGACCTTGTGCAATGTGTTTCAAGAAAAAGTAGGATGATATTGCCTTATGCTATAACAAAAAAATTCAAGCTCCTAGTACAAGGTCCACTTTGAGATTTCCACACCTATATTTAGGTGTCTATAGGTCTGTTAAATAAGCTGGACATTTAAGAGCCATTTCTGTTGCCTAATCATTGGTACCTGGATTAGGCACATGAGACACTTCACAGGGCTTTACAAGACAACCCAGACCAGAGGGAACCCTGTGCCTTCCTAGGAGTCCATGGTCAGACCTAAGACAGACAGGCTCAATATCAGAAAGCCAATTTGTCTTTCAAAGTATTTTACTCTTCCATGTTTGTCAGATTCAGAACATTCTGTAAGCATTAGCTGATAAATGCATAAAGCATTCTGCTTTCAGTTTGATTTTCTACTGACAGAGAAAGCACAAAGAGAGGTCAGGTAATAACAATTTACATTCGAATTACAGCTTGCAGTGCTGCAGACACATTACACAAATCATTTCAGTTCACCTTCACCATAAATGGCAAAATAATAGTATTTTCTAATGAAATTTCAAATCAGCAGCAGTTGCTGTCAGATACCTTGTAATTTCTCAGATAAGTCATCGAGTCCAGCTCAGATGCTAAAAAGTAGTTTCTTTCTCAATTACACAACACTGCTTATTCCTTATTTTGTTGATTGGTTCTCTTTCGGTGGGTTGTTTTACCACTTTTAACTATATAAGAGCCTCTATAAAAACTAGAAAACACTTCATTTAAAAACACTTCACAGTACTACACAAACTTTGCTACAGTAATCAAAACAATATCCTACTTCTAAAATGCTTTCAGACAAAGCAGATCCACTAGGTTAGAAACTATTAGGGCATATTTCAGTAATTTTTAAGTTTTCCAGTAAATTTGTTTATTTTTATTTCTCAGTACTCTTTGCAAGTTTGTGTTCCATTGAAACATAATGGGAGAAACATAATTCTTTCATTCTGGAAAGAAAAAAAAATGGGATCAGTATTTAAGTAGAGTACAGAGTTGAGAAAAACAGTTTACACGATTGCAAGTTTATTCTCCCACTCCACTGCTCCAGGAAAAGAACAAGAGGAAAAAAATTAAAAGAAAATGAAAAAATGTAAGCAAATAGTTACCAAAACAAAGGCTAACATTTTCAAAGTGATCTGCTCAAGGCCATGAGTAGTAGCTCCCCTTGCCCAATTATTTAAAACTACAGTAATATCTAGAGTTTTTCCAAATAGCAACACTTTGTTTCCATGTGAACTAGTCCCACTCACTTGCTGTGTTCGACAAGCCTTAAACCAAAACCTGAGCACTGAAGGAAAATTTTTGAAAACAGAGTGAACATCTCACAGGACATTGGAACCAATGGCATGGCACCACATACGTGCAAAACCAAGCTGTAACCAAGAAACTTGTCCAGCCAGGAAGAACACAAAAACCTAAGCGTGGATCACAGCACATTCAACTGAGCATAGCAGCAATGAGGTTTCTCTTGTGTTCCTATGTATTCTGGAAATAAAAGTATGAATTCTTAATGCCATCATGGAAGCCAGGTATGTACCATTGTCTGTGAGCGAAGGAGCTTCTGCAGATATTCACAATTTTTTTTTCTAAATTTTTCAGATAAATAACTAAAATCCTGTAAATATTTTAGCTAGATAGTTTGTAACTTCAAATTATGTTGAATTTGGTGGCTCATAATTCCTGATGGTATGTGCCCTATGGTGTCCTGCACAGGGAGTCAGCTGTTTGCAAGAGGACCATCCTTCTTCCAAGAGCCAAGTCGAAAGCTCCTAATGAACAAAAACTGTATCAAGTTGAGCAACCAAAGGACACAAAGTTTACAAAAAGAACAGGCTATCCTGTGTTTTGTCAAACAGCTTTTAGTGGAAAAGGGTAGGAAGGGGAAGAGCTTAGCTCCAAATACTTATCAAGGTATTTCAAATTAATTCTACCACCTCTGCCTTTAGACGAAATGAAATTATACTTGACACTTTTTCTAAAGGAACAGCGTTCACAGAACAAGTTGTATCTGTATCACATCAGAAATATACACCTTAATGAAAATATTATATAAAAAAGACTGGATTACAAAGTTTTGCAGCCTTTGTACCTGGAGTACAGACAACAACTGCTCTTTACGCAAACAGAAATACTTCTTCCCTGCCCTCACCCCTGATTTATCAGCCCTACAAATTACCCTGAGACTGGAAGGTCAGGCTTAGTGTTTCCTTCACAGCTAATCTATCACCACCAATATTACAGGCCAAGTCACTCACTCAACTGCACCTGTTCAGCTCGACCAAACCTGAAGCATAAATTCACTGATTCTGGAACAGTAAGTTTGTATAACATAAAAGATCAAACAGTAAAAGCTTTACGTATGACTGTACAGGATCTTTTAAGTTCATTAGGTGGCAGTTCATCTGTTATTGCAGGGCAGGAATATATTTTAAAGGGTTATTCAATATTGTTTGCAACAGCAATGAATTCTAAACACAATGTTTAATATTTGTCCATTCTTTAAATATGGGAACAGGGAGATAAGATTGACTTTCATCTATTTCCTTTCTCTGATGGTAGGTTTGATGGTGCCCAACAGAAAATTTAATGAAACCACTTCAGGCAAATAGGTTTAAAAATATTAGCATTTTTCAGTTTGCAGGGAGAAAGTAACTCATACTGCCCGAGATCCCTTAATTTATCTGCATAGCAGAATTGTAAATGCAGCGCAAAACAGCTTACTGTAATGTAAATAAAGCTTTGCATGCAGTGCTAATGGGACAAGTTTATTTAATATAACATATTACACAGAGTCATCATTGCTACCTTTCAGTTTATACTTCTATGGTAACAAACTTCTAATAAACAGAACCCTTGTGTTAAAATGCAATGCAAAGTAGAAACACTGATCCTTTTCAAACCTTACAGGCCATTTAGCTCCTCACTCTTCACTTTGTAGTTTTAGTTACTAGAATTATTTGAGTTATTAAAAATAATAGTTTACCTATACTAATAGTTTAATTATTTTTAAAAAATAGTAATCCAAAGTTCCAATTTAATTCTTACTCTTGAACGCTGAATAGCTGTAAATTTAGTTAAATTTGACCAACTTTACAGGATGTTAAACCCATAGAAAAATAACTGAAATTTTTTTTTTCTGTGTTTTTATCCAAAACACAGAACAATAATACTCAGTGTATGTTCAGGTATTCTAAAGTTAAGCTTGATTCTGACACTGTTGTATTTTGCATGTTAGAAAAATAATGCCTGAAAAGCTTATCTTGTTAAATTTTTTGACACATATAGCACTCAATAGCAGGTAAAATAGTCCTTTATTTAAAGCCTGTGTAGAGTATCAGCACTAGAAGAACCAAGGTACCTATGCATTTGAACTCTAAAAATTGTGGATGTTCACCATTTTCTGCTTCAGGTTCTCATTTCTAAAAGTGGAACAATGGAAGAGTCACTGAAGAAACCTACCAGCCTACAGCAACTCAATTTGTGATAACTTAAAAAAAAAAAAAGTAGAAAATAAAACTAGCTAAATTCTCATATAAGAATTGCAAGAAAGTTATTAGTGCTACCTGATGTTAAATAAGCTCCAAGAATTCAGGATATTGCAGCAGCTGGTACAATAATGAGTGCATAATTATTATGGTTAGCAACTCTCTTGGCACCCCGAAATCCTGAATTTTGGAGTCTAGGCCTCCAAAAATAGCAGATATTTGTGCATAGGTTCTCTATACACAATTCAAGGAAAACGTATTTCTTCCTTCAAAACAAGAGGTATATTATCACAACTCTTTGGAAACACCCTACAGTACAGATTAAACTGATAAAACAGAGGAGGAAAAAAAAAAAGGCCACAGAAGAGAAAACATAAGGGTATACTGTTGCTTGTTCCTCACCTCCCAGTGGAGAGCAAATACGGAAAGGCCGTAGCACCCACACCTGCCCTAGCTTTTGGACATGCCACCTCACTTGCTAGCCTGCTCTTCCCAGATCATCCCGAGTTCCTGCCTGGGGGAGGCACCTCCAAAGTGGCCAAAGCTGACGGGGTGCCAATAAGAGAGGACAGCCAGGTCATAGCCCACACCTCTTCACTAGGCTCTATTTCCACACCAGGCACAGCCATCTCCTTCCACTCCAAACCAACAGGGCTGGGCTCCTCTGAAGGGGTACCTGCTGGCCTGTGTACCTGCAACCATTCATTTAAGAATTTTTTAAAGTAGTATTGCGGTCAGTATGCAAAAGAAAAAGAAAACCAGAAAAAGAAAAATAGAAAAATGGAGGGAAAAAGAGAGGGAACAAGAAGAAGCACATGGTCAATGGGATTATAATGTGAGGAGGGAAAAAAAGCTGTCCATGTGTTTTCCATTCAAGTACTTGGGACTCGTCTTGGGATTTATTATTCAGACACACCAAACTTCAGCTCTTAAATGAAACCGCTGCAGAGCTCGTTTTGGGTTGGCTCTGCTGCCTGTAGAAGGGAAGTCATCCCCACAGCCTCTGCTCGGACATGGAGGGAGAACTGCTGAGAGACAGACAATGACCTGAAGAGACAGAGCAATGGAGCAGGGGAATGCTATCCAGTAAAAATGGGATACAAAACTGTTGGGTTTTTTCTTTCCCGCTTCTCCTGGGAGCACCTGCAACTCAGACAACTTTCTCCTGCACTGCTAGGCTTTCTCCTGCACACCTCAGAGAAAAGCCCACCTGCAGACCAGGCCCTGTTCAGAGCACTGAGACTTCGTCTCCAAATCAGGGTGTGCAGGAAAAGCAAAGAAACAAACAGCGCTGTCAGTCACCCCACCAGGATGGGCAGCTGCTGCTGCTGCATACATGCCACTTGTGGGCCGGGAAGGCTGAGCCGACGGGGTGGGGCTGGAGCTGGGCATCCAAGGTGTCAAGCGGCTGCCCTGCCATCTGCTGCCTGATGCCATGGGCAGGAGAGGAACGACTAACCACCTGCCATGCCCAGCCTGCTTAGTAAACACATCTCAGGTGACGTCATTGTTGAGCACAGCTCTGTTCTGCTCCTGCAGGCACACCGCCCAGCCAACTCCCAACAAAGGTGGTGGTTCAGCCTTTACAGAGAGGCTCAGACACAAGGGAGCTTTTTTCAAGTAACCAGAGTGACTACTACAGTCCAACAGACCCTGGTGTGAATAAAATGCCCAAGCCCTTCAACTTTAGGAACTATTTCCCAATTTCTAGCCCTCAAGACCAAGAACAATCAACACAGTGCCAGGCAGAGGTTCATGTGTTGGTATTTCTCTGCCTCCCACCCTTCCCATTGGGCTTGACTGAGTTTTTCTAAGGCCTCTCCCCCTGACAAAGTTGGATTCGTCCTACTCCAGATGTGCCTGAAGGCAATTCCAGGAGACTGTGATGCCACTGATACCAGGTTTGAGTAGGTGGTGAGAAAGTAGGCTGCCCAAAAAGTGGGAAGTAACTCTTTGGTTATAGGAGACACAGTCAACTAATCAAAGCCACAGCAATGTTTGTCTAGTAAAGATCATGTTTGCAGTGAAGGTGGGCAAATGAAGAAAGTGACCATCTGCCTCCTGGGTTTCCCCATACCCCAGACTCTGCCCGCTGCCCAGGCTTCCAGCAGCAGTTTGCAAGCGGAGTTGAGCCCAAGGACCAGACAGATAACAGCAAGTGAGATCAGTGCCTCAGCCTTCTCCTGGGGCCTTCAGAAGGAAATGAAATCTTCCCCACTCCAACATTTACATCTTTTCCCAATCTGTGTTTTAGCTGCACAGCAGCATACCTTCCAAATACTATTTCACAAATAGCATGAGTCAATTATCTTGTTTATATTTGTCTTGTGTTTTTAAACACTTAATTTCATTCTCAAAAAAAGGATATCCACCTTGACAGCATCAGATAACTTCTTTTGTGCAGAAGGAACATATGGTTTGTGCATGCCTGGCTATTGTACGCAGACCATTCTCTAAAGTCCAACAGGTTTGTTTTGAAGTTCTCCATTAATATTGTTTTTTCCCCAACATATTTCTTCAGAGAACTGCAAAATTTTAGTCAATGATCAGACAAAAATAGCAAGTTGTTAGTAACCTCCTTCTCATAAACAGGAAACAACTTACCCAAATTTTATAGAGTATTTATGTAAAGTGTTGACCAACAACTCAAAGATAGTTGTAACACCAATCCTGTCTCTGTTGTACAGTGTGTACAGCACAGATTGGTCTATTTTCTCTTGGGGAAACAGCCCGGGACACAAATGATCCCTACATTTTTCAGTGCAGTTTTTTCCCTCCCTTTGAAGGTATTTACACTAGCCACTGGAACCAGAGTGGGAGACAAACAGAGACAAAGGAAAAGTTTACCTCAATCATGAATGTGGGCCTTGGAGTTTCAAACAATTGGCTAGGCCCTATTGAGATTAACAGTAAAAAGAATTACGTAAGTCTCTAAATTTTTCTCTGCAACTTTGAATCAGAAAAGTTCACCATCTGCTAAAGAGAGATAAATGTACATCAGGTGCTGTGGTACAACCTCAACTTGAAGTGCCCAGATCGATCAACACTAGTGCTTGCCTGTACTCCAGAAACGATTTGTAAGGAACAACCAGGTTGCCTTCCCCACCTCCCTCAGGGCAGGAAAACACCACTCATATTGCAGGACAGTAAGGAATTGTCACAGTAATCCCTTACTTTCAGCTTCTCAAAACCCACAGAAGTACAGCTAAGAGCAGAGGTGACCATTACACAGGGCAGAAGAAGTTGCCAGTATCACAAGGCAGCAGAAGCACCTAACGGCTGTGGTCTCACCCAGCGGCCCAGCTCTACCACAGCCCTCAAAACACAGCTCAACAGCACTCATTAGGAACAATATGGGGAGGGTCAATAAAATTATTTTAAAAGTTAATACTTCACAGAGTGTTTCAGAGTATCTCAATATATGTTTGTTTTTCTCTATCCTTAACAATGAACATTCCACTGGTATTGTTACCACACAGACATGAAAACTAGAAAAAAAATTCATGAAGGTCTACTATTCCAATCTTTGGCAAAAAAAAGTCAAACTTTCAAGAGACACTGTGACTAGAGGCTAATTACAGATACAAACCAACACACTGACATAGAATAAATTAGATCCTGAACTTGCAGCTTGTCAGTGTCACACCATGTTTGGATAAAAAGATGTTTTCCTTAGTTTTCCTCAGGAGGCAAGGCAAGGAGCCCTGGATACTTCTTCACATGGAGACAAGTTAGCCTACTTTCTCATACCCATACAAATGCATTTGGACTCTGCTGTATCTTCTGTTTTTTCAAAGAAATAACAAAGCTGTAGTACTTTTGTCCTATTTACAAAAGTTTCAGCAAGAAAAAAGAAGCACATAAATTTTGATCCTGCATTAAAATTATGGTCCCAAGTAAGCAAGTTTATCCGCAACAGGAGCTCTGGCAACACCTTTCAAAAAAGAAAACTACTGAAAAGACACTTCTTGAAAATAAAAAAGCCAATTAATTTTTAATTCGTTTTTCCTTTTCCCCCTTGTGCTTACCTGCCAGTAATTTTCATCCATTTATCACAAAACTATTTTGGGGATAGGACCCAGTATCTGGACACAGACCTAAACTATCAGGTATGTAGTACCAAGGTCCCCAGAACATTTTACAGATGCTGTGGTAAATCATTTTTTGACGTGCAGTTTAAAACTAAGGTACACTAACCTAAAAACTGTTCCAAAAGAAGTAGGAGAGGAGTTGGACATTTGCTTCAGCAGAAAAAATTATTCTTGCTAAAAAAACCTCCTGAAGTAAGAGGAATTGTTGCCCCTCCACTACCATATAAAAGTCTTAAATTTCCCATCTTTGTGCTAAATACTCAGATAATGGACACCTGAAATGCAGAATTACAAAGTTATCACTCCAGCAAAGGCTGCAATATATCCATAGCTTTGCTTCTCATGAGCACTCCAAGAACACACGGAGAAAGCAGAATATCAAGCACATTCTGTCCTCAACCGCTAACAAGCTCTTCCTTCCCTCCTTGAAAGCCAAAAGGCTGCCTTAAACAGGCTCTGTGAAAGAGAGCACGGTACCAGTGACTGGTTTTGCTATTATAGTTATGCCCATGATGATTCCTTTCAGGGAAAGATCAAAGTCACCCTCCTTGCTGTGCTCTCCCTCTTCTCCTTGCCAGGCGTTTGGCAGTAAATGAGCACCATTTAAGCACTGCCTACCTCAAATTTCCACTGTAAGTCCAACAAGATCACCAAGTGATTCACAGAAATGCAAGTAAAAAGTAAAGGCTGTAACTAAATGATTCTTCCAAAATCAGACAACCAATGCAACATACTTCGTGACTAGATCTCAAATGTCAATCTTCATTTAAGTGAAACAAGAACACGGAACAGGACTTAAAGCTGTAACAAATAATTAGACTAGTTTGGTAGAAGGCAACCACCCATACCTGTCACAGATCACTTGCACAGCTTTTCAGAGTGTCAAGGATTTACTTTTATCAGGAAAATGACTGTTCATACTTTGTTGAAATAGTTAATACCACAAAGCTTTTGCTATGAATACAAGGCAATCTCCTTTATTAGTCATACAGATGGTTTTAGAGTGGTCTTCATTGCAAGGCTGAGCTTTTAAAGTGCCTTAAAAATTTTTGCCTTGTCACTTATTCAAATACATAAGAAAACATGACCATGATGTAAGATCAACTAAAACTCTGGTCCCTAAAATGAACAGCAAGGTTCCTATTGGCCACAGCTGGTCCCACTTACCTTACCTGCTACAGCATGAAGGAAAAAAGGCTGTAACTGGAAATAGGAATAACAGGAAAATACAGTCTAACAAGATGCAAAGCCATACTTTAGACCCCAATCTTAAGATTTTATTAATAAACTTTGTGTTTTCTGCCCTTCTTCTTTTCTATGTTTACAATACCAGAGGAAAGACTTCTGGGCTATATTAGATTAAAGTACTGACTTGGGAATGATCATTCCCAAATTGTAGTTCCAGCTCCAATACTCACATACTGCAGCAGAGCAATTCAATTAACCTTCCTCCGTTTTTGCTTACCTTCCTGTGTAGTGAGGATAACATCTCCAGAAAAGGGCTCTATAAAACCTAATCTTTATAAAGCTCCTACGAAGAAATGGAAACATGCCATAAAAAATAAAATGTACAGAAATAAAAAGTGTATAAATAAGCCACTGTATACTAGAGCTAGTTGGAAGAAGCTACAACCAAACAATTATCCACCGCAGAATGTGCTTTATTGAAAGCAAAATGCTACACAAAATTCATATCCACTGTGCTGGCATTTAATATCAAAAGACTTCTTTTGACAGTTTTTAAAGGATGTGTGGGGGTTCACTTGTAATTGGAACAATAAAAAAAATAACATTTTAAAGTGCTCCATAAAATGGCATTTATTTTCAATAATTTTATTTTTAAACTGCTGATATGCACTACATACTTTGGAAATTTTATGTCAAAAGCTTTTAACTGTGCTTTAGAACACTTTGTTCTTTTCCAAATTGAGATTTAAATGAAGTTCTTTGTGATCTGGATATATCATATATGAAAAACTCAATCCATAGTTTCAGTGTTAACAATACAATTTTCAATTACATGCTGCCACACCTTCCTATGACTCTTGTAAAGTCAGTCTGTATCTTTATATTTAATTAAAACGATTCTTCATAGGCTTTAAAATAAATATTTTTTTTATATTCAAGCAATTATTCATTACATTTAACACACTGATGCATAAAGCAAATTTCATGGTGAATTAAGCCCTATTGCTCAGGTTAGAGACTTACCTGTTTTTGGGGTTGTTTTGTTTGGGTTTCTTTTTTATTTTATTTCTTAAAAGATTATGTAACTCGAATTCTCATTTAATATTGGAGGCTTTTTTCTGCCTCTGTAGAGCTTTAATTTTTGTTTTCATTGAACACAAATGAAAAACAACCCTTGGAAAAACAACTTCTACAGTAAGTTTTACTGATTTTTTCTCCCCTCTCAGTTAATTTTATCTACATTTACAAATTGAACTGGGGGTTAAGAAGGACAGACACTGCAGGCCTAAGAAGTCCTTAGCAAGTTATACAGAGTTATTACCTCAGACTTCTGCAACCCATTATATTTTTTTACTGAAATAAGCATGATTATTGCACCCTGAAGCACACTTAAAAATGTCGTAATCTATTGGTTTGCATTAGAGTTCATCCACAGGGGATAACCGTTTTAAGTAAAATGATTAAAACAATATTTTTTTCCTGTCATTTAGGAAAGATTTTTATGCTCTGTCCTATAAGGTAGTTAGGTTAGAAATTCAGGTATTTATGTTGAAAGCAGCAGCCTTCAAATATCCTACACAGCCCCTGAGCTCCTGTGGGGTTTAGGTTTTCAGAAGCAAACATCTTTATATGTCCAACCTCCGACTCTCTACAGGTCTTAGTAGTCCAACAATATCAAAGCAACAACAGACTCAACTCCTCACAGATCTTCAAACTACCCAGCAAACTGAGCCCTCCTCTGCCTTACAAGCATCTACATGTTTCCCTTAATTAACAAAAAAGGAGGGGTGGTGGGAGAAGAGAGGTGGTATGGTGATACCCCACCCACTGCCCCTCAAGTGATGGCTCTCTGACCAGAGGAATTGCTTGACAGTGCATCAGGGTCCCTCAGGCAAGGATGAGTACCAAGGTTCCCCCTTCTCCCATAGGCAAGCTCTCCAGGGTTCCACCACATGCTTACCTACTCCCGACCACAGAAATCTTCCTCTCAAAATTTCAACAGCTACTGCTTTCCTTTTATAATGCAAAGGTTTTAGGGGGTTTTTTTTGTTGTTTTTAATTGTAGTTTCAAAGTTTAATGTTTACAGCTTTTTATATCCTTCACTTATAACACAGAGAACTACCCATCTATTTCCAACAACCTTTCTGCTGCCTGCATGCTATAAACGCATCAGATTTGTCAATGAAAGACAGTCAAATCCTTTTCAGTGAAAATATGAATTAGAGCTGATTTGAATTAAATTTGTGGAATCATCTGTATACACCCATCTGTCTGTAATTTAAGTTTATATTTATTCTAAAAAGAAACATTTTAAACCGTACAAAAATAAATTTTAACTATTAAAAAATTTTACTCTTAAACAAGAGTTTCTTTAGAGAGAGGCCATTCCAACTATTCGAATCAAGTACACAAGTCTTTATTTTCTAGTTATTCAAGATCAGTAGGTCAGGGGATTAACACACTCTCTGGGGTAGAAACGCTGCGTGGCACAGTTGAAAACAAAAAATATTTGCAATCTCGTGTTTGGATAGTGATTTAAAAGACGTCTGACATATATTTGCCTTCTCGTGACTTACGCAGATGCTGCACGTCAGGCAACCCACAGCCATCAACCACATTCATGACTTCAGTTCCTTGCAAGTTCAAGTCAAACACGGCTCAGATGAACTACAGTAACCCCTAAAGGCAAAGTATTTAGGCCAAATGTTTGGGTCCCACAAGAAAAGTCTAGCAAGACCTGTGTTATAAACACCAAATTGTGTGTTCAATCAACACTGTTATTCTGCCATCTGCTCTATCAGATCACAAGACCAAGAGGAAAATAAAGTTCCTCACTCTAGCTACAAACTATGACTGGCTTGAAAGTTTGAGGGAGATGTAATCACCAACATTAATGAATTAGTCCATATCCTTCAAGGTAGTTTTAAAATCAATATTAAACACAAGTCATGCTTTAAACACAAAAACCCAGAGGTTGTTGATACACTCTGAAGTCTTTCTCTTGAGCAACTTCTTGATTTTGTGATCCTATGGAAAGGAGAACATGCACGTACACCAAAGAGCTAGGAACCCTCACAGAAGCCCCAATAGTTACCATGCACAAAGTGAGGTCAAAACATTTTATTTCCCTTTCCTTTAACAAAGCTCAAATAAGATCAGTGTTAAGAATTCTGATTTCCCATCAATAAGAAATAATGAATGTTTAAGTTATAACACAAAACATTTGGATTAATGAATTTAACTTCATTTGTGACAGTCTGACAATGTGGCAAAGCTTCCATCTCTCCAGTAAGAGAAGTAGTATCAGTTTTACACAACTGGTACTTCTGCAGTTCACACCAATGGAGTTGTCAATCAGCCTTTACCATAAAGTTTGAATGCACATTGTTTATGACAGCCGTTGCATTTGTAGCTCGGTGACTTACAGACACAAGTCTCAGATCGTACTTTTACTAAGTGCTGCCAGAGATAAAGGCCACGATGGACCCCCTGGGATGAAACTGCAATGCAGCTGTCAAACCTACATACACAAGACCACCAAATGAAGGGAGGATGGAAAGGCCTCACCACAGCAGCACAGTAGGGACAGGCTTTAGAAAACAACAGGACAAACAAAAAAAAAAAAACAAAAAAAAAAACAAACCAAAAAAACCCACCAAAAAACTGACCATATGTGCAACTCTTCCTGATCAGAGCACCACCCTAAAGTACTCACATTTGCCTTTACAGTGAAGCTGAAGGTATTTAATACTTTTTCTGCTTGGCTGCCCTTTCATCCCCCCATCCCTTCCAAGTCTTCTGGCTTTTGAAATGACCCTCTTTCACCATGACGTGCACATCATTT
The DNA here is from genome assembly GCA_013397565.1 of Ptilonorhynchus violaceus. Lineage (NCBI taxonomy): Eukaryota > Metazoa > Chordata > Aves > Passeriformes > Ptilonorhynchidae > Ptilonorhynchus > Ptilonorhynchus violaceus. Next base: position 1,026,429 of record VZRJ01005113.1, on the reverse strand, counting down.
GTGGTTATGAAGGTTTAACTGATGCAGTCTTCAGTCACAGTGTATTTACTGATTTATTTTTCTCTGTGGTGCAATGTCTTTGTGTTCATTCATTTTTGTTTTGTTTGATTTTAAATTTACTTTTATATAAAAAATCTCTACTTACACAATCAAAAGTCACCAGGAAACGGAGGAAGGACTAAGAAGGCTCCTGATGTGCTTTCCAGTATTACACTTATTTCAGCTTTCAAGGATACTGATTTCGATTTAGCTACTACGGCACCTAACTTATGCTCACATGAGTAGACTTTTTTGTTCAGCTCCTTCAACTCTGGCTATCACAAAAGTCATGTTTCAGTGTCAAATATATAAGCAACACCCATGTTCCATCATGTTCAAGGAAATTATTCCAACTAGGGGATGTAGTAGTTTATTAAACAAATCATTTTCCAGGATATGTGTACTTATGTTTCTTTTTTTAGGTACATTATGTTCTTTTCTGCCCAGTTTTGTGAGAAGCATTCTACAAATTCAGTTTCCCTGTTCCAAGTGAAAATAGTGCTTATGGCAGTAGCAGGCCTCTCCGCCCCATGCTTGACACTGCTCCTTTCAGGCAAACTGTTTCCATTTTGGAGATTCCTTTGAAGACTTTTTCCTTTGCCTTTCTTCGCTTGTTTCTTTAGGTTAGATGCTATGCATGTTTTGCACTGAAAGTTAAATAATGCCAGTATGTCAGAAATTTATTATTGTTGTTAAAAATCTAAAATATTCTTACTGTATTTTTCCCCCAAGATGGGAACTTGTGTTTTTTGTTTGGTTTTTTTTTTTTTTTTTTGGAATGGCTCTCAGACACCATCAAGTTCAGGTATCACTATATGCACTGCAATCCCATTTTTTATCAGCTAATAAAACTGAGCAGGTCTTTGAGCTTTTATACGAAGCTAATGGCACAAATATTATGAGTGCTATATTGCTTGCATTTCTATAATAAACTGACATCTGATTTATTTTTCTCTCCCTAATTGCACACTAGCAAACAGTTATTTGCTCAAGAAAACACAAATAAGCACAACCTTACAGCACATCTTCCCTTTCAGTAATTCTATTTGTCTTTACACAGCAGCATGTGGCAGAAAGCACTAAGGGATCAAGAAGCAAAAATAAAGTGTAAAGAAATTACTTTTATTTTACTAAACTCCATTACTAATCTATTTATAAATAGAGCCCTCTATTTTTTCAGTACTTTACTATTACTATGAAATCTTTACTGCAGCAAGTAGCACAAAGAGGAGCAGGGAGACATGCTTAAAAAGTTCTAATAACAAAATGCATAATGCACAGGGTCAGGAGTACTGCTTACACTATTACAGTTTTCACCACAAATTCCCATTCCTATCCCTTTCAGGGAGTAGATCAGGCAGATATGAACATGTGAACTTTTAGATCTCTCTGCCTCCCACGGTAATGGAGAAGCTACAAGAGGAAGAGAAAACACAGCTGGCTGCACTATGAAGTCCTGAATATGCTTATAGCTTATTGCAAGCATAGGATTTATTGTTTTCCTTGACATCCTTCCTGCCCACACCTTTCTGTGCCACTACTTGTAACACTGTATTGCCACAGGACAACGGCAGGTCCAATATTGTAGTTCCTGAGTTACTCATCTCTAAAGCAAAACTCTGCCCTACTAAGGAAGTCAGATGTTAACAGATACCACTTAATATCTATTTGGCACATTCATGACAGAAGTTTTATGAGATCAAAGTGTGCTAAACAGCTGAGATTTGATGCCTGTTTCAAACACTCACTTAAATGATTGAGTATAGCATCAGTTAAATATATACAAAGTGTTACATCAACATTAAAAATGAGACCAAAGGTTTTGGTCAACAGGGACTGTGAACTGCCCAGAAAAACCAACCTCAGTTTGCAGAGGAGAGACAACACCACCCAGTCTCCCGGCTCCCAACCCATCCCACCTTCCATTTACTAAAAGTTTTTATCCTAAGAAGGAAGGACTGAGTTGCCCTTTTGTTCCTTTTTAAATGACAGTATACCAACACAGATAAGTGATACTTCACATAACAATGAGGCCATTTCGTTCCTTAATTTTTTTGCGATTTTTTTAACTGTCAACAGAATAAGTAAGAAAGAAATGGCAAATAGCCAACAGCAGGAGTGCAAGAAAATGGGGAAAAAAGGTTGATAAAAGCTGCACCACAGACCTAAAGATTTTGAAGCCACAAATACTTAGAAGACTTACTGAGATAGAGCCCAGTTATCTGTACTTGACTAAGAATTTCACTGGAGAAACAAATGTTTGGGAGGTCAGAACATCGTGCTGTTCCAAAGCACCTTCACAGAAGTCAAGTGGAAACTTTTAGTTTGAGAGCTGTAGGAACAACAAAGCATACTTGAGAGATAATTCAGAGATTTTGATGTTTTGCCTTACTATCACACAAATCCAGGATAATACAATGATGTCTCTCAGCATTTCACCATACAAAAAGAACTTAAAGAAATTCATGGTGCAGACACTCAAAAAGTCAGACATCTGAATAAAAAGCACATAAAAGACCCAAGAAAGGGATCAGCAGGTAATAATTTAACTGTTGAACAGAAAATAATCCAAAAAATAAGTTCTTTGTTCACACACCTGTACTGACCTCAGGAAATGCACTGCATGTGAAGTAGAAGAGGAAAAAAAATGAATGATAAATTTCAAACTCCTATGAAAGAGTGCTTTCAATAAATACACAACACCGTTTCCTGGACAAAAAAATAAACTCCCTCCCAGAGATAAATAGCATAGTGATTGAACAAATGATAAGGTACACACTAGTACACAGGCCTTACATTCCCTTTATCTTTCTTCCTTCCACAAGGTGAGAGTATAAAAAGAAAAGTACAAATAATGCTACTGCATGATCAGTGATGAAAGTTAACAGTCTCAATCTTCTTGCCTTTATTGTACTAAAATACCCAAACCAGCTGCTGAATTAATGTTACCTGAATTAATTTTGTATTCCTTACTGTTTTTAAAAAATTACTTGACTGATATAATGGAGACAAAGCTGACAGACAGCTGCATTTTGACATTATCAATTGCCATTGGACCACCCATCTATTCAGAGATGTTGAATGGGAACTGAAGAAAGAAAGCAAGTTTTCTTCTTCAAGAACTCCATCTCTTTCATCAAATTGTAAGGAAGTGGCCATTCCCCTCTTCTCAGGGTTGAATGAAGAGAACCTGGCAACATTTGGTGCAGCAGGGGAAAAAAAAGCATCATTTGTGGGTACAGACCAAAACAGATCTCTTTCCACTCTGCTGCTCCCTTTTAGGGTTGTTGTGATAAGAAGCAGCAGCAGTGGTTTCGGAAGTTTTAACCAAGAAAAACAACCAAAACCCTCAAACAACTATCACTAATAACTAACCTTAGTGAAAGATTCTTTAGGTGAGTAGTTTACTGCTGATGTAATATCAGAAGCAACTGAAAAATCAGCATTTTCAATTAACTCTCATTATATTTTTAAAATATTCTTGTGGTCTTTAAGCACAGGGGATCTGAATCTTCTTTAAGTGAAGAGAAACTAACACACAAATTAATCATTGTTTTGTGGAAGGAAACTGTAATTTAAATATCTTCGGGGTATTAGTGCAAGGTCAAAGCATTAGTCTCCTATTGTTTCTTCCAAAACAACTATCACACCAAGGTTAATGTATCATTATCTTCAATTCTTCTGAGCCATGGTAATAAAAGTTTAGACTAGGATCTTCATTGGGTCTCCCTTTGTTTTGCCATTAGATGAGAAACTAAATGTTATGAAGAGCTATTTCTGCTAGACAATTTGTTAAAGCAGGAGCAAAGAGACACACAGATTTGGGATGATGCGTTATATTAATTTTGCATTTTATTAAAAAAAAATGTTTCTCCACTTTAAATAGAACTTTCCAGATTTCTGTTCAAATAGCTGACATTAGAGCTTCAATGCAAAACCAAAATACACTACTAAGTAAACTCCGAGAGCTTTATTTCCACAAGAATATATTACTTTAGAAGAAATACTGAGCAGTTCCCTTTAACTAATAGTACTCAAAGACTTAAAAATATTCCATGCCCATGATATCACAGAGACTGTGCAAAGGCCAGTCTCTGCAAAAAATGTCAGTTTTTACCGTTTTTGAATTATTTTTTTTTTTTAAATGCTCAAGGAGGAGGAATTTTTTCTATCATTTTCAAGATATAGAACCAAGGCAAAAGAAAGAATCAGGCTTAAACTGAACAAAAGTTTTCTAGAGGAGTGCCTATTTTCTTCCCCTTTCATTTTGAGGTAATAATAGCAGTTGTTCTAGAAGATTAATTAAATCATGTGTCATGAGGACATAATCAGAAAGTAAGTGGTCTGCAATCACAGATACTGGAGGCACTAAGAGAATGTGTCCAATGGTGACACCAACCAATGCAATTCAAATGAACTATATTTTAACCAAAACCACCATGTTAACAGGGCAATCATACAATTCCTGTACAGATAAATTAATCACAGAATAATTTGGGCTGGAAGGGACCATTAAAGGTCACATATTCCAGCCCCCTGCAATGAACAGGTAGATTTTCATCCAGGAGCTCAGAGCCCAGTCTAACCTGACCTTGAGTATTTCCAGGGATGTGGCATCTATCACCTCTCCAGGCAACCTGTTCCAGTGTTTCACCACTCTCACTGTAAAAGATTCTTCCTTAAATCTAGTTTGAATCTAACCTCTTCTGGTTTAAAATCATTACCCCTTCTACTGTTCAACAGCTGCCAATAGTCAATTTAACTGTAAAACACCAAGAACAGTCCTTTGAGGTCTAACAGTATATAACCAAATTTAAGGTCAGAAGGCATTCTATCTAAACACAGATTTTTTCCTGATCTCCTGTATGTTGCAATTCGCACTTCAGTCATTTAACCTGCTGTATTTAGGTCTGCTAGCACTAGCTTGCCAGAGAAGGCTTGTCAGCACAGCACAGAGGCATGATGAAGCAGTGCTGGGGGCTGGAGAACCTCCAGTGATTCTGGTACCTTGTCTCTGCTGTTGCTAAAATCTGGACCTTGATCTCAGTCATCCTGCATCTGATCAAAGCATTAGAGAGGAGAATGCTTTAATACTTGGCTTTCTGTTTTCAAAATGCCTCTGGGCCATTATTGCGTTAACTTCCAATTTTTGATTTGGTTAGCAAACTGAACTCTGAAGTTTTACTCCGTGATTTGTTTTGGTTTGTTTTTTTTTCCCCCCAGAGACATTTCTCCTAACTTCTTGAACATTTGCTCTTTTCAATGTTTACCTCCTCATTCCTTAACTCTTGTTTTCAATAAAAATAATAAAAGTATCTAGGATCAGCCCCACTGACCTCAGCCAGGTTTTTTACATATATACACATACACACAGGTACACGTATATTATCATACGTATATATATAATGAATATGCAAAAATCACAATTTTTTTTTTTCTACAGCACCACCTAGGGGACAATGACCCTCTCAAAGTCCAAGTGTTTCAGACTGTGATTCCCAGCCCTATGACTGGGGTCTGTCTGACTTCCTCAGTTTTAGAAATTGGCTACTTCAACTGTGAAACTCCTTTGATTTTACCATCATAGTTGCCTACTGGTTTGATAAAATGTGTAGACAGTATAATAATCAATGATTTCATCTTTGTTTCTAGATCATTAACAAAAATTATTTTAAGCACTGAAGAGACAGAAGCTTCTTTTTGAAGAGCCGTTTTCAGATAGCATCCTTTTCTTAATCCATTTAGCATACGCTTTATTGGTAATGTAGTTAATGCAATAAAGTGATGAGCACATTCCCAACTTCCATTCTTTGCTTCTGGGACTGCTTACTCATTTTATATTAGGACTCACCAGAAATAATGTATAACCTGTCCTCGAAGCAAGGACCAGACGCTGTTCTCCCCCTCCCCAGCAAGCACTAACAGACTACAAAAGCACTGCTGCTTCTAATGCCTTCCACTCTGTGCACATAAGGTACCTCCCATCAGAGGAATAGCTTTCAACATTGTGGGCAGTTACAGAAGACTGATCTTACATCTTCTTCCTCCAGCAGGTAATCGGGTCCTCAGACTCCTCACACGTTTTCCCTTTGTGTGATCTTCCTTCCTTTCTTGGCTGCACAGCCTGGGCTGACTTCCCAGCACCAGTCCCAGCCAGCTCTTTTTAAGCCCTTACCAGGGCAGTCAAGAATCTCAGAGGCGACTGTGCCTTTAGTATGTCTGAAGGAGTCAAGGGAAGTAATGCTCTCCAATTCACAGAGAAAGGCCAACACTCAAAAAACTTCCTAGTGCTTTTATTTATTTTCCAGTTCACTTCCATGCACTGCAGGCAACATTGGATTTTTTATCCCTCCCTTTCCCAAATCATTTAGTACTAGTGGGTATGCAGCCTTCCACATGCTGTCTCACTTTTCCCTGTATTGTGGCAGAAATATTAGTGTCAAGACATTTTTTAAATCTATCCATTAACCAGCAAGGTAAAAATTTCTTTAGACAGAAATTCCTGAATTTGGAGCTACACTTTAGGAGCTCATTTCTTCTGTTGCCCAGTCTCTCTCTAGAGACTAAAAACACTGGAATAAAGCAGAATTATTCAAAGGAACAGTAAAATTAAAATATACTGAAAGAGGGGGGGTGTAGGGATCTGCACCCTCCCATGGCTGAAAGCTAAGCCCCCTAACTGACAAACTTTTCCGTAGTGTGCCTTAGATACTCTACATAAGCACAGTGTGGATTAATTGAATTCATCATAGTTCAATTCACTTCCAAGATGAATTTAAAAACCAAATGAAGAACTAATTTTTGCAAAATGAGCACTTTTTAGAAAATGGCAGATACATTTTACTTTGGGTCAGCTTTGATTTCTGAGCGAGCGAGGATACAACACATGTTAACAACTGCCACGCATTATACAGATAAGAGCCACTATGTGAGGCAGCGCAGCAACCCTCATAATATACCACAGTTACTCAGACAGAGATTAAAATGCCAACCTCAATTAAACTGACCTCATTTATTTTCATGTTTCCTGATTAAACATGCCTATTCCTTTCTCTACAAAATTTCAGAATAAGTTGTAAATTTCATTTATTCCGAGAGGTATTTCAGACCAAGAAAGTTGATTAAATTTATATCAGACCATAAACACAATTGGAGGCACTAAACAAACAAGCAAAACCTGCAAACACCTTCTTTGCCTTCTAAGCGATAAATGAGACATGTCCTAAATATATCTTTTAAAGATCATCCATAAATTGAAAGTACCACCTTAAAATTACTTCTATGAGCACTAAATTTCAACGTAATTTCAAACAAACAAAACAAACCCATAGAAGCACCTTTGGAGGTAGTTCTACATGTTGGCCACAGTCTTAGTTGGAGGCTTAGATTACAATCAGTATTTTCAAGTTTTCTCATGAATATCTGAAAGTGGCATGTCTATTATTTCACAGGAAACTAATCCAATAAGATAAAAGCATAAATTTAAAAAAAAAATCTGATTTATTTTTCTAATAGAAAACTAAAAAAAAAAACCAAACCAAACCAGTCTTCTCAATTTACTGTATTTTATTTCTCAAAAATTAGGTTCATCTTTTCTATTCATGGGTATATATTTTAAAGGAAATACACAGTTTGAAAATATGCAATTTTTCAAGAAAAAACACTGGAAATTAAGAGCAAAGTACACTAGTAGTTTAAGATAGATGTGCATACATGTAAAGATTACCATATGATGATGTAACTTTCATTTATGCTTTCAGGAGAATAAAAAAAAGACTGTACCATAGTCAAGGAGGAAAACCAGTGGTACTCGTGTCAAATAAAAATATTTTCTAGAAAAAAAACCCATCAATATCACTGTTCAGTAACAAAACAAGAGAAACATATATGAGTAGGGAAATGCTGAAGAAAAATCTCCAGCTCTTTTCTAATGTGTATTAACAAGCAATAACACCTATTTGAAGACATTTTCATCTAGTCCTAAGGAGAACAGCGCACATAAAGTGGACACAAGTGTCTCACTGAGTTTACAATATCGCACCTGTGAATTATGTCATTAAACTAGCACTTTTTAAAGAGATATATGAAAGCTTGAATGCTTTCATAGCATTTCACAGTGTTTAACAAATTAATATATTGATGAAGCATAATTATGCAAAACATCATACATTAAAAATAAGCTAGGTACTTCACACCGTGCAAAAAGGTGTGCCAAATTCTCATGTCATCAAAAGCCTTGGTAGGGCAACTCCATATATTCCAGTAGGTTGATATTTCAGTGGAAGAGAAACCAGCAGTGTACATGGAATGGTCTCTTTATGGAAATCACTACTCATGGGTGTCATTACTGCAACACAAACCCACAAGCCTGTTATGGCGAACAATTACAGAAGTGGAAACTTTTAAGTTATACTTTCAAAACCAATTCTTTGTTCATTTCTAACCAGACCTCTGATGACTTTCATAGAGATGAGCCTTAAGCTAGCACCAAAGTTTAGAAAACTGTATCATGCTTGCAGTTTAAATGCATCCTCTCCTACCCTAAACTGTCATATGGCATATGTGAGATTTTTATGTGTCCTGTGTGTTCCCTCAGAGACTGCTATGCTTCAGGAGCAAGTGAGGTCATCCTTGTAGATTTTAAAGGTTCAGCTGTACCAGCAAGCTTTGTGCTTCAACCATACCCACAGCAAGAGCATTCCTCCTGCATGCTACCTTTTCATCTCCTCAACATACATGGATATTACTAGCATAATTATGATTATAGTATAATTTAGTCCAGTTTGGAAACTAGAATGAGATAATACTATGGTTCCATACCTATGTCATGTTTCATAAAAAACCCTTATTGCAATGACAACAGTATCAGCAATTTCACAAGTACATAATCAGAATGGATTATTAAGACGTACCATTTGTCAGTATTTGTTGATACACCTTATGCAGACTAAGTATATTGCTCAGATTACATACTTCCTATTTGCTCCAACTCAAAATGGGTTCTGCTAATAATAAAAACATATATCATTTAAAATAGCTATGCAAGACAAAAAGAATTTAAGCCAATAAATCTTCAACTCACCTGGTGCAGGTTTTCACTTTTGCAAAAGGTAATTATTTAAAAAGAATTCAAAGAAACAGGAGAATTAAAGAGAAAAGGTCCATGACAGAAAATTAAAACTATATTAAAGTGGGAGTGTTTTCAAAAAAATTGAATGTTTTTATTCAGGCTGTCCTAGTACTGGTACTAGTACTAGGCTGAAAATAGACTGAACTTTAACCTAGGTATTCTTGCCTTGCAGTCCATTGTGCTTTCAGAGTTTAAAACAGCAAAGTAAAAAGATAATTTTATAAAAGTTAAACACTTCTCTCAGACAGATTAAAATGATGCTAAGGACAAAAACAAAACAAACAAACCCCAAACACCACATCATTCTATTTCATGTTTTACTTAGATGCTGCAAACCTGAAATATGTAAGCAGTTGAAACTGCACTAACAATGCTTATATACCTACACAGTAAGACCTACTAGCTCTTCCTCTTAAGCTTTTTATATGAATATCAAGAAAAAATTTAAGTCCAACAAAAAAAATTTAATTGGATCCTCTTTCTATAGAAGTGAATTAACTAATTTCTTATGGCTCTTATAGAGGAAGAACTCAGCACATATTTCCCTCAACATTTGTATCAATTCCATTTTCATTCATCTCAATTAAGCATCTGATGATCAAAATTATATTCAACTTATTTCTTAGAGAACTACACTGGCACCCCAGAAAAGGCTATTCAGTATCCAAAGTGAGAAATTGGGATCATTATGAGTTTCATATGATTATTTTATGACTCTCATACCACGGATTAGTATCTCTACTTGGCTGTTATCTCTGTAGCAGAGCAGCATACTAAATTGACATGTAACTGCAGGCACCTTAAGTTAAATGCAAATCGAAAACAGGACATCAGAAGAGGCACATCAGTAGTTACAAACTTCTATTTTGACAGCAGGTAATACAAGACAAGATCCTGCAAAAATCTGAGGATATATACAAAAGGATATGTTTATAGCACCTAAAGAGCGGTTTTGGCAAGACCAGAGTTTTTCTAGACTCAGTGTACAAAGCATCTAGAAGAGACGAAAAAGCAGGTGAAGATGAAGAAAAGCACATCAGACAGGCACAGGGTTTAGTCAAATGCTTTCTTTATTAGTTGATTTCCACTACAGAAGCCAACAGAGACTTCAAATGGACTAGTGAAGGTTTCCAGCTCCTCAGTCTTCTCAGACAACTCTTCTCTCCCTCCTGTTACATCAGGGAAATGCAAACAGTGTTTTGAAGTCATGCAAAATCATGCATCTGTAAGAAGCAATGAAGCTACAGTGAAGTCTTACAAAAGCAGCTTATAAACCCAAAATTGAACTTAAACTTGAAAGCTGTTTAAGTTTACATTTCAACACTTTGTTTCACCCATGAAAGTTTCCACTTGTTGCTTAAAATAGCAGATGGAACATTTTTGTTTACTTCCACACAAGAACAAAATTCCCTGAGATATCAAGGCAATGAAGCATATATGTACATGAGAGAGTGGAACAGCTTCTGTGGCCAAATTTGTCAAGTACTTTGTATATGGAATTAAGTATAGCAGGGAGAGCTTTGTGTTGTTAATTTTTTGCCTAGTGATAGGAAGTTATTGAATGCAAGTGTCATGTTCTTCCAAACATTTACATAAAAAGAGTAAGAAAATTATCTAAGAAATGCAATTACTGTACCTATACTAACCTCTAAGTATGCATATGTGCCCAGACAATTTAGCCTTGACTCATTCCATCATTTTAAATGTAATTATATAGGACTCATTGAAAAGAGCTCTTCCTACTCTCACTTGCTCATTATTGCAAGAAAGCTATCATCTAGTCCTATGAGCAAAAAAAACCTCTCACATAATTATACATGACAACAAGAAGGGAATTTTGAGCTTCTAAAGACATATTACATCTATGCACATGTAATTAAAACTGAAGAGCAGTTACCATTTATGGAAGGTCCTGCCAGATTCCTGCAATCCTGCAATACGAACAAGAAGTAGGGCTTGCAGAACTGTGCTTACGTACACATACACTTAGGTATTTAGTCATTACTCCTGAAAGAAGGTGCCGGTAAACAACTCCCAGGAGTATAATCTCTACCCCAACTACACATGAAGGGGTTTGCACTGTTGGTTTGGGGTTTTCTAATATTTTTTTGCTGTGAATTTTGTCAACAAATAATTTGCTTTCCTTTATGTCTTGGAGTGACTTGACTTTTAATTCTTTCAAAGTTTCTGATATAAACACAAAAGAAACCTAGAAGTATAAATCTTTTGAAACTGTAAAGCCAGCAGATTCAATTGATTTCGCAATTCATTGGTTTCAACCCAAATAACTATTGTTCAAGACTTTTTCAATGGCAAAACCAAGACCAAACTGAATCATTTTCTGTCAAGCAAAAACATTACACTCAACCAGAAAGGAAAAGTCATGTAAATACAGACTTATGTCTGAAAGAAAAGCCCATGCACAGAGCTTACAACTGTCACTCAGGCCCAACAGTACCCTCAGAGCCAGCACAGAACCGAACCCATGGGTTCAAGCATACATTTCTGACTTCCCAAGGACACACTTAAGTTTGAGACTTTATCGTTCTCCTTGGCAGGGCTTTTCTCCAAAGGTTTTCAATGATGAACAGGAACAAGGTACACAGAGAGACTGTCAGTCGCAGCTGTGCTCCTGTCCTTGCTTCACAGACAGCCCAGCTACTCCTGAGGTAGCTCCAGGATTTCTGCATTTTATAGCTCTCAGGCAAAGCAGTGGTTAACTTCAGTTCACCTGAAAAGCCCAGGATAAAGCCTGATTCTTGGAAGGCTGCTCAGTGGTCTATGTAGTGGCAGCAGGGGATGCAGCTACAGGGCAGCCACCTCCCAAGTCACTCACATGCAACTCTTCTGTTCATGAGACACAGGCACTGGACCTTCCTGTTGAAGCTATACCAAGTGAAGTACATGGAGAAAGAAAATACCCGACTGGCAATTAAGACAGAAAGAGGGATGCTTGCTAAGAAACAAAGTGGGATGTGATAGCAAGGCTACAGTTCTTGTTCAGGGGTATGTTAGCTGGTTACACAAAATATAACCATGATCTACAAGCAACGCAAGCAGGAAGAGTTGTATGTTGGGGCAGTCCCTGGGGAAACAAGAAATGTTCAAAACTCCTTAGAACAAAGCACATGACGCTATCTTGTATGGCAAATGAATGATCTATCCTAAGCTAATGATTCCCCCCCATCTTATCCAGTGAAGAGTTTTATGGATGTGCAGGCATTGAGCTAGACTGCTTCTAGGCATCTCTGGTCCAAAGTCTTCTCCTGAGAACGCATTTTTTGCCTGATCAACTCATATCTGTGAAGATGTTCCACTCAGCCCTTGGGTTAAAGAGCAGATCTACCCAATTCAAAGAAATCTTTTCACTGTACTTGCTGAGAAAGCAGAACAACTATCTTTTCTGGTTCCTTTTCAGTATTCAACCTAACTGCTTTCTACAGTTAAAAGTAATATTATAGCAGAAACTCTTCCATTGACCCCAAAAGGGGATTAGGACCTCTTGGAAGCATTTTCAAAATAAACACTTTCCTTACTGTGTTTAAGCAATGATTATTTAAGCCACAGAGTCAAAATTACTCAGAGGAATTGTACTTGTCATTGTACAATTTTCAGCATGATCTACAATGTGACCAGGCAACAATGACCTGTATTAATCATGGGCGAAAGTATAATTAAGGTAAAATTAATGTATTGTGATGGTCTGGCAATTGCTGTTCACGTTCTCACCCTTTCTGCTGGCTTGCCAGACTACTGTGCTTCTGGTGGAAAAATGGTCTGCAACTGAGGCCAAGCACAGAGAATTCATTTTGCACAGAGCAGACTCACAAACAGATTAAAAAAAAAAAAAAAAGGGGAATCAATTTGTGTGAGCATACAGAGGAATTCTTTACACCCTGATTCCGGCAAGAGCAATTGGGCAGAAGAGCACTGCTAAATCTACGTAATTCCCTGTACAAGAGTTCCCAAATGCCTTAGTCCACAACCACCCATACTCACTCATTTTTTTCTCCAACATACACAATTTGCTTCTCTACTGTGACTTGCTTATGGTTCTGCTTGTAGTTCACATTAATGGTGAAACACATCTGCTATACTGACACATAGCAACACCGACTTATATTTGTCACCAAAGGATTTTTCAGCAACCCAGCTTGTGGAAATATTTGACTACTACAGCCTTACAGTTTAGAAAAAAATATACAGTAGCCTCAGAAATAACAAACAGTTTCAAGAAAGAAAGCTTTAACAGGTGGCTGGGAAACTGAAAACACACTTCCAAACTATTTCGTCTAGCTAAACACCCAGAAAAAACCACAAACATGTGACCCACATCAGGGTCAGTGCCTCATGGAATTAACTGCCATAGAATATAGCAAATTTTTTTTTTTGGGGGGGGTGGAGTTTTTTGTTGAAGCAGATTACCAGCTCCATTTTTCAGGGGACAAAAAAATGAAATCCTTGATGATTCATTAGTAAGCAGCAGTTTACAAACTCACAAGCACCTTGGGATACAGCTGCATCCTACCATGATAAGAGTCATGTTAAGATTACATACAAAGAATTCCGGGAGCTAAATCTTGACATTTCTCCATCATTGAGTAGTGCCTGCACAAATGCTTATACATGTCCAAGTCAGGAATACATGCTAGGGAACTATTTCAGCATCACTTCCCATTATCTCATGTCTGCCATTGCCTCCAGGTTCCCATACCTCACTATCAGACAATCTGCATTGTCTTGTGGAAACTATTTGTCTGGATTTTCCATGGTAATGCCAAAGTTTGAAAGCACTGCACTTCAGATCTATGAGTGACAGAAACTTAAACTTCCCCAATTCCTCCTCCTTATTGACTAGAGTCATTCTAAACTTTAAACCCCTCTTGGGTGGCCAGGCTGTCTCTGCAGTAAGATAACTGTCCTCATCTCCTTTCTCTGAATTTTAACTAAACATAGAGGATTAACAGGAACAGCAAAGGGGAAATCCCATAGCATTGACTCAGTGATAATTAGACAGTATCACATTCATCTGCTGTCTAAGCTAGAGAGCTTGAAAGTTTTCTGAGGCAGTAATATAGCTGTTGTGGAACTGCAGAGATTCATTGGTCATGCCTGAAAAATCAGGTAAGTTCCCTCGACTGGAGCTAGCTGAGTAATTTTTATAGGCTTTGTCAGAAGAGTAAACAAATTCCTCCGGTCAGACTTCTTTCTTTCACATTTCTTATTGAAGCTGTTATGCATTAAAGTCACTTCTGTAGCATACGAAGTTTTGAGTATTTCAGCTCAACTCTCATTAGAACAATTTCAAGGAACTCCTGAAATACAGGATTGGCAGTTAAAGCTTTTAAGTATCAACAGGGGAATTCACAATTCACTACTTACACACTTGCTTTTCCAGTATGAAAACTGCAACACCGACATTTTCAGTGACTTTCATCTCAGAAAGAGAAACAAACAATACAGAAGGAACCAAAAGTGTGTAACACCAAGGGTGTGCAAAAGGAAAACAAAGCAGCTAGTACACAGGTCCGCTTACATAGTGCTCAATTTTTTTTTTTCCAAGAGGCCTAAAGAGCTTCACCTGCAGTTATTCAAAAGTCACAGGGGTGGCAGAAGATAAGTGCATATAGCTGATATTCTGTAGATGACTTCAGAGCAGCTACAAATTGATATAAGTAAATGTGAGCTAACAAGATGTGGCTAATTCATAACCACTCTGATCCAAGCCCACATTTCTTTACATTAAGCTCCTTGGGATAAAATGTCACAATATATTTCTATGGCTGCTTGCACACCACATTTACAATTGCAGAAGTAAAACTAGCCTTTGAGTCTAACATACTGTGCACATTCAATTTTGTATCATCTTGTGATGACAGTACAGACTCACGAACGTAACTTCCTTATTTCAATGACCTTTTCTTTGCCCATATCTGAAGTTTTTGTTAACTTTATATGACCATCAATTTAGGTAAAGTTCAGATGGCTAGCAAACACTCAATAACTATTTTGCTACACGTAATTGACTGAATAAAACTTTAACATAGTCATTTATCCATTTCAAAGCATTCTGCACTACAATTTTGCTGAAGCGATTTTCGTTTATTTACACAGTATCCCAGTGGATGTAACATTTCACTAAATTCAGATAGTAAGAATTTAGTAGCAAGGTAAAGCCTTGCTACTAAATAATGCAGTCAAATAACCTATTAATATTGTTGAAACCCCAAGTAGTTTTCAACAGCTTACTGGTAAGAGTCACTAGCTGCTCATGTTTTTGTATTACTCAGCTCTCAGTCAGCTCTCTTAGCTCTGTCCAAATATTATTGAAAAGATAAAGTGCCAAAACAACATAAATGCATCGTTAGTTCTATTACTAATGCAGCAATACTGTATCATGGATCTTTCACTCTTACAGGTTGATTCAAAATATGACTTTCTTACCTTCACATGCACAATACAACTGAGATTTATTCTGTAGAACCTCAACTCTATTCCATGTGTGCCATTTCACTCAACTTTCTCCAATGATTAATATTTTTTTCCACATTTGAGATCTACTGACAAGCACAATCAAAACAAAAACTTCCTACCCAAGGTTATGAACAACAACCTCTCTTCTTAGGATTTTGTAAATAATTACCTATTCAGAATATTTATTCCAGTTCCACAATTCTCACAACCAAAAGTTTTATTATATATATATATGGTCACTGCATCAGAACCAAACTTTTAAATAACATATAAACAAGAATATTTGGAAAAACTAAATACAGTTAGCAAACAGAAGGAAAAAATGACAAGACTAGAAATTCAAAAGGGAAGTTATAATCCTCAAATGAAAGGTTCTGGTCTGTCTGTTACTCTGAACTAGGATCAGAGGAAGAATATTGCTTAAGCTTATCTTCATATGAAAATAGCTACACATATTATAGCTTTAATCTCATTTAAATTAATATAATTTAACTGCTGCAAATAGTTTGGGGATATTTATTTCAATTTATTTTTCTTAAGTTGATTAGGACAGACCTTGAAGTATATTTTGCACACGTACACTCTAAGCACATCATAAGCTAAAACAAGACCAACTTGACACATATTTCTAGAATTCACATTTCTGTTCCAATTAAACTAAGACAGGGTAGTATCTTTGGTAGAAAAAAATGGAAAACTCAAAAAAATTATGAAGAAAACACACAAGTAAAACCAAGCAGAAAAAACCTACACTTTTCATTGTCTGAGCTTAAAAAAAAGTTAAGAGAAAGTGAAATACAGGCTGAAGTGAAACCTCAATTTGTTCAAAACAAAGAGAAAACCCAACCTTTAGCTTAACAGTGCTAGATGGCAGCCCATATTTTTAGGTAAGATAGAAACAGTCAGATGGTGTAGACATATAACTATGAAAACTAAGAACATTTCTATAGTGCTTCCTCTTTATGTTGCAGCTTTTAACCTTCTGCATAAGATAGCCAAACATGATTAGTGAGCCTTTTCTGCATTTATTCATTGCTCTTAATCATTAATAATCCAGGACACTTGGCATCAAAGATTGAGGGAGAGGCAAAGGGAGGGAAAGAGGAGGGTAAAAGGGAATATCAGCACTACAGTTTTCTAGTTAACACATTCAGGCCCAAGCATAACCTATCATCTTAATAATTAGAATTCTCAAATTTCTTACGGAAACGTTTTTTTTAGGACTTCTGTCAAAAACAGTATGGTAATTACATTACATTCCCCAAACTGACAATGCTAACCTGCAACTGGCCATGGGTTAGGTGCAAGACTTTCCACAATCCATGCAGAAATTAAATTAATAATTTAACACTGCAGATTCAAGCCAGTTACCAATGAGTTCACAAAGCCTTGCATTTGTTTACTCTCAGATTGGGAGCAGCAGCATTACCAATTGAAAAACCAAGTGAAAGGCTATCAAAGGTTATTTTTACTGTAGTAAAAAAAAAAAAATAGAATGGAAAATAGCTGCTAAGGCTACAAAGCAACATGACCACAGCTTCACACACATGGTCGATTAAAAAAAAAAAAGAATCTGAGTAATTCAAAGGACTGGTCTGGAAATCCAGGTTTTTGGTATGTCTACCATTAAGATTCAGAAACACTCTCCACAATGACCTTGCAACACCCAATTCCAACTAGAATCAGAAAGCAGAACCAGAGTCATACCAGTTTCCTTGATATGTGAGCCATATCAAGGAAATGTTCCCATCTGATAAAATCAAAACAATAAGATTTTGGGTTTGTGTTTGGTTTTTGCTTGTTTGGGGTTTTTTGGGGGGAGGGTGTTGTTTGTTGGGTTTTTTTAAAGGAACATTTGCTCTTCTCACCTTTTATAAAAACAGTAATGACAGTGAAATTTATGAGAAGCAGAAGCAAGACTGTACAGTTGTTGTAAAAGGAATGCATTATTCCAAGAAACAAACAAACCCACCAAGCAACAACATATCAAGTGAAAAAAGTTGATGACATCTGACACAGAAAAGGATATTGACCTTATGACTCAGTGTACCATGGAAAGTTTCAAACTGATGTAACAAGAATAAGACCTCTGCATGCCAATACTAGCAGGTTACATTACCTTAAAAAGTAGTCACTGCTTTAAAATTGTTTCAATTTCAATATTTTCTTCTTGGAAACACCACATCTGATTGTATTCATCTTTGAAACTCCATTTTCTTAACTTGCAAATATGACAGCAAGTTAAAATTGTGTATATGTGCTAAAACTGTGGGAAAGAAATTAGTTGAGATGAGCTTTTTCTTCTACTATTTTATTTCAAGTTAACTCGAAGCTAACTTGAGATCGCATTTGTTTTTCTCCTGATTGTTGCTGTCAGCCCAAAAGAGTCACACAATCTTCATTCTTCTGTTTCAGGTATTTAAAAGTTTGGTTTTACCATAACCGTAATTCAAGAGCTGATCCCTGCAGTTTACATCAGCAGCAGATTTCAGCGCCTGGAAAAGCTTCAGCGTGTAATGCTTCACGCAAGTCCTGCGCTCCAAATACCTATTTACTGAACCACACTTCTGGATGTCAGACTCAACATACACTTACTTAAATGGGTGGCTGAAAGTTCTTTCATTTTTTTTCCAACCTAGTTTATTTTTTTTCCCAATCTAATACAACGAAGTGTTTAATACAAATCTACAAAACTAAATCCATGCTTGCCTAGCATGGATTTCAAAGACTCTTGGAAAAAGCGTCTTTCCAGAAGCATGATTTTCATTTAACAACTTAACATTGCTAACTGGGGAGGAGACATGAGAAAAGAATAATATACACTATAATGATACTAAAAATCATGTTATCTGTTCAGCTTCAATATATCATAATGAATGCAGAAGTGAATATGACAAATGACATTTTTCTTCCCCCAACTGGATGGAAAGGTAAACAGTTTTAAACGTCTCTTCTATGCAGCTTGTAAAAATGTGGTTTTAACAATGGATCACTTACGTTGTGGTTACAAGAAGCACACCTCATATAAAATATGAGCTTCAGAATCATAATAATGAAAATTAGATTTGAATGAATGCTTCAATGAACTTTTCATCAGGAAAATAAACATCCAATATTTTTGATCACTGGATATGAATCTAACACTTGGATATCTAACACAAAAAACTCACTAGTTCCCAAAGAGTTTGGACATTAAAGAACGAACCACAACAGTTTTGTGTCCAAATTAATACAAATTAGTAACTTAGCTTGAACACTTCCATCTTGAGCGGATAGAATTTAAACTAACATCACTGCAAAAGAAAATCCAAAATTCCTAAACACATTGCAGCAGAAAATTATCACATCTTAGGCAGTTTTTAAAGACTAACTGAAAGATTTTTATATATTAAACCCACTTAATTTTTTTCCTTTTTTTTTTTTTTTAAACCTACCATTTTTCATGAATGAACAAACCTACTGCTGTATTTATAAACCTTTTGTTGACCCTGGCTGGACACCAGATGCCCACAAAGCTGCTTTATCACTCCCCTCCTCAACTGAACAGAGGAAAGAAAATACAGCAAATGGCTCAAGGGTCAAGATAAGGGCAGGAAGAGATCGCTCACTGATTGAAATCATGGGCAAAACAGACTACCACTACTTTGGTAGTAAGTTGGAAAATTTTCCCTGTCAAAATTGGAGTAGGATAATGAGAATTAAACCCAAATCTTAAAAACACCTTTCCCCCCCTGAATAAGGTCTGCAGTCAGTTCATCACACATTGCCTGTCACGCACCTTCCTCACTGCGGGGAGATCTCCTCACGCTGTTTCCCCTGTTCCAGCATGGGGTCCCTCCCACAGAAGACAGTCCTCTACCATCTTCTCCAAACTGAGTTCTTCCCAGTTCTTCATGAACTGCTTCAATTGTCCCTTGCACGGTCACAAGCAGAACCGATCCAGGCTTTCATGACAGAAAACCTGCTCCAGCATGGGCTCCTCTCTCCATGGGTCCACAGATCCTGCCAGAAACATGCTCTAGCATGAGCTTCACAGAGTCACAGTCTCCTTCAAGCATCCACCTACTCTGGCACGGGTCTCCTCCGTGGGCTGCAGGTGGGTATCTGCTCCGCCATGGACCTCCACAAGCTGCAGCAGGACAGCCGCTTTACCACAGGCTGCTGGGGGGTCTCTGCTCTCCCCCTCCTCCTTCACTGACCTTGGCATCTGCAGAGTTGTTGTCCTGCACAGTAACTTTTTTCCCTTCTCGAATGTGTTATCCCAGAGGTGCTGCCACCAGCACAAATGGGCTCAGCCTTGGCCATCAGTGGGACTATCCTCAAGATGTCTGGCACTGGCTTTATCACACATAAGAGAAATTTCTAGCAGTTTCACACAGGGCCTGCCCTTGCAGCCCCCCTGCTACCAAAATCTGGCCACATGAACCCAATAAACCTTTTTTCAATCTTGCTTTGCACATGTTTGCCTCTTTAGCATTCCCTTTGGCAAACAAATACAGCTTTCATTGAGCTGAGTGAGAATGAAAATTACTGACTCAGTAGTGAACAGTATAAACACCGTCTGCTGCTTCTGAAAAGTACAGTTCATCTTCACCTTCCATATACTTGCTTTCACAAAACAACTGAGTTTTTTGAATGGAGATATGGAACAGCAAGAAAACTAGTAATCACTTGTATTTTTATTTGAAAGTCTTCGTAGGCATTATGCTTTTCCAGTGAAAACTGCATATATGACTGAAAAGGAAAAACCTGACAATCCAAGGCACATACCTATGATTGTCTATCAACAGGAAGGTCAGACACTGTTTTCAGACTTGTTGGTGTATTCCCCTATCACACTGCAGTTTAACACCAAGGAAAAGGAGGACCAATACATCTGCCTAAAACATCATCACCAGCCAGTAGCTATTGCACTGCAGTTTCCAGAAATGGGAGCTACAAATTATTCTCATTGCTTTTCTATTTATATTAGTTCCCTTTGTATTGTATAGTAGTATTTTTAGCAACTATTTTCTACAGCACAATCCTTTACCCCTCAAGTTGCAGTCCTGTAAGCTACTCTTTCACACATATTTGCTTCAATGTAGACCTTGCACCAGTGTTTGCTCTAGTCATTCTTTGTTAGCTTTTTTACACTGCATCCAGACTGCAGAGATCAATTTTTTCTGTCTTCCAGAGAAAATCTGTGTCCTTTTTTCTTAAGAGTGATTTTTTTTCCATCTCTTTCCACAGAAAATACAAGACAATTTTATACAAAACAATGACCAGAAAAAGAACACAAAGACATTTGAAATCAAGAACTCTCCCCTGCAAGTATCCTAACTAGATTTAAGTTTCCTTGAATTTATCGCAGCAGCTCCAAGCCCAAGATAGGACCCCAATTCTTTTTTTCCATCTCTCCTTAAGAGACACTGCTAAACTGACTTTGCACCTTGGGAGATGTTTTCTGTAACAGATATTTTGGAACAATATTTACCTACATAAATATTCCAGGGATCATTTGTCTTCTAAAAATCCTAGAAGTAAAAGACACTCAGCATTTCTTCACTGTTGTCTTTTGTAATGCTCTTTTAGCCTTTAT
The DNA here is from genome assembly GCA_013397565.1 of Ptilonorhynchus violaceus. Lineage (NCBI taxonomy): Eukaryota > Metazoa > Chordata > Aves > Passeriformes > Ptilonorhynchidae > Ptilonorhynchus > Ptilonorhynchus violaceus. The sequence continues at coordinate 1,005,205 of VZRJ01005113.1, read as the reverse complement.
TGCAGAATTTTCTTTAATATTTTCCAGTTAACAAAGCCACATCACTATGCTAATAAAATGAAAATCCAAGAGATACAACTTGAAGAGAAATTTAAAGCTTTGCTTAAAAATGGTGACTTTGACATTATGCAGAGGGCTCTGAAGGGCTCTCCAAGAAGAGGTGTTCTGACAAGAGAAAGTTGGAGAGCTGTGGCCTTGCATGCAACCGTGTTTTCAGTATTTATCTCCTCCCAATTATTATCTGCAAAGCTAACAATCCAGCCAGCGTAACCACAGAAGGTCTGCTGGGTCGTGGGGGCACTGCATATAAGGAAACATACTCTGATAATACACAGAAGAAGCAGTCTTGACATCCAGTGAAGCACCATTATATTATCTTCCACCACTTCATGAGGTGGAAGAATCCACAAAACAACCTTTCCTCCCTCCCCAGGGAACTATCATATCCTTTCCAGAATGTCTACCACAGACATGTTCTCCCTTCAGCACCTAGTCACACTGTTCCATTTTTTTCTGGGTCTTTTACTGCTCCCCATTCTTTTCTCTGTCCTGTGTGTATGCAAGAGTCACAGGCTCCCAGGATATTCCCTTCAGACTTGTCTCCTACAAGCTCTGCCCCTCTTTTGACTATCACTTTCATTTCCTTAATTTACAGTTTTCTGGTTCTTACCCTTCACCTGTCCTTATACTCTCTTCTCACACAACGTTTTTTCAACGCAATCAGCATCCTTAGAAACATAGCTCCCCCTAAAGATTTATAAGCTTTCACTACCTCAAAATCTATCACAGGTAATAACATCAATCATGGACTTCCAGTGCAAGACCTTTCCCTTTTATTCCAGTGTTCCTCAGGTATTTGGCACTTCCACACCCTTACACCTCCCAGTTTTTTTGTGTGCATACATGGGTAACTTCCCTTGTCTGCCTGTTACCAAGAGAGATGACAAGGTAAAATGCAAATAGCAATCCATTCCATTGAAAGAGAAAAAGATGCTTCAGCTGGTGGGAGAGCAGAGATAAAGCACCATCTAATTCTGACTTCATAAATTTGGATTATTTGCTGTCCAACTAATCCTGAAATCCACTTAGAGTTTTCCTGCACATGCATTGTCAGGGCTGAAGAACAACCATCCTTTGAGAGAAGACGCAGCAGTTTATGTCAAAACATTATTATCAGAGATAAAAATCTTCAGAGTATTCCACAGAATGATGTATTTTATCTCCGAGGAGACAGAGTGTGCTGTAATTATTCTGTTCAGAGCAACTATGCACCTTTGTACAGCAACTGGAGATGATTAATAGAAAGAGAATGCTGAAAATTTTCAAGTTCTGTTCTTTTATGACAGTTTTGAGTGCTTGCACTACTTCCTTTCTTTTTGAAAAGAAAGTTCCTTAATCCTTCGAATAGTTCTTACTATTGTGCTTATTGCTTATTACATATTGAGATTGAATTCTACTAATTGTCTGCAGTGAAGTTCGAAAGGATTTGTTGCTATAGCAATACTTCGTGTTGATTCAGAAATTAATGATAAAAGAAGTGGCAATTAGCACTATTAACTTTTGCTAGAGAAACATGGGAAAGTGCTAAAAGGCTTCTGGCCAAAAAAAAAAGGCAGTAAGATTTTGCATGGGTAACCAATATACAGCTTGCAGCTATAAAGGCAAGCATAATGGATATTTCATGCTTCAGTACATGCAGCATGGTCATTGCTGCCTTAATACCTCAAGACAAGGTATTACACACCCAGCCTCTGTTGTGTTTCAGGAATTCCCATAAGACCATAGGGATGTGTCTCCTTTCACACTTAATGGCACCCTGTGGGACAACCTCCCCTATATTAGTATAAGGAAGGGGAATTGAATACTTTTCTCTACAAATCTGACACTGTTCTTTCAGTGTTTTGCAGGGACATTTCTTTGGCATTTTTAACGAATGCAAGTATGTTGAGTTGCTTCAAGATAATGACCTGCTTATTCTCATCCCTGATTAACAGCCATGAAATAGATAAGTGTTTTCCAGGTCATACGAAACCAAAAGAGGTAATTAATTGTCTACACCAAAACAGTTATTATCTCACCAAATTATCTGGTTTTGTTGTAGCCCAGTACCTTCTACAAGGTATTTAAGGTTTTGGGTTTTTTTTGAAGGCTAGACTTATTATTTCAATCCTATAAAGGAATAAGGGACAGCGTGGCTCTATGTAACTGTAGTGCAAGGCTGAAGGAAATGGAATGCTTTGCTTCTTCAGTATGTATTTAGTAAGATTTTTTTTTTTAAATGTGTGATTTGACAGTCTTAATAATGTATTTCCCACTACTAGAAGCCCACATAATTACAGAACTCAAATTTACTTATTTCATAGTGAAATAATGGAGGCTTTTTATAAATCCTTGTGGATGAGAGATAGCATTTTTCCCCTCCAAAACTGTCAAGTTTATTTCCTTTAGATGCTACAGCTGATACCTCAGACCTTCATCCAGGAATGTTGCGAAGCTTTCTCGAAACCCTTTAATCCTAGATGATGGAATGGTCTTCTCCTGCTTAGGAGAAGGAGAGAGAAACAAGGAGGCTGCAGGGTGATGTATGTTGTCACAACGTTATACACTTGACCTGAAAAGGTGTCCCTTTATATCTCACATCAAGCCTTAAAGATCCAAGAAGAACCCTCAGGATCTGGCTCCAGTACATGTAATGCTGTCAGGTAAGGTAGTAACGGACAAAGTGTTACACACAAACACAGCTAGAGCTCAGCAGGCAAACAACATTGTACAAAACCCCTTGGCCGACCACTAGCACAAAGATTAGATCATTTTCTTTATGAGAAGTGATGTACACACAGAGATATACCCTAAAAATTTCAAGCATTTTTTTAATCCCTTCCTTCCAAATGTCCCAGTCATCTATGAACTTATTTGTAAGAAGTAAACTTCTGATTTTTTGTATTATAAACTTTTGTATGTCATAATTAATCTTTTTTCCAAGACGATATACTGGAAATGCAGGAGGACAGATTATCATCCAAATAAAGTGAGAGATCAACCTTACACATCATCACGTAGCTTTCTTATTCAGAAAGGGAAAGGAAAAATATAGAAATTATAGAAATACAGAAATAGAAATAATTATAGAGCATAAGTCTATCAACTTGTTGAATGTAACTGGACAAGCCTGAACCCCCCAGGCATATTCATTACCCCCACAAGAACTGTCAACAAACTAGCAGAGCAGCCACAACTGCCTGGAGAACAAGATCAGGCCTAAAGCTCACAACAGAGAACAGCCAATTTATCAGATGTTTGGTCTGCATGGAGCTCTGGTACTGCGGCTACACTGCTATATTGCACTGGGCTAAATGAACAAGACTCTGAATATGCTTGCAGGAAATTGTTTTAAATTAAACAGTTACGTTTTTGTTTACTCTCTCTTTAGAATGAAAGCACAGAAAACAGAGAGAGAAAGGTAACGGCAGTGAAAAGTGTCTGCACTTTCAAATCATATCCAGGAAAATATTTTCTGATAATCCATACTGGAGCTGCATTATTAAATATTTCTCTGTAACTATCTCCATCAAGATTAATTTAGCAAAGTATGAAACTTCTCTAGCTCTCATTTCAGCAACTGATTATTTATCATACGTAATATTACTGACATCTTTTGTTTTTCCAAAGACTTTCCAACCATAGAAAATACTTCGCCTTCAGTTTGCAAACATTTAATAAAGAAATTCACTTAAGCCTACCCTCCTTTACACCAACAGATGCCTCCAGCATGAAACCACACATTTAAAATATGCGAGAGGGTTAATCGTTCATCCTCGCCTATTTTACACACAGTAATTTCAACACTTTACATTCGAGAGAACAGCTTCTCTCTTTGCCCTCACTGAATCTCCTAGCCAGGCTTGCATGCACAAGGTTGTGTTCTGCTGGCACTCAACCAAGGCACAAGAAGTAGAAAATGTTTAAGCCTGCTCTTATCCTCTCTTAAAACAAAAATAAGACATAAACAACTCCTGAACACGAAGTCTTAATCTAAGCACGGCACACCAGGCTTATACTAAATTTATTTATAATACTTTGCACCCCACCACCATCAGGAAGATAGCCTCGTATGTGCTACAACACTGTTGGGTGGACTGGGAGGCACAATTTGTGCTTCTAGAGGTGCAGGTGATGGACACTCTCCCAGCATCTCTGACAATTTCACGTGTACAGCAGCTGTGCTGTCTAGCAGAATTTATATTCTTCAACAGAAGAAAGACACAGAAGGAAGTCACAGAGAAAGTAGCAACACTGTTGAACGGATTTGTGAAACAGACAACTTTTGGTGTTACAAGGCTCTGTCTTTTCATTCCAAGCTTACAGATCCATTTAAACATCTGTTACATATTCACAAACTATGATACTTAAATACAGATAAGGATACTGAGATAGCATTGCATATCCTCCTCCACATACTCCTCCTTATTTTAAAGCTTAATTATATATCTTCACTAAATGAAAATCTGCCATTACACTAAGGAATACCATTCATATTAGTAAACTGTTCTATCATACTTTGTACTAAATTAAGCAACCATGTGTTTACATGCACTGAGCAGAGCTTTCATTGCCTTCAAATATTGCACAGATACTTTGTCTCATCTCCACTTAATGGCAAACAAGCCGTAATATGATAACGAACAATATTAATTAAGGTCATCCAGATCACTTCAAACATTTTCCTAGTGTTAAGCACCTTTTGCACCCCTTCCTTTTTGAGTCACATAACACTGCGTAAGCACAGTTAATTGCTGGCACAAAGTACACAATTAGGCTGCCTGCTACAATCAAGACTGAGTGAGAATAGAAGACATGAACATAAGAACCACAATGCTGTAGTCTTCATGTGGAAGAAATTTTCACATTAGTCATCACAAGATTTTCTTTACCATTTCAGGATTTGACCCTGAAAACATTCATAGCAGTAAGACTGAAATCCAGATATTAATTCAAGACAGGGAGGTTGGATAGTTTTAGAGCAGCTACTGTAGGTTCAGAATGAAGAGTGTAATAAGTGTGACAATTTTTTAGACCAGCTTACAAATTAACCAAGACATTTTACTCCTTAACACTAATACTTAGGACGGTAATTTAAGGCACCATTGAGCACTGTGTTTGTAATGTTTCATATGGTCATGGCTAGTTTTCACTACAAAAACCTACTTCTGAGACTGCTACTCTAAAATAAACTAATAAGCTGTTGGATTCAGACTATATTACTATGAATGAGATGGATTTGTTTTCAGTAACAGAAAGAAAAATGGACTGCACTTGACAATACACAGATATATGATATAAAGTATACAATCAGTTACCTCCAGAAAGTTACTATTCATCTACTTGTAAATGACATGAATTTACACCCCATGACAGTTTCTGTAATAAATTAGGTTAGGTTCTATTTCTTTTGAATTAAATGTGAAAGGATACAAAACTGAATTTCTGGGTTTGATGGCAAAGCGTATCTAGTAGAAGAAATGAACTTGCACCATGTTTTGATATAGCTGGCAGCAAGTCAGATGAATTTCGTACTGGATTATCCCTGGAGCATTTTAGTTCTTTGTTACTAAAATCCAGCAAAACTGCTGCATCCAAAACAGTCCAAGAGAATTGTTTTCAGTGTTTCAGCTCAAGTCAACTGATTCTTGTTCCCTGTTGCTGGAGTTACCCTGTTAACATGCACATGACACCAAAATAAAAGCACATTGAATGAGATTCAGCACTGGAAAATGTAGTCTTCACATTGCTCCAGAGGGCAATAACGTATACATAAAAGCTTCTGGTAATAGCAGAACTATTATCAAAATAAAAAACAAAAAAAAGCAAACAACAAACCTCAAACTTTTTTTTTTTAAAGAAAGCACAAAACATATCAGAAAACCCTACAACACTTCTTCCATGCCACGGAAAATTACTGCTGTATGAGCGACCTACTCACTTCCAAGCTGAGGCACGTTTCTGAAAGCCACCAAACCAGGCTTCCATTCCGGAAAAAGCAGCGTTCCCTACTGCAGTCCTGGTCCAACACAAGTAAGCAAACCAAACACTGCCAGATTAAATAGAGGCAGACAAAATAAAATCAATATATCATTCACTAATTTTGAAGTGTATAGGCAGGTAAACAAACAAACAAAAATAAAGTATGAATAATTCAGTCAATGTAGGATGCAAACACAGGAAAATATATCACTTGGACAAAAACATCCTCAGGACATATCCCGGCTTTTGCTCGCTGTTTTTAAAGTTCCTCGACCTGTGTCAGCAATATTGAAGTTATAGTTCTTCTGTCTGCGACTACTTCTATATATGGTCAGCACAGATATTAGCTGGGATTTGCGTTTTTCAAAAGTAATCCCAGACAATCAGAAGCCAGTTAATCAGTAAAAAAACCCACACAAGCGGATCCACAGCCCTGCACACGAGTCCATTTGGGTTTCTCTGCCCCAAGACTTACACAGCGAAGGGAATACGGCTAGTTCTGGTTTTAAGTAAACACTTGGGCTCTGCTTCAGACACTCCTGTGGGCGCGCTGGCAGCGCACACCCTACCACCGATGCCTTCCCAAACTCCAGCCGCAAGACAGCCCGCACTCCGGTGCGCAGTCCCGAGGAACCTCGTTTGATCCGGAGCGGAGCGGACACCGCGCACACTCGCGGGGACTGTCAGCGACGTGCCGGGGGAAAGCCGCGCACCGCTGCGCACTCCTCAGCGCCCCGGCGGGACCGGCCCGACAGCCGGCGGCACGTCGAGCCCTGTTCCGGGCTCCGGTGCGAGCCGCCCCAGCACGGGACGTCGCACTAAGCAGCCGCGATCCTCGACCCCACCGACCCACGGGCGCGTACGGAGGGCGGCC